>CM051268.1:6892361-7107361 GCA_027921565.1 Artemia sinica | reverse complement strand
CTCTCCATGCAATCCCATCTCCTTCAAAACACTTTTCAATCATTTCTCGTTAAATTGACAATACGCTCCAAAACATCACTTGTGTATTATACAGTACACTATCATCCCATCTCCTTCAAATCGCAAATCCCCCCCCCTCGTTCAAACTGAATCGCTCCATGTAAGTGAACCCCTGTATAACCAAAACCCTGTACAACTGAATCCCCATGCAACTGAATCCCTCGTGCTACTGAACTCCCATGCAACTCAACCCCATTTAACTAAACCTCCGTGTAACTGTACCCCCCTTTAACTGAACTCTCATGCAACTCAACCCTTCATTAAATCCATCTCCCTCAAAAACACTTTTCAGTCATTTCTCGTTAAATTGACAATACACTCCAAAACATCACTTGTGTATTATACAGTACACTATCACCCCATCTCCTCCAAATCGCATTCCCCCCCCCCCCCCGTTAAACTGAATCCCTCCATGTAAGTGAACCCCTGTATAACCGAAATCCCAGTACAACTGAACCCCCATGCAACTGAACCCCTCGTGCTACTGAACTCCCATGCAACTCAACCCCATTTAACTAAACCTCCGTGTAACTGTACCCCCCTTTAAACTGAACTCTCATGCAACTCAACCCTCCATGCAATCCATCTCCCTCAAAACACTTTTCAGTCATTTCTCGTTAAATTGACAATACGCTCCAAAACATCACTTCTGTATTATACAGTACACTATCACCCCATCTCCTCCAAATCGCAAATCCCCCCCCCCCGTTCAACTGAATCCTTCCATGTAAGTGAACCCCTGTATAACCGAAACCCTGTACAACTGAACCCCCATGCAACTGAACCCTCGTGCTACTGAACCCTCATGCAACTCGACCCCATTTAACTAAACCTTCGTGTAACTGTACTCCCTTTAACTGAACTCTCATGCAACTCAACCCTCCATGCAACCCATCTCCTTCAAAACACTTTTCAGTCATTTCTCGTTAAATTGACAATACGCTCCAAAACATCACTTGTGTATTATACAGTACACTATCTTCCCATCTCCTCCAAATCGCAAATCCCCCCCCCCCTCGTTCAACTGAATCGCTCCATGTAAGTGAACCCCTGTATAACCAAAACCCTGTACAACTGAACCCCATGCAACTGAGCCCCCGTGCTACTGAACTCCCATGCAACTCAACCCCATTTAACTAAACCTCCGTGTAACTGTACCCCCCTTTAACTGAACTCTCATGCAACTCAACTCTCCATGCAACCCATCTCCCTCAAAACACTTTTCAGTCATTTCTCGTTAAATTGACAATACTCTCCAAAACATCACTTGTGTATTATACAGTACATAATTACGGCATCTCCTCCAAATCGCAAATCCCCCCCCCCCTCGTTCAACTGAATCGCTCCATGTAAGTGAACCATTGTGAAACTAAAACCCTGTACAACTGAACCCCATGCAACTGAACCCTCGTGCTACTGAACTCCCATGCAACTCAACCCCATTTAACTAAACCTCCGTGTAACTGTACCCCCCTTTAACTGAACTCTCATGCAACTCAATCCTCCATGCAACCCATCTCCCTCAAAAGACTTTTCAGTCATTTCTCGTTAAATTGACAATACGCTCCAAAACATCACTTGTGTATTATACAGTACACTATCACCCCATCTCCTCCAAATCGCAAATCCCCCCCCTCGTTCAAACTGAATCCCTCCATGTAAGTGAACCCCTGTATAACCGAAACCCTGTACAACTGAGCCCCTATGCAACTGAACCCTCGTGTTACTGAATCCCTCATGCAACTCGACCCCATTTAACTAAACCTTCGTGTAACTGAACTCTCATGCAACTCAACCCTCCATGCAACCCATCTCCCTCAAAAACACTTTTCAGTCATTTCTCGTTAAATTGACAATACTCTCCAAAACATCACTTGTGTATTATACAGTACATAATTACGGCATCTCCTCCATGCAACTCAACCCTCCATGCAATCCATCTCCCTCAAAACACTTTTCAGTCATTTCTCGTTAAATTGACAATACACTCCAAAACATCACTTGTGTATTATACAGTACATAATTACGGCATCTCCTCCAAATCGCAAATCCCCCCCCCCTAGTTCAACTGAATCGCTCCATGTAAGTGAACCCCTGTGAAACCAAAACCCTGTACAACTGAACCCCTTGCAACTGAACCCTCGTGCTACTGAACTCCCATGCAACTCAACCCCATTTAACTAAACCTCCGTGTAACTGTACCCCCCCCCCCCCCCCCCCCCTTAACTGAACTCTCATGCAACTCAACCCTCCATGCAACCCATCTCCCTCAACACACTTTTCAGTCATTTCTCGTTAAATTGACAATACGCTCCAAAACATCACTTGTGTATTATACAGTACACTATCACCCCATCTCCTCCAAATCGCAAATCCTCCCCCTCGTTCAACTGAATCCCTCCATGTAAGTGAACCCCTGTATAACCAAAACCCTGTACAACTAAACCCCTATGCAACTGAACCCTCGTGTTACTGAATCCCTCATGCAACTCGACCCCATTTAACTAAACCTTCGTGTAACTGAACTCTCATGCAACTCAACCCTCCATGCAACCCATCTCCCTCAAAAACACTTTTCAGTCATTTCTCGTTAAATTGACAATACTCTCCAAAACATCACTTGTGTATTATACAGTACATAATTACGGCATCTCCTCCAATTCGCAAATCCCATTACCCCTTTTTTTTGCAAAGGTTAATCAAAACACTTCCGATTGTAAAAGCATTAAAAAATTTTCCAATCACTAATTACCCCTTTTTTGCCACGACATCTCCTCCAATTCGCAAATCCCATTACCCCTTTTTTGCAAAGGCTAATCAAACATCTCCGATTGTAAAAGCATTAAAAAATTTTCCAATCACTAATTACTCCTTTTTTGCAAATGATAAACAAAAAAAAAATCTCCAATTCGCCGAGCACTAAGTAAAGAAAAACCACACGGAATCAGGCAACTGAGTCTCTCAAACTCCTTAAAGCTCTTTTAACAGATACAAAAACTACTTATTTAAAACAAAAACTTCATTTTTAACGAGCACTAAGTAAAGAAAAATCACACGGAATCAGGCAACTGAGTCTCTCAAACCCCTTAAAGCTCTTTTAACAGATACAAAAACTACTTATTTAAAACAAAAACTTCGTTTTTTAGCGAGCACTAAGTAAAGAAAAATCACACGGAATCAGGCAACTGAGTCTCTCAAACCCCTTAAAGCTCTTTTAAACAGATACAAAAACTACTTATTTAACACAAAATATAGGCAAGCAAATAACTGAGTTATTTTTACGTCACAATTTTCAACTTAAAACCATTAATTACTCGTTACGCTTTCTTAACCATCGGAAGTTTAACCTATGTAAATTAAGTTATAGACAATATCGGTTTTTAGAAAAACTGGAATGAAATAATTGATACAGTTTAAATGTGCATGCTACCTTTGAATAGGCAATGTGATTATACCCACATTAACCAGATTATACCTACCAAACCAGATCGACTGACACACAAAAAATGGAAAACCTGTGATGCATGGGGGATAGTCACTCTCTTTGAAAGAGTGTAATGCTCCTGTAGAATAGAATTACCTACCAGAAAAACCTGTTTGTACGGGGGCGTAAGCAAATTCTATAGACCTATTCTACTAATACCCCGGAAGTTTTACCTTGACACGGTAAGTCATTCCAAAAATATTGCTGATGTGCCCTATAGACCCCCTTCTGACGCCTTTTTCATCTTGATACTGTTAGCCTTACAAGTAGTTGCAACTGAAGTAGTAGTTGTAGTAGTTTAGTAGCGGTAGTAGTAGTAGTAGTAGTAGCAATATTAGTAGTAGCAGTTGTAGTAGTAGAAGTAGCAGTAAAATTACGTCATTTTGACAATCTGCGTGCACGTAGTGTGTGTTTATTTAGTTCAAATTGCCGCTCAATAATCTGTCAAATTTTTACCCTCATAGACATAGCCTTAATTGTACTAGTATCATAGTAGTAATGATAATAGCAGGAACATTAGTATTAGTAATAGTGTTGCATTAGTAAATGTTGCAACAGTAGTAGCAGAAATATTAATAGCAGTTTTAACAGGTACATGTTGCATTTTGATCACCTAAACATCCTTTTCATGTTGCCCTAAATGTTCTATCTTTATACGGTAACCTGTTTCAAAAATGTTGCTGGAACCCGTATCAGCAGTCTATATGCTTAGTGTATGTTTTGATTTAGTTCCACTATCTTACTCAACGTTTCCTCAGATTGTTCATTTCAATTTCCTAAGCTTTAGTAATAATAGCTATAGAACTAGTAGTTTTAGTGGTAGTAGTAGTAGTTTTAGTAGTAGTGGTATTATTAGAAGCAGTGGCAGTTTAATTAGTGGTAGTAGGATGCAAATAATGCCTTTTTCGTCAAGTGACCATTTCCTAAAAATTCCCAATTAATATACTCTGTCATTCTTGAGTTAAGGCCTTTTGGCAAACTGTGTACAAATAACGGTTTTGATTTAGTTCAATTCTCTCCTCAGCAGTCTCTGAAAGGCTCACCTGAATTCTTATCGTCTCTTTGTAATTTAAGGTATAACATTCATATCTGTCTCAATAACATATGCCATATGTAAACAATTAACGAATTACCTAACTCACAGCCCTTGCCCTGAGGCCTTTGGGAGCGGGGGGGGGGGGGGTTAATAGCACCAAAGACGTAATTACTGGACATTTTAACAATGCCTGAAGAAAAAAGGATGTCTCAAAATTTTGACTGAATGCTTCTTCATGATGTCTATTTGGAACAAACTAGTAGTCTCAAAATTTTGAGCAGATGCGTCTGGGGAAAATAGAACGTCAGGGGGAGGGGCCAGTTGCCCTCCATTACTTTTGATTCTTAAAAGGGAAGTCATTTTCGATTTCTATTTAAATGTTTCTCGTGTACTTCATTTTATTTGCTGCGTTTCAAAGGGTACTAGAATTAGTTATTTGATTTTGATGCAGTTTATTCCTTAATTCACTTTATTTTTGGTTTCTAAGCGCACTAGAATTGTTAAACGGTTATGTCTTCTTTAGATATCCCTGGATCCTGATATTAGTGAATTGCTGTTTTGAGTTTTGATTCAAAAGAGCATCTTCCTGGGTACCAAATGCTAATCTCTAGTGAGAGCCCACGGGTTAGCCAGGAATATATTAGTAGTTATCTAAGTTCCATTTCTACGACTTTATGTTCCTTCCCATGCTATTCTACGACTTTATGTTCCTTCCCATGCTATTCTACGACTTTATGTTCCTTCCCATGATATTCTACGACTTTATGTTCCTTCCCATGCTATTATACGACTTTATGTTCCTTCCCATGCTATTCTACGACTTTACGTTCCTTCCCATGATATTCTACGACTGTATGTTCCTTCCCATGATATTCTACGACTTTATGTTCCTTCCCATGCTATTCTACGACTTTATGTTCCTTTCCATGCTATTCTACGACTTTATGTTCCTTCCTGTGTTATTTGCGTACGGCCCTAGGAATCTTTATGTTATTTGCGTACGCCTCTACACTTTTCAAAGAGATTCAGAGCTCCCTCACATGGCATATGGAATTCTATGGAAGCTATAGCAAGGACTGGTTTGTTGGGTAAAGTCTGGTTTAGTTTTCAAAGAGAGTGAGTATTTGACATTTTTGCAAAAAGGGATTCGCAAATTGGACACTATGAACGCTCTTAATTAATGTTTTGAATAATAGGAGTGTGAATGATTCTAATTAGTGATTGGATTGTGTGACGGTGGAGAAAAAAAAGGATTAAACTGATTAACAGTTAAGGTAACCCCGAAGGGGTTGTTAACTCAGGTAATTTGTTATAAATTTGAAACAACATCAGTCTATGAAAACGGCTAACGACGATAGAATGACATTGTGAGTTGACCTAGCTTTACCTCTCCGATGTGTCAATTTTGGAGGGAAAATCAAAAATACTCAGAATCGAAAATAAATGGGATCTGCCTCAAGGGGAAGGCTCAGAGGCCCTTCGTTCCCCCATTTCTGAGGGCAGGGGAGAGGAGGGGGGTCAATTTTGGAGGGAAAACCAAAAATACTCAGAATCGAAAATAAATGAGATCTGCCTCAAGGGGAAGGCTCAGAGGCCCTTCGTTCCCCCATTTCTGAGGGCAGGGGAGGGTGAGGGGGGGAGTCAATTTTGGAGGGAAAACCGAAATACTCAGAATCGAAAATAAAGCATGATCTGCCTCAAGGGGAAGGCCCAGAGGCCCTTCGTTCCCCATTTCTGAGGGCAGGGGAGGGGGGGGGGTCAAGTTTGGAGGGAAAACCAAAAAATACTCAGAATCGAAAATACAGCGTGATCTGCCTCAAGGGGAAGGCTCAGCACTCCCTCCATCCCCCATTTCTGTGGAGGAATTGATTTTTGTGGGATGGTATGGAAAAATGGTACGTGTTAAATATTCGGGTAAACATTCGACTATAAATAAGGCTATTGTGTCTTTCTGAACTTTCTGTGAGAGGCGGGCGTAAGTATTTAGTTTAAATAATTCTAAGAGGAATTGAGCTTTTGTGGCTGGTGTGGAAAAATGGTACATGTTGAATGTTTGGGTAAACATACGACTAAGAAACGCTTCACTATAAATAAGGCTATTGTGTTTTTCTGAACTTTCTAGGGCGGGGGTAAGTATTTAGTTTAAATAATTCTAGGAGGAATTGATTTTGTGGGTGGTAAAAAAAATGGTACGTGTTAAATATTCGGGTAAACATTCGACTATAAATAAGGCTATTGTGTCTTTCTGAACTTTCCGTGAAAGGCAGGGGTAAGTATTTAGTTTAAATAATTCTAGGATGAATTGAGTTTGGGGCTGGTGCGAAAAATTGGTACGTTTGGGTAAATTAAGTTTTGAGAGGGGTAAAAATGGTAGTTATTTAGTACTCGATAAACAGGTGACTTGAAATGCTTCATTAGAAATAGTTTATTGCTAATGATACCTCCTCGACAGATATTTTTTCTATTGTATTTTATAGCTATTAGCCAAACATTGCTCTGTAATCGTCACACCAACCAGTAGATATTTATCGGGGTTTTATTTTTTCTATTCAATTATTTTCAGTGTAAGCCAATATAATTACCTCATGCTTTTATTCTAACTTAACTTGTAGGAATAGGAATTCTAGAATAAGGATTCATTCCCTCGACTAAATCAGTTTATTCATGTAAAATAGTGAACAAAAGACTATTAATTATCCGTATTCTTCTTCTTCTTCTTCTTATCCAGCTAAACGTTTCGCTGTGTTTGTCACACCAACTAGTAAATATCTATCTGACTTTTATTTTTTCCGTTCAATTATTTTCAGTGTAAGCCAATATAATGCTAGGGGGAGTAAAAATGGTAGTTATTTAGTACCCGGTAAACAGGTGACTTGATATGCTTCATTAGAAGTAGGTTATTGCTAATGATACCTCCTCGACATATCTTCGCTGTTTGAATATTTAAAGAAGCTAATGCGTAGTCTCCATGTAATTCTAGGCCCAGCGGCAGCTGAGATCAAGCTTCAGATCCGGTATCACCAAACAGAGATTAATCCGACTTTGTCACCAAAATTGTAAGTAAGTAGCAAATTCTTTCTTGAATTCGCCTCCTGGATAAATAAAAAGACATTTCGTTCAAGAAATTATGACAAAATTCTAAGTAAGTAACAAACTCTTTCTTGAAGTTACCTCTTGGATACACAATGCAGAAATTTCATTTAAGAAACTATGAAAAATTGTAAGTAAGTAAGTAAGTAACAAATTCTTTCTTGAAGTCACCTCTTTGATACACAATACAGAAATTTCATTAAAGAAATTATGACAAAAATGTTAGTAAGTAGCAAATTCTTTCTTGAATTCACCTGCTGGATAAACAAAAAGACATTTCGTTCAAGAAATTAAGACAAAATTCTAAGTAAGTAACAAACTCTTTCTTGAAGTTACCTCTTGGATACACAATGCAGAAATTTCATTTAAGAAATTATGAAAAAATTGTAAGCAAGTAACAAACTCTTTCCTGAAGTCACCTCTTGGATACACAATGTAGAAACTTCATTTAAGAAACTATGAAAAAATTGTAAGTAAGTAAGTAAGAGATTCTTTCTTGAAGTCACCTCTTGGATACACAATACAGAAAACTCATTAAAGAAATTATGAAAAAATTGTAAGTAAGTAGCAAATTCTTTCTTGAATTCACCTGCTGGATAAACAAAAAGACATTTCGTTCAAGAAATTATGACAAAATTCTAAGTAAGTAACAAACTCTTTATTGTTTTCACGACTTAGATACACGATGTAGAAATTTAATTCAAGAAATTATGAAAAAATTCTCAGTAAGTAACAATTTCTTTCTTGAAGTCAACTCTTGGATACACAATACGGAAATTTCATTCAAGAAATTATGAAAATATTTGTAAGTAAGTAACAAGCTCTTTATTGATTTCACCTCTTGGATATAAAAAAATACTTCATTCAAGAAATTATGAAAAAATCACAAGTAAGTAACAAACTCTTTATTGTTTTCACCTCTTGGGTATACAATGCGAATATTTCATTCAATAAATTATGAAAAAATTGTAAGCAAGTAACAAACTCTTTCCTGAAGTCACATCTTGGATACACAATGCAGAAACTTCATTTAAGAAACTATGAAAAATTGTAAATAAGTAAGTAACAAATTCTTTCTTGAAGTCACCTCTTGGATACACAATGCAGAAATTTCATTAAAGAAATTATGAAAAAATTGTAAGTAAGTAGCAAATTCTTTCTTGAATTCACCTGCTGGATAAACAAAAAGACATTTCGTTCAAGAAATTATGACAAAATTCTAAGAAAGTAACAAACTCTTTCTTGAAGTTACTTCTTGGATACACAATGCAGAAATTTCATTTAAGAAATTATAAAGAATTTTAAGCAAGTAACAAACTCTTTCCTGAAGTCACCTCTTGGATACACAATGCAGAAACTTCATTTAAGAAACTATGAAAAAATTTGTAAGTAAGTAAGTGACAAATTCTTTCTTGAAGTCACTTCTTGGATACACAATACAGAAATTTCATTAAAGAAACTATGAAAAATTGTAAGTAAGTAGCAAATTCTTTCTTGAATTCACCTGCTGGATAAACAAAAGACATTTCTTTCAAGAAATTATGACAAAATTCTAAGTAAGTAACAAAACTCTTTATTGTTTTCACGACGTAGATACACGATGTAGAAATTTAATTCAAGAAATTATGAAAAAATTCTCAGTAAGTAACAATTTCTTTCTTGAAGTCAACTCTTGGATACACAATACGGAAATTTCATACAAGAAATTATGAAAATATTTGTAAGTAAGTAACAAACTCTTTATTGATTTCACCTCTTGGATATACAGTACAGATACTTCATTAAATAAATTATAAAAACTTGCAAGTAAGTAACAAACTCTTTATTGTTTTCACCTCTTGGATATACAATGCTGATATTTCATTCAATAAATTATGAAAAAATTGTAAGCAAGTAACAAACTCTTTCCTGAAGTCACATCTTGGATACACAATGCAGAAACTTCATTTAAGAAACTACGAAAAAATTGTAAATAAGTAAGTAACAAATTCTTTTTTGAAGTCACCTCTTGGATACACAATGCAGAAATTTCATTAAAGAAATTATGAAAAAATCGTAAGTAAATAGCAAATTCTTTCTTGAATTCACCGCTGGATAAACAAAAAGACATTTCGTTCAAGAAATTATGACAAAATTCTAAGTAAGTAACAAACTCTTTCTTGAAGTTACCTCTTGGATACACAATGCAGAAATTTCATTTAAGAAATTATGAAAAAATTGTAAGCAAGTAACAAACTCTTTCCTGAAGTCACCTCTTGGATACACAATGCAGAAACTTCATTTAAGAAACTATGAAAAAATTGTAAGTAAGTAAGTAACAAATTCTTTCTTGAAGTCACCTCTTGGATACACAATACAGAAATTTCATAAAAGAAATTATGAAAAAATTGTAAGTAAGTAGCAAATTCTTTCTTGAATTCACCTGCTGGATAAACAAAAGACATTTCGTTCAGAAATTATGACAAAATTCTAAGTAAGTAACAAACTCATTATTGTTTTCACGACATAGATACACGATGTAGAAATTTAATTCAAGAAATTATGAAAAACTTCTCAGTAAGTAACAATTTCTTTCTTGAAGTCAACTCTTGGACACACAATACGGAAATTTCATTCAAGAAATTATGAAAATATTTGTAAGTAAGTAACAAACTCTTTATTGATTTCACCTCTTGGATATACAGTACAGATACTTCATTCAATAAATTATGAAAAAATCGCAAGTAAGTAACAAACTCTTTATTGTTTTCACCTCTTGGATATACAATACGGAAATTTCATTCAATAAATTATGAAAATTTGTAAGCAAGTAACAAACTCTTTGAAGTCACCTCTTGGATACACAATACAGAAATTTCATAAAAGAAATTATGAAAAAATTGTAAGTAAGTAGCAAATTCTTTCTTGAATTCACCTGCTGGATAAACAAAAAGACATTTTGTTCAAGAAATTATGACAAAATTCTAAGTAAGTAACAAACTCTTTATTGTTTTCACGAGTTAGATATACGATGTAGAAATTTAATTCAAGAAATTATGAAAAAATTCTCAGTAAGTAACAATTTCTTTCTTGAAGTCAACTCTTGGGTACACAATAAGGAAATTTCATTCAAGAAATTGTGAAAATATTTGTAAGTAAGTAACAAACTCTTTATTGATTTCACCTCTTGGATATACAGTACAGATACTTCATTCAATAAATTATGAAAAAATCGCCAGTAAGTAACAAACTCTTTATTGTTTTCACCTCTTGGATATACAATACGCAATTTCATTCAATAAATTATGAAAATTTGTAAGCAAGTAAGAAACTCTTTCCTGAAGTCACCTCTTGGATACACAATGCAGAAACTTCATTTAAGAAACTATGAAAAAATTGTAAGTAAATAAGTAACAAATTCTTTCTTGAATTTGCCTCTTGGATATACAAAAAAAGTCATTTCATTCAAGAAATTATGACAAAATTCTAAATAAGTAACAAACCCTTTCTTGAATTCACCATTGGGTTGGACAATACAGAAATTTAATTCAGGAAACTATGAAAACATTGCAAACCAACTCTTTCTCGAACTCGCTTCCTGGACAGACAATACAGCAATTTCACTCAAGAAATTATGAAAAAATTGTAAGTAAGTAGCAAACTGTTTCTTGAATCTCCTCCTGGATGCACAATACAGATATTTCATTCAAGAAATTATAAAAAAATTGTAAGTAAGTAACAAACTCTTTCTTGAAGTCACCTCTTGGATACCCAATACGGAAATTTCATTCAAGAAATTATGAGAAAATTCTAAGTAAGTAACAATCTCTTTCTTGAAGTCCCCTCTTGGATACGCAATACGATACGGAAATTTCATTCAAGAAATTATGAGAAAATTCCATGTAAGTAACAATCTCTTTCATGAATCCCCTCTTGGATACACAATACGGATATTTTATTCAAGAAATTATAAAAAAAGGAAAGTAAGTAACAAACCCTTTATTGATTTCACCTCTTAGATACAAAAAAAAGACATTTCATTCAAGAAATTATGACAAAATTCTAAGTAAGTAAAAATACTCATTCTTGAATTCGCCGTTTGCATGCACAATACAGAAATTTCATTCTATGGGACCTCTACACGTGATTAAACACGTTTGAAACTACATGCTATTTGCTTGCCTTTCCTTGGTACCTTTCCAAACGAGCGGGGATTCCCCACTGGTTCCTACACATTGCAAAAAAGTAAGCAGTACGAAAACTCCACGTTTTCAACCAGACTGGTTTTTTAGACAACACCCATTTTTTAGGGGTCAATCAGAGACATCGGAGATTGCTCAATATACGATAACTTGATTGGTGATTGGTTACACACCGCAACGTTGCATACATAGTGAGAGAGACATGCAAAGTCGACATAGCTTTATTTCATTTTTAAGGTTAATTTAGACGAGGTTACTTGCGCGCAAGTGTAGGAACCAGTGGGAATCCCCGCTTGTTTGGAAAGGTACCAAGGAAAGGCAAGCATATAGCATGTAGTTTCAAAACGTGTTTAATCACGTGTAGAGGTCCCATAGAATGAAATTTCTGTATTGTGCATGCAAATGGTGAATTCAAGAATGAGTTTTTTTACTTACTTAGAATTTTGTCATAATTTCTTGAATGAAATGTCTTTTTTTGTATCCAAGAGGTGAAATCAATAAAGAGTTTGTTACTTACTTTCCTTTTTTTATAATTTCTTGAATAAAATACCCGTATTGTGTATCCAAGAGGGGACTTCAAGAAAGAGATTGTTACTTACCTGGAATTTTCTCATAATTTCTTGAATGAAATTTCCGTATCGTATTGCGTATCCAAGAGGGGACTTCAAGAAAGAGATTGTTACTTACTTAGAATTTTCTCATAATTTCTTGAATGAAATTTCCGTATTGGGTATCCAAGAGGTGTATTCAGAAAGAGTTTGTTACTTACTTACAATTTTTTTTATAATTTCTTGAATGAAATATCTGTATTGTGCATCCAGGAGGAGAATTCAAGAAACAGTTTGCTACTTACTTACAATTTTTCATAATTTCTTGAGTGAAATTGCTGTATTGTCTGTCCAGGAAGTGAGTTCGAGAAAGAGTTTTTTTCAATGTTTTCATAGTTTCCTGAATTAAATTTCTGTATTGTGCAACCCAATGGCGAATTCAAGAAAGGGTTTGTTACTTATTTAGAATTTTGTCATAATTTCTTGAATGAAATGACTTTTATTGTATATCCAAGAGGTGAATTCAAGAAAGAATTTGTTACTTACTTACTTACAATTTTTTCATACTTTCTTAAATGAAGTTTCTGCATTGTGCATCCAAGAGGTGACTTCAGGAAAGAGTTTGTTACTTGCTTACAAATTTTCATAATTTATTGAATGAAATTTCCGTATTGTATATCCAAAAGGTGAAAACAATAAAGAGTTTGTTACTTACTGGTGATTTTTTCATAATTTATTGAATGAAGTATCTGTACTGTATATCCAAGAGGTGAAATCAATAAAGAGTTTGTTACTTACTTACAAATATTTTCACAATTTCTTGAATGAAATTTCCGTATTGTGTATCCAAGAGTTGACTTCAAGAAAGAAATTGTTACTTACTGAGAATTTTTTCATAATTTCTTGAATTAAATTTCTACATCGTTTATCTAAGTCGTGAAAACAATAAAGAGTTTGTTACTTACTTAGAATTTTGTCATAATTTCTTCAACGAAATGTCTTTTTGTTTATCCAGCAGGTGAATTCAAGAAAGAATTTGCTACTTACTTACAATTTTGTTCATAATTTCTTTTATGAAATTTCTGTATTGTGTATCCAAGAGGTGACTTCAAAGAGTTTGTTACTTGCTTACAAATTTTCATAATTTATTGAATGAAATTTCCGTATTGTATATCCAAGAGGTGAAAACAATAAAGAGTTTGTTACTTACTTGCGATTTTTTCATAATTCATTGAATGAAGTATCTGTACTGTATATCCAAGAGGTGAAATCAATAAAGAGTTTGTTACTTACTTACAAATATTTTCATAATTTCTTGAATGAAATTTCCGTATTGTGTATCCAAGAGTTGACTTCAAGAAAGAAATTGATACTTACTGAGAATTTTTCATAATTTCTTGAATTAAATTTCTACATCGTGTATCTATGTCGTGAAAACAATAAAGAGTTTGTTACTTACTTAGAATTTTGTCATAATTTCTAGAACTAAATGTCTTTTGTTTATCCAGCAGGTGAATTCAAGAAAGAATTTGCTACTTACTTACAATTTTTTCTTAATTTCTCTTATGAAATTTCTGTATTGTGTATCCAAGAGGTGACTTCAAGAAAGAATTTGTTACTTACTTACTTACAATTTTTTCATGAATCTTAAATGAAGTTTCTGCATTGTGTATCCAAGAGGTGACTTCAGGAAAGAGTTTGTTACTTGCTTACAATTTTTTCATAATTTCTTAAATGAAATTTCTGCATTGTGTATCCAAGAGGTAACTTCAAGAAAGAGTTTGTTACTTACTTAGAATTTTGTCATAATTTCATGAATGAAATGTCTTTTTGTTTATCCAGCAGGTGAATTCAAGAAAGAATTTGCTACTTACTTACAATTTTTTCATAATTTCTTTAATGAAATTTCAGCGTTGTGTATCCAAGAGGTGACTTCAAGAAAGAATTTGTTACTTACTTATTTACAATTTTTTCATAGTTTCTTAAATGAAGTTTCTGCATTGTGTATCCAAGATGTGACTTCAGGAAAGAGTTTGTTACTTGCTTACAATTTTTTCATAATTTATTGAATGAAATATCCACATTGTATATCCAAGAGGTGAAAACAATAAAGAGTTTGTTACTTACTTGCGATTTTTTCATAATTTATTGAATGAAGTATCTGTACTGTATATCCAAGAGGTGAAATCAATAAAGAGTTTGTTACTTACTTGCAAATATCTTCATAATTTTGAATGAAATTTCCGTATTGTGTATCCAAGAGTTCACTTCAAGAAAGAAATTGTTACTTACTGAGAATTTTTTCATAATTTCTTGAATTAAATTTCTACATCGTGTATCTAAGTCGTGAAAACAATAAAGACTTTGTTACTTACTTAGAATTTTGTCATAATATCTTGAACGAAATGTCTTTTTGTTTATCCAGCAGGTGAATTCAAGAAAGAATTTGCTACTTACTTACAATTTTTTCATAGTTTCTTTAATGAAATTTCTGTATTGTGTATCCAAGAAGTGACTTCAAGAAAGAATTTGTTACTTACTTACTTACAAATTTTTTTATAATTTCTTAAATGAAATTTCTGCAGTGCGTATCCAAGAGGTAACTTCAAGAAAGAGTTTGTTACTTACTTAGAATTTTGTCATAATTTCCTGAACGAAATGTCTTTTTGTTTATCCAGCAGGTGAATTAAAGAAAGAATTTGCTACTTACTTACAATTTTTTCATAATTTCTTTAATGAAATTTCTGCATTGTGTATCCAAGAGGTGACTTCAAGAAAAAATTTGTTACTTACTTATTTACAATTTTTTCATAGTTTCTTAAATGAAGTTTCTGCATTGTGTATCCAAGATGTGACTTCAGGAAAGAGTTTGTTACTTGCTTACAATTTTTTCATAATTTATTGAATGAAATATCCGCATTGTATATCCAAGAGGTGAAAACAATAAAGAGTTTGTTACTACTTGCGATTTTTCATAATTTCTTGAATGAAGTATTTGTTTATATCTAAAAGGTGAAATCAATAAAGAGCTTGTTACTTACTTACAAATATTTCATAATTTCTTGAATGAAATTTCCGTATTGTGCATCCAAGAGTTGACTTCAAGAAAGAAATTGTTACTACTGAGAATTTTTTTCATAATTTCTTGAATTAAATTTCTACATCGTGTATCTAAGTCGTGAAAACAATAAAGAGTTTGTTACTTACTTAGAATTTTGTCATAATTTCTTGAATGAAATGTCTTTTTGTTTATCCAGCAGGTGAATTCAAGAAAGAATTTGCTACTTACTTACAATTTTTTTCATAATTTCTTTAATGAAATTTCTGTATTGTGTATCCAAGAGGTGACTTCAAGAAAGTTACTTACGTTACTTACTTAGTTACAATTTTATCATAGTTTCTTAAATGAAATTTCTGCCAGTGTGTATCCAAGAGGTGACTTCAGGAAAGAGTTTGCTACTTGCTTAGAATATTTTCATAATTTCTTAAATGAAATTTCTGCATTGTGTATCCAAGAGGTAACTTCAAGAAAGAGTTTGTTACTTACTTAGAATTTTGTATTAATTTCTTGAACGAAATGTCTTTTTGTTTATCCAGCAGGTGAATTCAAGAAAGAATTTGCTACTTACTTACAATTTTTTCATAATTTCTTTTATGAAATTTCTGTATTGTGTATCCAAGTGGTGACTTCAGAAAGAATTTGTTACTTACTTACTTACTTACAATTTTTTCATAGTTTCTTAAATGATATTTCTGCACTGTGTATCCAAGAGGTAACTTCAAGAAAGAGTTTGTTACTTACTTAGAATTTTGTCATAATTTCGTGAACGAAATTTCTTTTTATTTATCCAGGAGGTGAATTCAAGAAAGAACTTGCTACTTACTTACAATTTTGGTGACAAAGTCGGATTAATCTCTATTTGGTGATACCGGATCTGAAGCTTGATCTCAGCTGCCGCTGGGCCTAGAATTACATGGAGACTATGCATTAGCTTCTTTAAATATTCAAACAGCGAAGATATGTCGAGGAGGTATCATTAGCAATAACCTACTTCTAATGAAGCATATCAAGTCACCTGTTTACCGGGTACTAAATAACTACCTCTTTACTCCCCCTAGCATTATATTGGCTTACACTGAAAATAATTGAACGGAAAAATAAAAGTCCGATAAATATTTACTAGTTGGTGTGACAAACACAGCGCAACGTTTAGCTAGATAAGAAGAAGAAGAAGAAGAATGCGGAGAATTAATAGTCTTTTGTTCACTATTTTACATGAATAAACTGATTTAGTCGAGGGATTGAATCCTTATTCTAGAAGTCCTATTCTACAAGTTAAGTTAGAATAAAAGTATGAGGTAATTATATTCGCTTTACACTGAAAATAATTGAATAGAAAAAAAAAAACCCCGATAAATATCTACTGGTTGGTGTGACGAACACAGAGCAACGTTTGGCTAATAGCTATAAAAATACAATAGAAAAAATATCTGTCGAGGAGATATCATTAGCAATAAACTATTTCTAATGAAGCATTTCAAGTCACCTGTTTATCGGGTACTAAATAACTACCATTTTTACCCCTCTCAAAACTTAATTTACCCCACACGTACCAATTTTCCGCACCAACCCCAAAACTCAATTCATCCTAGAATTATTTAAACTAAATACTTACCCCCCCCACCTTTCACGGAAAGTTCAGAAAGACACAATAGCCTTATTTATAGTCGAATGTTTACCCGAATATTTAACACGTACCATTTTTCGTACCACCCACAAAAATCAATTCCTCCTAGAATTATTTAAACTAAATACTTACCCCCGCCCTAGAAAGTTCCAGAAAAACACAATAGCCTTATTTATAGTGAAGCGTTTCTTAGTCGTATGTTTACCCAAACATTCAACATGTACCATTTTTCCACACCAGCCACAAAACTCAATTCATCTTAGAATTATTTAAACTAAATACTTCCCGCCCGCCTCTCACAGAAAGTTCAGAAAGACACAATAGCCTTATTTATAGTCGAATGTTTACCCGAATATTTACACGTACCATTTTTTCCATACCATCCCACAAAAATCAATTCCTCCACAGAAATGGGGGATGGAGGGGTCGCTGAGCCTTCTCCTTGAGGCAGATCACGCTGTATTTTCGATTCTGAGTATTTTTTGGTTTTTCCTCCAAAATTGACCCCCCCTCCCCTACCCTCAGAAATGGGGGAACGAAGGGCCTCTGAGCCTTCCCCTTGAGACAGATCTCATTTATTTTCGATTCTGAGTATTTTTGGTTTTCCTCCAAAATTGACCCCCCTCTCTCCCCTGCCCTCAGAAATTGGGGAACGAAGGGCCTCTGAGCCTTCCCTTGAGGCAGATCCTATTTATTTTCAATTCTGAGTATTTTTGATTTTCCCTCCAAAATTGACACATCGGAGAGGTAAAGCTAGGTCAACTCACAATGTCATACTATCGTCGTTAGCCGTTTTCATCGACTGATGTTGTTTCAAATTTATAACAAATTACCTGAGTTAACAACCCCTTCAGGGTTACCTTAACTGTTAATCAGTTTAAATCCTTTTTTTTCTCCATCGTCATACAATCCAATCACTAATTAGAATCATTCACACTCCTATTAATCAAAACATTAATTAATATCGTTCATAGTGTCCAATTTGCGAATCCCTTTTTGCAAAAATGTCAAATACTCACTCTCTTGAAATACTAAACCAGACTATACCCACCAAACCAGTCCTTGCTATAGCTTCCATAGAATTCCATATGCCATGTGAGGGAGCTCTGAATCTCTTTGAAAAGGTGTAGAGGCGTACGCAAATAACATAAAGATTCCTAGGGCCGTACGCAAATAACACGGGAAGGAACATAAAGTGGTAGAATAGCATGGGAAGGAACATAAAGTCGTAGAATAGCATGGGAAGGAACATAAAGTCGTAGAATATCATGGGAAGGAACATAAAGTCGTAGAATAGCATGGGAAGGAACGTAAAGTCGTAGAATAGCAAGGGAAGGAACATAAAGTCGTAGAATAGCATGGGAAGGAACATAAAGTCGTAGAATATCATGGGAAGGAGCATAAAGTCGTAGAATAGCATGGGAAGGAACATAAAGTCGTAGAATAGCATGGGAAGGAACATAAAGTCGTAGAAATGGAACTTAGATAACTACTTATATTACACTTTCTTCCGTTTTGAAGTAATTTTTATATCTTTGGAGAGTTTAGTTAACAGCTTTCAAAACCGAACATGGGATCAAATCAGATTTCGTAGACCCGGTGATGTGCTAAGTCGAAGTAAAACCCAAGACAACAAACGAGAGAAAACTATGTCATCACCGCCGAAGAGCTTCTTTGGTAAGTTTATCTGTCAACATTGCCATTAGGTAAGTTATACTAGGTTTGTTCACTGTAATCTGTAAGTTTGCTAGTGACTTAGACTGAACACATGTGTTGCCAATCTCTGAGTTTTTTTTTGTTAAAACAGCCTCTTTTAAGCTTGCTTTTTTCTGTCATGTATTGATCTTATCTTTACTCTACGCGATGATTTTAGAAGACATCTAATTAATGGAGACAAACTCTTGTACGCACTCTTCGTGAACTTCGAGAAAGGGTTCCATTCATTGGATTACCAAGCCCTTGCGGAGAGTCTTACATTTCTAGGGCATTCTGAGAAGCTAGTCTATCTAAAAGTTTCCATTAAAAAAGAGATGGGATGCCGTATTAAAACCTCTGATGGTTTTGTCCGCTCACAGGAGCCAACAAGCCAAAGCTTCATGAATTCCTTAACAAACTCGCGCGAAGACAGTTGAAACAATTCCAATTACAAATCAACACTCCAAAGACTTATGTTATGTAAATTAGTAAACTCACCCATGGGAAAATAACTAGGAAAGGCATCGGACAGGTGACAGAGTTTAAGTACTTAGGCAGTACAGTTTCCTTCCAGTGGTGACTCTGAACAGAATTACGCACCAGAATAGCCATAAGCCAACGTAGCATTGCACAGATTTCTACCAGCATAGAAATCCACAATTTACTCACAGAAACTGAAACTTCCAGAGCAATTTTGGTCTGTTCTGAGTTACTCTATAGAATTCTTAAAGCTAGCTGTTGAACAAGTAAAAGGCCATACCACATTTGAAAGTAACTGTCCTCACCGAGTCTCAAGGATCGGCCGGAGAAACCATGCAAGCAACAACAAGATCTGTACTTAAACATGCCGACCAGACGTCACCTCTGCAGTGAAGTAACAAAGATGGTGATACCTGGCACATATACTCCGTATTTCAGATCATAGACTCCATAAAATACTCCTACACTGGTGTCTTCCAACGGGAAGGCACCTGTCTCCAAAGAAAAACCTAAAAACACTATATGTAAAACTTTCGAACGTGACAGAAGTGGGGCGTGTGGGACGACATCTACCCAGCGATCCACTTGTGAAAAGCTTGGAGGCGACTCACTCACGCCCTGTGTGCTTCTTGAGCCACTTGAGTAACTAAGGTCTAAGTTAAGCTATTCTATTCTATTAAAAAAAAAAAAAAAAAAAAAAACTGACTAGGATGGTCTATAGGAGTATGTATGATAAATAACCGAAGATTGAAAAAGATTCATCCATAGTGGTTGAAGTGGCAGGGTGCAACCTTGTAAAAGACGATCAACTACCCATGGTAGCAAAAAAAAATTAGCATGAAGCCCCTAAAGACGTCATCGAATCGGAGCAAATAGTATACCATTAGAATTGTCTCGGCAGAAAACTCTATACAGGAAACTTACAGTCCTTCGGGTTAAACAGCGAAGAAAAATTCTTTGGCTTGATCATCAAGGAAAATTATTTATTCGCATGGTCACCATCTGTGTCCTCAGCTAGCAGAGATTAATTAACAAAACACACTATTTACAAGCACAAAAAAAATAAAAAAACCTCATTTAAAATGAAAATGTTCGATAAAACCTGGATTTTTTGTACACAAGATGATGAATGGCTTTCATAATCGTTGACTACAATAATATTAAAAGTAAAAACTTTACGATGATGCTAGTTGTAATGATGGTCAGCATCTATTTCTCATATCTACGTGATTTTTTATAGATGTAGTATCTGCAATTGCAATGTGACACTAAAAAATGGCATTTTTTGTGCCATTTCTCAAGGGATGGGGCAAGCGGGCTACCAGAACATCGTAAATAGATTGTTCTATAGGTTACATAAAAGCTATTGCTTGTATCTACGTACTTTCTATAAATTAACCCATCTTTAAGTGCCAAATGGCACTTAATCGGCACTTTTTGTACTATGTCTCAAGCGGAAAAGCTGGGGCTAGTCACCTACCATAACTTCTAAGAGCCATGTTTAATGGCTCATTTGAAAGCTAAATGCTCATACCAACCTGCTTCTTATCAATTTTACTATCTGCAAGTGCCATATAGCACTAAAAATGACACTTTTGGTGCCACTTTTGAAGTGGAAAAGCATGGAAGTATCAAACAATACCATTGTAGTAATTATAGTAAAAGACCCTTAGCTGGGGCTTTACAATAGCACCTTTCCGCTTACTCCCCCTCCCACTTCCCCTAGTAAGTTCTATAAATCGTCTGCTCATCCACGGAGTACTGCATTATTAGCAGAGCTAGCGGGCTACCACACAATTGCAGAGAGATGTTTTAAAGGCTCATTCAAAAGCTATCGCTCATATCTACGTGATTTTTAGAAAATCCTGCCGTCTGTAACTAACATCATACAAATTGTCAAAATCAATGTGTGTCAACTTTTTGTTTTTTATAGTATTTTATATTAGAGAACAAACTTTATCCCATATTAAATGCAATGTTAAAATAAATCATACTATATTATGCATCACAATTATCTTTTGACAATATAATATGACAAGTACCTTCTGAAAAGTTGATTCTCTTGGGTATGACACCATATTTGTCTGAGCTTTCTGCCTGATTGTATTTGGTTCGTCTTTTACTATTTGAACAAAGAAAAATATATAGGCTTATTTCTGTGTCATTATGCGTAGAAAAATGTGTCCTGTCAAGTAACATTGAATAAGGAACGTATTCGTACACATAGGTTTGGATTTCATCAATCATCAAGGTAAACAATACTTCGAAATTCCATATAAAATGTTACTTACTCCACCCTCGACCCCTTTGTGGTCGAAGAAACTTAAGAAGATGCTTATTCGATCGAATATGGAGGGTTATAAAACTTTTTGAAAGTAAGTAGTGGGTGTAGAGCAATTCGCCCTTTTTTATAGGAACATGGATGCAAATGTGTTCTGCAGCCTAGTAAGAAACGAACCGCAGCCAATAGTAACCAAAAGTTAAAAACACACCTTTTGAAAAAAAGTGCCTAGAGAGAAAAATTGTCATCTAATAGAAATTCAGAAATGGTAACTTTTACTTCGGCTAACCTTGAAAGTAAAAGTTTACAACAAAAAGAAAATTAATGTGATTTCATAAAAAAGCCTGAAACCTCTTGAAAACAAATTCACATCAAAATGAAAAGTGCAGCATTAGAATCAGCATGGTCTAAGACCTAGAGAAGGGAATAACTGCCCCCCCCCCTTGAACAAGAAGGAAAATCACTATTACGCATGGGTAGTACTGATGCGTCTCCTTTTTTATTTCTTATCCACCAGGACTAGCGAGCTATAAGAATATTATAGAGATATGTCTAATAGCTCATTTTAAAGGGAATAGCTATACATAGTCACTTTTGTAATTAACCAAAAATGATTTTTAGAATAAAATCAATTTTTTACGAAAAACTTTATTTTTGACTACTTTCCTTCCTGATTCTCAGTGGTTTGTCATTAAAAGTCATAGGCTTTTCCCAGTTTGCTATCAATCATGGTTGCATGATTGCATTATTATTATACAAATTGCAATATATGCCATGAAATAAAAGGCCATTTTTCAGTTTTCGAACATTTTATTTGATTAGAATGTTAATTTTTGAAAATTAAACCTGATTAAATTTAGCTAATATAAAATAATATCTTTTTCATAGTAATGATTCCCTATTGTGTATCGTCAATTATATATAATAAGTAAAACAGCCGATAGGATGACCAAAAAAAAATATGTAAATTTACAATAATTAAACAACATAATTTGTTTGAACAAAAATACATTTTGAACCATTATAGTAAAGAGCAAGTCTCCCACTATAGTAAGTGGGAGGTGTTAAATGAATCTTTTTCTAGAGGGGGAGTGGAAATCTCAACAATACTCAATGAAAACGGTTCATTTCGTTTAAAAGTCCTTCAAAGAAATCTCTTAATATGGTTTAAATGTATCACTAATATCAGGTCTCCCAGTGGGTTGGGCGGGGGAAGGGTGCTGGTGTCACATGGGTGAAATGGCATAGCGGTAAGGAGTATTTTGTGGGGCATCATGATTAGCTTCGGTTGCAAAAAAACTTGAATCACGGGATTTAAAGACATTATTTTTTAATGGGAAATGCCTGAACGATGTCATGGTGGAAGATGATGTGTTTTTCGGGGTTGGGGGGGGGGAGTTATGTAATGTCATTATGGGGTGAACTATAGTTTAAAAGTTAGGATGGAGACATTAAGAAATTTTCCCATGGAAGAGGTGAAAATCTAACAGGTGCTCAAAGTAATGGATATTTTCCTTAAGAGCTTTTAAATGTCTTGATTGCATCTAATATCAACCTTATTCCTCCGGTAGTACATGCTGGAAAGGGGATAGAAACTACTGTTAGGATATTGTGAAATATCTATAAATTTATCTCTTTGAAAAAGGCTATTTCCTTAAAAACTCTTCAAACACTTTAAATCTATCTCTAATATCACTCCCCCTCCCTCCTACCCCCTTGGTTGGCATGCTAGGACCCCAGATTTTCTATAATATACTGTTCTTTTTTGCGTATATTATGATATGGCTTTTTCACCTTTTATTTTTGTCGTGTTTTTTAGCTGTCTTTTTTCTATGTTTTATTGCTTGTCCATTTGATTGTAATAATAAAACCTTTCGTTTACAATGTTTGTGTTTTTAAAATGTATTGTTTTGGACGATTAAAAAGATTACTTAATGAAACCACTCCTAGTCTGTATTGCTATTAATACTTGACAGTGATTGTCTCCTGCATTGTATCAAATTGGGAGAATAATAAGTCATTCTAGTGTCTGCCAGAAATGGGAATCTTAGCTGTCATGCAATGGGTTAAATTCAGAATATGGTTCCAGATACAAAATACTGTGAAGAGCAGTTTAGTCCTTCCAGTTAAGGCACAAAGCCCTTGGAGGGGAATGGACCTCTCCAGTCCTGGCGGAGTCAAGAAGTAGGGAAAAAAGAAAGAAAAATATGAAAGTGTTTCGAGTGTAAAAATAAAACGCCGAAAAAAGAAAATATCTTGAGGCTTTTGGGTGGAAAAAGAAAGTATACCTGACAGTGTTGCACAATAATTACGTGACCTTACATAACGTGTGTTGTGCCATTAAGTTAATGAGAAAAAAACGCTTTTGGGGTTTCGGGTGAAAAAAAGTATTACGTGACGGTGTTGCCAAAATAATTACGTAAGGTGTGAGCTGTCGTTACGTTACACGTGGGGATTCTTCGATGGGTTACTGTCGCAAAGTTACATAAAATTGCGTCAAGAATATTAGACCTGTCCGTTTGAAAACGGGGTAAGTCGTATAACTTCATTGGAGTCCAGAGGGGTGTGTTTCCTTTAATAGTACTGGTGACTGCCCTGTGCACGTGCGAGGGGGCTAGGAGCTCCCCTGTCTGGGCATGCTAAACTTCGCCCTGGACATGCTGAATCTTTCCTGGACATGCCAAATCTTGCCTGGACGGGTATCTCGCCAGTTAGAAACACGTGCGAGGGGCTAGGAGCTCCCCATATTATTAAAAACTTGTGTATTATCCCAACCACACCAAGTAATCATATAAAATAAAACTAGAATCCTGTGAACCTTGCAGGGGGTGGGAATTTCGCCAGGGGTCCTGTGAAGGGAATTTTTCAAGGGCTCTCATAGGAATGTTGCCAGGGTTTTTTGTGCCGTCAGAGGGCTCTTCATAGGAAAACGAAAAGGGCTCTCATAGAAGTAATTTGTGGCCCCATTACTTATATGTATATTAAACTGACAATACACATTCATTTGTATTTTTTCAGTAAAGTGCAAATTATGCTCTGGTCTTTGGGAAGGCACAGGGGTTTTGAGCCCTACTCATGTTAATTTCTGCTCGTTTTGAGTTTAACTCGGTTATTTATTGTAATTTCTGTTCGTGTTGGGTTTCATTTATTTATCGATGCTGATTTGTGTTAGTTTCACACTTGGTAGATTAGTTTGATTTTATTTTTGCTTATTTTTGGTTTCATGGATTCTTTACTTTTTTTGAGAAACTTATTTTGTGGAAATATTTTTTAAATTAATTTCTGTTCGTTATGTTTTGACATAGTCGTTTTCAGGAAAAAGAAAATAATTCTTTAAATCTTTTCGTTTTTTCAAGACTTTATAGTTTGGCCTGTTATTTGTATGCTGGAGAAAAATTTTCAGCAATTTTTAACAACATACACCCTTTTGAAAATCTGGAAACTAAAAGTAGTGTTTAGTTTAGTTTCATACCTCCTCTAGTTGACCTGAAATACAAAACTTGATACCGTTCGCAAAAAATAAAATCTGTTCACTTTCTTTGATAGGTTGGATACACTTACGCTATTTTGATTAGGTTAAGTTTTAAGAGCAGAAGTAGCCCCGAAATTCGGAATGTCATACCCTCAGTTGTCCTTGGATAGTGCTGAGACGCCTTATTGGGAATTAGCATTAACACAGTGCATTTTGATTTAATCTTAAGGCAACATTAGTTTTTAAACATAATGGGCAAATGGGAGGGTGGCCGTTGGATGGGGACTAGTTGTCCTCCAGTCACTTTAAACTATTAAAAAGAGCATTAGCCCTTTCAATTTTCAATCGAATGAGCCTTTTAAGTTCCTAAGACAACTCCTTTGATACGAAGTGCCCTCGTCTAAACAAAAAAAAAAAAAAAACAAGAAAAAAAAAACAATACTTTGTACACACATCGATCTTTACTATAAAAATGTAAAGCCTTCCGATCACTTTCGACTATTAAAAAGGGCACTAGCCCTTTCAATTTCCAATTTAATGAGCCCTTTTTGAGTTTCTACGACAACGCTTTCTATAAACACCTTATATGCCCCACGGGAATAAATTACAACCCTTGTTCCGAGGGCTCTAAGGGGTTGTCATCCTCAAAGTCCTAATTTCCAGAACTTTCAAATACATTAAACAAAATGGCTATCTCAAAACTTTGATTGGATGTGTTCGGGGAAATGGTGGGCGTGAGAAGGGCGTTAGCCGTTAGCTGCTCTCCAATCACTTTTAACTATTATAAAGGCACTGCCGTGTCAATTTCCAATCGAATAAGCCCTTTTGAAGTTTCTACAACAACACTTTCAATAAAAACGTTATATGCCCCAGGGCATAACTTACAACCCTTGCCCTGAGGGCTGGGGGTGGGGGGTGGTAATCCTCAAAGACCTAATTTCCAGAACTTTCAATTACGTTGAAGAAAATTGTTATCTCAAAATTTTGATTGGATGTGTTTGGGGAAATGGTGGGCGTGAGAAGGGGGTTAGTTGCCATCCAATCACTTCCGACTATAAAAAGGGCACTAGTCCTTTCAGTTTCCAATCGAAAGAGCCCTTTTTGAAATTTCTACGACAACGCTTTTTATAATAAGCCTTATATACCCCAGGGCATAACTTAAAACCTTAGACCTGAAGGCTGTAAGCGGGATGTCATCCTCAAAGACGTATTTTCCGGACCTTTCAACTACGTTGAACAAAATGGCTATGTCCAAATTTGATTGGATGTGTTTGGGGAAATTTTGGGTGTGAGAGGGGGGCTTTTTGCCATCCAATCACTTTTGACTATTAAAAAGGGCACTAGCCGTTTCAATTTCCAATCGAAAGATTCCCTTTTGAAGTTTCTACGACAACAATTTCTATAAAAAAAAACCTGATATACCCCAGGGCATAACTTAAAACGGGCATAACTTTTCAGACTTTTTAACTACGTCGAACAAAATGGCTGTCTCATAATTTTGATTGGGTGTGTTTGGGGAACTGTGTTTTGGAGAATTTGATTTCCAATCGAATGAGCCCTTTTTTCAAGTTTTTACGACAAAGCTTTCAATAAAAACCTTATATGCCCCCGGGGCATAACTTACAACCCTTAACCTAAGAACTTTGGGGGGAATGTTATGAACAACGATATAATTTCCGGACCTTTTAACTACTTTAACAAAATTGCTATCTCAAAATTTTGATTGGATGTCTTTGGAGAAACAGTAGGCGTGGACAGGATATTAGTTGCCTTCCATTCACTTTCGACAATTAAAAAGGGCAATAGCCATTTCAATTAACAATCAAATGAGCCCTTTTTGAAGTTACTACGACAATGTCTTCTATGAAAAACCTTATATGCCACCAGGGTATAACTTACAATCCCTGCCTTGAGGGCTCTGTGGGGGGGGGTCATCCTCAAAGACCTAATATCCATAACTTTCACCTATGTTGAACAAAATTGCTATCTCAAAATTCTTATTGGATGTGTTTTGGGGAAATGGTGGGTGTGAGAGGGGGGTTAGTTGCTCTCCAATCACTTCCGACTATTAAAAAGTACACTAGCCCTTTTCAATTTCCAATCGAATGAGCCCTTTTTGAAATTTCTACGACAACAATTTCTATAATAAACCTTATATGTCCCAGGGTGTAACTTAAAACCTTGACCTGAGGGCTGTGAGGGGGTTATCATCCTCAAAGACATAATTTTCGGACCCTTCAACTACGTTGAACAAAATGGCTAATCTCAAAATTTTGATTGGATGTGTTTGGGAAAATTTTGGGCGTTAAGAGGGGGCTACTTGCCATCCAGTCATTTTCGACTATTAAAAAGGGCACTAGCCGTTTCAATTTCAAATCAAAATGATTCCTATTTGAAGTTTCTACGACAACACTTCTATAAGAAAAACCTGATATGCTTCCAGGGCATAAACTTACAACGCTTGTCCTGAGGGCTGGGGGTCGTCGTCATGCTCGAAAACATAATTTCCAGATTTTTTAACTATGTCGAAGAAAATGGCCATCACAAAATTTTGATTAGATGTGTTTGGGGAAATGGCGGGTGTGCGATGGGTGTTAGTTATCATACAATCACTTTCGACTATTAAAACAGGGCACAAGCCTTTCTAATTTCCAATCAAATGAACCCTTTTTGAAGAGTAGAGTGCTAGGTACTATTTTGCCGAGACATATAGGAATCTCCATGCTATTTGCCGAGACATATAGGAAAAACATTTCCAGAGCATGTACTTATGGATTTACTTGCCTTATGTTCCTTCCTGTGTGATTAAGTTTTGAGGAGTTTACGTTCCTTGGCACCTTTGGAGAAAAAGGGTTAAAGTGATTAGTAATTACGAGAGGGGATTTCCCGCTGTATTTTTTTTAAATTGAAAACTAGAGATTGTAAAATTGCGTATTTAGGAATTGTTTTGATTGACATTTTTGCAAAAAGGGATAAGGAATTCACAAATTGGACACTATGAACGATATTAATTAATGTTTTGAATAATAGGAGTGTGATTGATTCTAATTAGTGATTGGATAATTTTTTAACATGAAATCTCAGAATAAAAATATTTTTTGGTGGAGATGGGCTGATTGTGTACTGTATAATACACAAGTGATGTTTAGACAGTGTTGTCAACTGTTGCCTGATTCCGTGTGGTTTTTCTTTACTTAGTGCTCATTAAAAACGAAATTTTTGTGTTAATAAGTAGTTCTTGTATCTGTTAAAAGAGCTTTATGGGGTTTGAGAGACTCGGTTGCATTGTATTTTCCATAATTTTCTTACAAGAAACTAGAGTTTCGGTCAAAAACCCTTATTAGCTCAGATTTTATAGAAATAGTTTTATTTTTCGATCCGAAAATAGACTAACGTTTCAGATTTGAATCAGAGAATTGTATTTTCCATAATTTTCTTACATCTTTGGAAAGCATTAACGATAACAAACATGTTTTCGACCAGATGGGTTTTTGAAAGCACATTCAGCATGGCGTGCGCTATTTTTTTTTTTTATCATGAACCCTTTAGAGACCAATTTGATCAACTTGGAGAAAGTTCAAATAGAATCGTTACTGATATTGATATTAGTGCGTAAATACAAACTGACAAAAATATCATGAACTTTTATTCTTATAGCCTTGACTTTTGTAGACTGTTGCTGATTCGTGTGGTTTTTCTTTACTTGTGCTCATTAAAAACGAAATTTTGTGTATAAGTAGTTCTTGTATCTGTTAAAAGAGCTTTACGGGGTTTAGAGACTCGGTTGCTTTGTATTTTCCTAATTTCTACAAGAACTAGAGTTTCGGTCTAAAACCCTTATAGCTCAGATTTTATGAATAGTTATTTTTCGATCCGAAATAGCTAAGTTTCAGATTTGAATCAGAGACATGTATTTTCTAATTTTCTTACATCTTTGGAATCATTACGATAACAAACATGTTTTCGACCGATGGGTTTTTGAATCACATTCAGCATGGCGTGTGCTATTTTTTTTATCATGACCCTTTAGAGCCAATTTGATCACTTGGAGAAAGTTCAATGAATCTTACTGATATTGATTTAGTGCGTAACTACAAACTGACAAAAATATCCAGAATTTTTTTTCTTATAGCCTTGACTTTGAGACTTTTTGGGTGTTCTTTCCGTTTTTCAAAATAGGCAATTTTCTCAGGCTGGTTGTTTGATTCTTTTGGTCTGTGTTTGTCTCTTTGGGCCGTTTGTGTCTCTTTGGGCTGTTTGTGTTTCTTTGGGCTATGTGTGTCTCTTTGGGCTGTTTGAGTCTTTTTTGCTCTGTTGTGTGTCTCTTTGGGCTGTTTGAGTCTTTTTGGTCTGTGTTTGTCTCTTTGGGCTGTTTGCGTCTCTTTGGGCTGTTTGAGTTTTTTTTGGTCTGTTGTCTCTTGGGCTGTGTGTGTCTCTTTGGGGTGTTTGTGTATCTTTGGGCTGTGTGTGTCTCTTTAGGCTGTTTGAGTCTTTTTGGTCTGTGTTTGTCTCTTTGGGTTGTGTTTCTCTTTGGACTGTGTGTGTGTCTCTTTGGGCTGTTTGTGTCTCTTAGGGCTGTGTGTGTCTCTTTGGGATGTGTGTCTCTTTGGGCTGTTTGAGTCTTTTTGGTCTGTTTATGTCTCTTTAGGTTGTTTGAGTCTTTTTGGTCTGTGTTTGTCTCTTTGGGCTGTTTGCGTCTCTTTGGGCTGTTTGAGTTTTTTTTTTGGTCTGTGTTTGTCTCTTTGGGCTGTGTGTGTCTCTTTGGGGTGTTTGTGTCTCTTTGGGCTGTGTTGTCTCTTTAGGCTGTGTTGTGGTCTCTTTGTTGGTCTCTTGTGTGTTGTCTCTTTGGGCTGTTGGCTTGTGGTCTCTTTTGGATGTGTGTCTCTTTAGGTTGTTGAGTCTGTGTTTGTCTCTCGGCTGTGTGTGCTCTTAGCCTGTGTGTGTCTCTTTGGCTGTGTGTCTCTCTGTCGGATGTGTGCGTCTCTTTGGGCCCGTGTACGTCTCTTTGGGCTGTATGTGTCTCTTTGGGCTGTGGGTGTCTCTTTGTGATGTGTGTGTGTCTCTTTAGGCTGTGTGTGTCTTTTTGGACTGTGTGTCTTTTTTTGGGGTGTTTGAGTCTTTTGGTCTGTATGTGTCTCTTTGGGCTATGTGTTTCTCTTTGGGCTTTTGAGTCTTTTGGTCTGTGTTTGTCTTTGGGTGTGTTTCTCTTTGGGCTGTGTATGTCTCTTTGGGCTGTTTGTGTCTCTTAGGGCTATGTGTGTCTCTTTGGGCTGTGTGTCTCTTTGGGCTGTTTGAGTCTTTTTGGTCTGTTTGTGTCTCTTTGGGTTGTTTGAGTCTTTTTGGTCTGTGTTTGTCTCTTTGGGTTGTTTGTGTCTCTTTGGGCTGTTTGTGTTTCTTTGGGCTATGTGTGTCTCTTTGGGCTGTTTGAGTCTTTTTGGTCTGTTTGTGTCTCTTTGGGCTGTTTGAGTCTTTTTGGTCTGTGTTTGTCTCTTTGGGCTGTTTGCGTCTCTTTGGGCTGTTTGAGTTTTTTTGGTCTGTGTTTGTCTCTTTGGGCTGTGTGTGTCTCTTTGGGGTGTTTGTGTCTCTTTGGGCTGTGTGTGTCTCTTTAGGCTGTTTGAGTCTTTTTGGTCTGTGTTTGTCTCTTTGGGTTGTGTTTCTCTTTGGGCTGTGTGTGTCTCTTTGGGCTGTTTGTGTCTCTTAGGGCTATGTGTGTCTCTTTGGGCTGTGTGTCTCTTTGGCTGTTTGAGTCTTTTTGGTCTGTTTGTGTCTCTTTGGGTTGTTTGAGTCTTTTTGGTCTGTGTTTGTCTCTTTGGGACTGTTTGTGTCTCTTTGGGCTGTTTGTGTTTCTTTGGGCTATGTGTGTCTCTTTGGACTGTTTGAGTCTTTTTGGTCTGTTTGTGTCTCTTTGGGCTGTTTGAGTCTTTTTGGTCTGTGTTTGTCTCTTTGGGCTGTTTGCGTCTCTTTGGGCTGTTTGAGTTTTTTTGGTCTGTGTTTGTCTCTTTGGGCTGTGTGTGTCTCTTTGGGGTGTTTGTGTCTCTTTGGGCTGTGTGTGTCTCTTTAGGCTGTTTGAGTCTTTTTGGTCTGTGTTTGTCTCTTTGGGTTGTGTTTCTCTTTGGGCTGTGTGTGTCTCTTTGGGCTGTTTGTGTCTCTTAGGGCTGTGTGTGTCTCTTTGGGATGTGTGTCTCTTTGAGCTGTTTGAGTCTTTTTGGTCTGTTTGTGTCTCTTTAGGTTGTTTGAGTCTTTTTGGTCTGTGTTTGTCTCTTCGGGCTGTGTGTGTCTCTTTAGCCTGTGTGCGTCTTTTTGGGCTGTATGTGTCTCTTTGGACTGTGGGTGTCTCTTTGTGATGTGTGTGTCTCTTTAGGCTGTGTGTGTCTCTTTGGACTGTGTGTCTTTTTGGGGTGTTTGAGTCTTTTTGGTCTGTATGTGTCTCTTTGGGCTATGTGTTTCTCTTTGGGCTGTTTGAGTCTTTTTGGACTGTGTATGTCTCTTTCGGCTGTTTGTGTCTCTTTGGACTGTGGATGTCTCTTTGGGCTGTGGGTTGATTGGCAGAAGGATGTATTAGCGAAGTCATAGTGGAGGGCGAGTTGCTAGCGAAAAATCTAAGCTAATAAGGGTTTTTGACCGTAAACTCTAGTTTTTTGTCAGTTTGTAGTTTACGCACTAATAGGATTGAATCATAGAGAAACAACGAATTTACCTTTTAAAAAAATGTGACTCAAAGACGTTTCGTTCTTTTCACTGGCTTGAAATTGCATACAAACGAGCCAATCAGATGTTACAATCCTTTTGTTTGCTCAAAATTCGACAAAGCAACGACGGTTAGGCTAGTTTATTTTGCATGATATTTCTAAAGCCAATTAAGATGAAGAAATGTCTTCAAAGTCAAGGCTATAAGAAAAATAAAGTTCTGGATATTTTTGTCAGTTTGTAGTTTACGCACTAATATCAATATCAGTAACGATTCTATTTGAACTTTCTCCAAGTTGATCAAATTGGTCTCTAAACAGTTCATGATAAAAAAAATAGTTTGGGACAAGAAAAAAAAACCTAAAATAATGTCGTGAAATCATTTTCAACACTCAGAGCAGGAGGGTGTTGGGATTGAATCATAGAGAAACAACGAATTTACTTTTAAAAAAATGTGACTCAAAGACGTTTCGTTCTTTTCACTGGCTTGAAATTGCATACAAACGAACCAATCAGATGTTACAATCCTTATGTTTGCTCAAAATTCGACAAAGCAACGACGGTTAGGCTACTTTATTTTGCATGTTATTTCTAAAGCCAATTAAGATGAAGAAATGTCTTCAAAGTCAAGGCTATAAGAAAAAAAAGTTCTGGATATTTTTGTCAGTTTGTAGTTTACGCACTAATATCAATATCAGTAACGATTCTATTTGAACTTTCTCCAAGTTGATCAAATTGGTCTCTAAACAGTTCATGATAAAAAAATAGTTTGGGACAAGAAAAAAAAACCTAAAATAATGTCGTGAAATCATTTTCAACACTCAGAGCAGGGGGTGTTGGGATTGAATCATAGAGAAACAACGAATTTACCTTTTAAAAAAAATGTGACTCAAAGACGTTTCGTTCTTTTCACTGGCTTGAAATTGCATACAAACGAGCCAATCAGATGTTACAATCCTTTTGTTTGCTCAAAATTCGACAAAGCAACGACGGCTAGGCTAGTTTATTTTGCATGATATTTCTAAAGCCAATTAAGATGAAGAAATGTCTTCAAAGTCAAGGCTATAAGAAAAATAAAGTTCTGGATATTTTTGTCAGTTTGTAGTTTACGCACTAATATCAATATCAGTAACGATTCTATTTGAACTTTCTCCAAGTTGATCAAATTGGTCTCTAAACAGTTCATGATAAAAAAATAGTTTGGGACAAGAAAAAAAAACCTAAAATAATGTCGTGAAATCATTTTCAACACTCAGAGCAGGAGGGTGTTGGGATTGAATCATAGAGAAACAACGAATTTACTTTTAAAAAAATGTGACTCAAAGACGTTTCGTTCTTTTCACTGGCTTGAAATTGCATACAAACGAACCAATCAGATGTTACAATCCTTATGTTTGCTCAAAATTCGACAAAGCAACGACGGTTAGGCTACTTTATTTTGCATGTTATTTCTAAAGCCAATTAAGATGAAGAAATGTCTTCAAAGTCAAGGCTATAAGAAAAAAAAGTTCTGGATATTTTTGTCAGTTTGTAGTTTACGCACTAATATCAATATCAGTAACGATTCTATTTGAACTTTCTCCAAGTTGATCAAATTGGTCTCTAAACAGTTCATGATAAAAAAAATAGTTTGGGACAAGAAAAAAAATTTTGAGCAAACAAAAGGATTGTAACGCCTGATTGGCACGTTTGTATACAATTTCAAGCCAGTGAAAAGAACGAAACGTCTTGAGTCACATTTTTTTAAAAGGTAAATACGTTGTTTCTCTATGATTCAATCCCAACACCCCCCTGCTCTGAGTGTTGAAAATGATTTCACGACATTATTTTAGGTTTTTTTTCTCGTCCCAAACTATTTTTTTTATCATGAACTGTTTAGAGACCAATTTGATCAACTTGGAGAAAGTTCAAATAGAATCGTTACTGATATTGATATTAGTGCGTAAACTACAAACTGACAAAAATATCCAGAACTTTTTTTTTCTTATAGCCTTGACTTTGAAGACATTTCTTCATCTTAATTGGCTTTAGAAATACATGCAAAATAAAGTAGCCTAACCGTCGTTGCTTTGTCGAATTTTGAGCAAACATAAGGATTGTAACATCTGATTGGTTCGTTTGTATGCAATTTCAAGCCAGTGAAAAGAACGAAACGTCTTTGAGTCACATTTTTTTAAAAAGTAAATTCGTTGTTTCTCTATGATTCAATCCCAACACCCTCCTGCTCTGAGTGTTGAAAATGATTTCACGACATTATTTTAGTTTTTTTTTCTTGTCCCAAACTATTTTTTTTATCATGAACTGTTTAGAGACCAATTTGATCAACTTGGAGAAAGTTCAAATAGAATCGTTACTGATATTGATATTAGTGCGTAAACTACAAACTGACAAAAATATCCAGAACTTTATTTTTCTTATAGCCTTGACTTTGAAGACATTTCTTCATCTTAATTGGCTTTAGAAATATCATGCAAAATAAACTAGCCTAACCGTCGTTGCTTTGTCGAATTTTGAGCAAACAAAAGGATTGTAACATCTGATTGGCTCGTTTGTATGCAATTTCAAGCCAGTGAAAAGAACGAAACGTCTTTGAGTCACATTTTTTTTAAAAGGTAAATTCGTTGTTTCTCTATGATTCAATCCTATTAGTGCGTAAACTACAAACTGACAAAAACTAGAGTTTACGGTCAAAAACCCTTATTAGCTTAGATTTTTCGCTAGCAACTCGCCCTCCACTATGACTTCGCTAATACATCCTTCTGCCAATCAACCCACAGCCCAAAGAGACATCACAGTCCAAGAGACCAACAGCGAAAGATACATACACAGTCCAAAAAGACTCAAACAGCCCAAAGAGAAACACATAGCCCAAAGAGACACATACAGACCAAAAAGACTCAAACACCCCAAAAAGACACACAGTCCAAAGAGACACACACAGCCTAAAGAGACACACACATCACAAAGAGACACCCACAGTCCAAAGAGACACATACAGCCCAAAAAGACGCACACAGGCTAAAGAGACACACACAGCCCGAAGAGACAAACACAGACCAAAAAGACTCAAACAACCTAAAGAGACACAAACAGACCAAAAAGACTCAAACAGCTCAAAGAGACACACATCCCAAAGAGACACACACAGCCCTAAGAGACACAAACAGCCCAAAGAGACACACACAGCCCAAAGAGAAACACAACCCAAAGAGACAAACACAGACCAAAAAGACTCAAACAGCCTAAAGAGACACACACAGCCCAAAGAGACACACATAGCCCTAAGAGACACAAACAGCCCAAAGAGACACACACAGCCCAAAGAGAAACAAAACCCAAAGAGACAAACACAGACCAAAAAGACTCAAACAGCCCAAAGAAAAACACATAGCCCAAAGAGACAAATACAGACCAAAAAGACTCAAACAGCCCAAAAAAAGACACACAGTCCAAAGAGACACACACAGCCAAAGAGACACACACACATCAAAAGAGACACCACAGCCCAAAGAGACACATACAACCCAAAGAGACGTACACGGCCCAAAGAGACGCACACGTCCCAACAGAGAGCACACATCAGCCCAAAGACACACACAGGCTAAGAGACACAAACAGCCCGAAGAGACAAACACAGACCAAAAAGACTCAAACAACCTAAAGAGACACAAACAGACCAAAAAGACTCAAACACCCAAAGAGACACACACAGCCCTAAGAGACACAACAGCCCAAAGAGACACACACAGTCCAAAGAGAAACACAACCCAAAGAGACAAACACAGACCAAAAAGACTCAAACAGCCTAAAGAGAAACACACAGCCCAAAGAGACACAAACACCCAAAGAGACACACACAGCCCAAGAGACAAACACAGACCAAAAAAAAAACTCAAACAGCCCAAAGAGACGCAAACAGCCCAAAGAGACAAACACAGACCAAAAAGACTCAAAACAACCTAAAGAGAAATAAACAGACCAAAAAGACTCAAACAGCCTAAAGAGACACACATCCCAAAGAGACACACACAGCCCTAAGAGACACAAACAGCCCAAAGAGACACACACACAGTCCAAAGAGAAACACAACCCAAAGAGACAAACACAGACCAAAAGACTCAAACAGCCTAAAGAGACACACACAGCCCAAAGAGACACAAACACCCCAAAGAGACACACACAGCCCAAAGAGACAACAGACCAAAAAAAAACTCAAACAGCCCAAAGAGACGCAAACAGCCCAAAGAGACAAACACAGACCAAAAAGACTCCAAACAGCCCAAAGAGACACAAACAGAGCAAAAAGACTCAAACAGCCCAAAGAGACACACATAGCACGAAGAAGCACAAACAGCCCAAAGAGACACAAACGGACCCAAAGAGACAAACATAGACCAAAAAGACTCAAACAACCCAGCCTGAGAAAATTTGCCTTATTTTTCGAAAAACGGAAAGAAACACTCCCAAAAAGTCTCAGAGTCCAAGGCTATAAGAAAAAAGTTCTGGATATTTTTGTCAGTTTGTAGTTTACGCACTAATATCAATATCAGTAACGATTCTATTTGAACTTTCTCCAAGTTGATCAAATTGGTCTCTAAAGGGTTCATGATAAAAAAAAAAAATAGCGCACGCCATGCTGAATGTGCTTTCAAAACCCATCTGGTCGAAAACATGTTTGTTATCGTTAATGATTTCCAAAGATGTAAGAAAATTATGGAAAATACAATTCTTTGATTCAAATCTGAAACTTTAGTCTATTTTCGGATTGAAAAATAAAACTATTTCTATAAAATCTGAGCTAATAAGGGTTTTGACCGTAAACTCTAGTTTTTGTAAGAAAATTATGGAAAATACAATGCAACCGAGTCTCTCAAACCCCGTAAAGCTCTTTTAACAGATACAAGAACTACTTATTTAACACAAACAATTCATTTTTAATGAGCACTAAGTAAAGAAAAAACCACACGGAATCAGGCAACAGTTGACAACACTGTCTAAACATCACTCGTGTATTATACAGTACACAATCAACCCATCTCCCCAAAAAATATTTTTATTCCGAGATTTCATGTTAAAAAATTATCCAATCACTAATTAGAATCAATCACACTCCTTTTATTCAAAACATTCATAATATCGTTCATAGTGTCCAATTTGCGAATTCCTTATCCCTTTTACAAAAATGTCAATCAAAACAATTCCTAAATACGCAATTTGACAATCTTTAGTTTTTCGATTTAAAAAAAAAAACAGCGGGGAGTCCCCACTCGTAATTGCTAATCACTTGAACCCTTTTTCTCCAAAGGTGCCAAGGAACGTAATTCCCTCAAAACTTAATCACACAGGAAGGAAATAAGGCAAGCCAAATCCATAAGTACATGCTCTGGAAATGTTTTTCCTATATGTCTCGGCAAATAGCATGGAGGATTCCTATATGTCTCGCAAATAGTACCTAGCACTCTACTTTGAAGTTCCTACAACATCACTATCTATAAAAACCTTATATGCTCCCAGGGCATAACTTAAAACCCTTGCCCGAGGGCTCTGAGGGGTTATCATCCTCAATGACCTGGTTTTCTAAGATTCCCCAGGGCCATAACGTACAACCCTTACCCTGAGGGCTTTGGGGGGAATATCATCCACAACGATATAACTCCCGGACCTTTCAACTACTTTGAACAAAATTGCTATCTCAAAATTTTGATTGGATATGTTAGGAGAAATGGGTGGGCGTGAAGGATGTAGTTGCCTTCCATCACTTTTCGACTATTAAAAGGGCCCTAGCCATTTCAATTTCCAATAAAATGAGCCCTTTTGGACGTTTCTACGACAACGTTTCCATAAAAAACCTTATATGCCTCCAGGCCATAACTTATAGCCCTTGCCTATGGGCTGTGGGGTGTGTTCCTCCTTAAAAACATAATTTCTTTCTGGAAATCAACTAAGCCGAACAAAAATGCTATCTAAAAATTTTGACTGGATGTGTTTGGGGAAATGGTGGGCATGGAAGGGGTGTTAGTTGCCTTCAATTATTTTGACTATTAAAGGGGGCACAAGCCACTCCAATTTTCAATCGAATGAGCCACTTTCGAAGTTTTTTACGATAACTCTTTCGATACAAAGTGCCTTGGTCTAAGACCAAAAATAAACAATACATTGTGGCCAACATCGTTCTTTACTTAGGCAGCGCTATTGCGCTGCCTATGATAGTGAAAGAAAAATATAAAACAAAGGCTCTAAATATTTCGATGACAAAGTCGGTCATCATCATCAGCAGAGTATTTTGAACAAGTAGTGTTACTGTGGTCATGGAAAAAATACCAACGTCCTTAGGTGTAAAATGAACCCCCACTGTCCGTGGAGAGAGGGAGTAAGTTGTGAAACCAGCCCATTGTTTACGTATAGTATTTGTTATTAGTAAGTATAGACAGTATTTGGGGTGAGGGAGTTTTACTTGGGATGGAATTCTATAGGGAGAAATATGCCTTGAGGAGAGAAATTTTTGGGGGATGGAATTTCCAGGGGAAATGTTACACTGGGTGGATTTGACACAATTACTGTACGAATTCATTTATTTGTCTTACTTTCTCTTTGCAAAATTTTTTATGTGGAGATCTTCCGGTGAATTATCCGGGGTTATTTCCCACGTGTTTTTGACTTTTCGGGAAATGATTTCTACGGAAGGGGGCATTTCTGGAGTGATCGAAGAAACCAATTAGAGATTAAAGTCTTATTCAAATAAAAGAATGCCAAGGAGAATTTTTCAGGCTGAATCGTCTCCTAAGGAATTTTACAAAGAGGGAGGATTCTCACCGAGGATGGAACTGTCTGGAAAAAAATTGATGGGGGGAGGGGGTGCACTTTACATTGGATGAAATATCCACGAAGGAATTTTCTGCAAGAGGGAGGGGTATATTTTATAGAGGGTGAGTAGGATTTACCAACATTATTTGAAAAATGAACAGAAATTATTCCACATATGAAGGGTTATCTCCTTCCTCAATACCTTGCTCTTTACGTTTGACTTGCTCTTAAGCTTGACTTTGTCCCAATTTTTAAAAAGCAGCTACTGAAACACGGGGGACGTTTTATTAGAATAAGAAGGTTTTCAAAAGTGTTAACAGCTTCAGCGTAAAGAGCAAAGTGTTGAGGAGGGGGCAACCCTTCATATACGAAATAAATCTGCCAATATGAATATACAAATTTTGTTTTAACATATCATGTGCGGTGAGCTAAATTTGAACCAGCATTAGTTGAAAAAACACTAAGAAATTAAATAAAAAGCATGCTTTTTAAAAGTGAGAGTAAGGAGTGACATTAAAACTTAAAGTAAACTCAAAACAAACTTTACGCTAAAGTTTGACTCTTTGTCCCAACTCTAGTTCTAAAAACAATAAAAAATTTAGCGTAAAGAATGAGGCGTTGAGGAAGGGACAGCCCCTTTCATATACGGATAATTTCTGTTTGTTTTAAGTTTTATGTCGCTCCTTACTTTCAGTTAAAAAGATGTTTTTTATTTAATTCTTTTCCAAAGCCAAGCGGATATGAAAGGGTTTTCCCCACTCATTAAAAACGACTAAATGGCTTTAGAAAGCAAAGAGGAATCCCAAGTCTTTCGGCATGTTTAATAGCGAAACCTACCAATTATTCGCTATTATGTTTCTGAATACCGAATATTCTTGTATATATAATCTAGACTACCGATTATTCTTTGACAATTGTTGGGGTTCAAGGATATTTAAAAAGTTGCATGCGCAGATAGGACACCAAGGGCCTTTTCAAAAGTTGAACTAATTAGGCTATATCTATTGTCGCACTTGTGACTAATTTTATGTTTAAGGATCCTTTGAAAAAACTGGTTATCTAAAAATGAGCATCCTTTTTTTTGGGCTTTAAAAATTGCATGATTCGGGATCTTTTTTTCTTTCGGAACGCATGTGTACTTAACTCTTTCATAATGCCTTGGGCACGTATTGTTGGGCGATGAAAGCTTTGAATAAAACTGCAAGGACTTCAATTAATTTGGGAGTAAAATGTTCGGCTTGAAATCCATCAGATCCCACTGGCTTTATCACTCTTTAGTTAATGAATTTTGAGACTCAAATTGTGACACAGTACCAATAACCAAAAAAATACGTGTGATATAGGTTCTGTCAATAAGGGCTTTGTGAAAATTTCACGGTAGGGTTGACTTCAACTCGCACTAAAAAAAGAAAAAAAAAAAAAACATGCACTACTTTGTGATAAGTTTATTTTTTAGCATTACATGTAAAAACAGACGCAAAGAAAAAAAAGAAGTAGGCCTAATAAAAATATGTTGGTTTTTGCCTAACTACGGTCGTCTAAATGTAGTCCTATTCTTCCGTTCTCCTCTCTCCCCCCCCTCCTTAGAAAAAAGCCTGCTAATCGATATGTGTTTTTGATTTTATCTTCGTTGGGAATCTTTTAAGCAGTCAATGTTAACGACACTGTTGTGTCGCACTAAAAAGAATAATCTTTCCATGAAAATTTGTCGGGTAATGAGAAGAAGTGAGACTTTAAAAATATCTGGGAAGGGCTTCCAATCTGTTTAATATTTTTATTTTGAATCCATTGGTGTTTGTATCTAATTACCAACCTTTCCTTATTTTATTTAAAAAGATATACGTATATATAAAAACTTGAAAAGAACAGCTGTAAGAGATGTAGGCAGTTTAATAGGCCAACACATTAAGCTTTATTAATCTGTTTTTTTGGGGGAGGTTATATCTTAATAAGGGGGGTGGAGCGGGCAGAGCTTGCAGGGGATTTAAAATTAGTGGCGATTTAGATTTAATGCTTAGGCAGAGGTTCATTATGGTAAAATTCCAAGATAAAGTACGTATTTTTGCTAGTCTTTGAAAAGGGGTTAGGTTAGAAAAATTAAACTTTCAGTAAATGAATCCAGGGGCCAAAAATATACTCTGGGAAAGTATTTTGTCAAGCTACTATGTTAGCCCTCTTTTGATTTCCCCCCCCCCTAAGTATCAGAAATTTGCCTACATTTGACTGTTTTGAAAACACATCTACACTATACGGCTGGATTTTCACTTTTCAAGTTTATGGTTTTTTGTTTCTAAAAAATAATTTATCTTTTTTGTTAGTACAATCCTAAGTCCCATATCCCTGTTTTATTTTTTTTTCCGAATTTATGGATGAGTTTGGCAGATCTTTGGAACCTCAATACAATTAGGATCAAGCAATGTCGTGAAAGCTGAAAACACTTTTCTTATTTTCTTGTACTTCTTTTAAGTTATAAGAATCTTTTTTGGCCAGGGATTTGCTCTTTAAAAACAAAGAATTCTTTTAAGCGTAAATCAAAGAACAGTGCCCTCTAGAAGGAGAAAGAGCGGAGTAGGTACTTGAACATATCTTTCCCAGGACAGAATACATTTAGTCTGTAGAGCTATACCCTGTTATTTTCATCCGTTTCATTAAAAAAAATCCGTTCTTCCCATAAGAAAAAAGTTTACTTGTCGTGTTGCTTGAAATGGGGGACAGTTAAGTACCCTAAATGTGGCCTTTCGGCTATTTAAGATTCCGACTATTATGGACCTTCTTTTTTATCCGACCACTTTTTCGTGGAGTTTTCAGGTTTATTTTGAAATTCCGAATTAATTTTTTTGGGAATTCCTCGTTTATATAATGCACTGCACGGCAAGAAATTGGTATCGCGAACATGATGACAATAACCGGTTTATCATTGCCTTTATACCACACAATTTAGCTTCGGACTTGGTGGGAATATATATTGTAGGCTATATTTTACTTAAATTTCAGTTGGTATTTTTGGGCAGGGTGATTAAGTTTCGAATAGATTTGTTTTAGGTTACGTATTTTAATATCTACTATGCTTTGTTTCTCCCCCCCACCCCGCTCTAATTTGGAAATATATAGCCCTATTTTATATCTAAACTATTATATTTTTATCATACTTAGGTATATTTACGATCATGATTAACCTAACTTTCATTCTCGCGTGTTGTTCTATATAACGAGGAAGTATCATTTTTTTTCAAAACAAATATTCTACCATTATGAAATAAATTTAACCTCATAGTTAGCACTCCTGAATCCGTTTCAAATAGTTGAATTAAACTCCGCTTTAACAGTTTCTTGAGAACGTGTCTTTGAAATTTCTGGGCGTAACGGTCAATCTTTATTAGGTTTTGCAGGCAGATGCAGAAAACCGCTATCATCCTTCATCAGAAAAATTTTTACTTCAAACGGTGGCATTGAATGAAAACTTACGCTTTTGCCACCACTTCTAGGGTTAATTCAGTAAAATCAATCCAGGTCACTAGTATCACACGAAGTCAACCACTTGAACGACATTCATTAATATTACAACAAGGTAACTGTAGGTACAATGCCTTGATCCAAAGTAAATAATGCAAGGCAAAATTTCAAAAAACCCAACCGCCTCGTGAATAACTTAAACACTGTTGTTGGATATCACACATTAATTGCCTCTGTCTGAGATAACTTACAGCTTCAGCATGTAAAAACATGCTTACAGCATGTTTTTCTAGGATCATACATTGCGTGATAGTGGGCTGACGTTGCCGGAATATGATACCTATTCCTCTTTTTGTGCTTTTATTACCGAGTTGGCATAAAGTGTCCTGATTTCCAAAGTCTTCTATATATGAAACAATACCGAATTGTTAAATATGAATATATGCAAAGAGATTGTTTCTCCCAAACCAGTTTTTAAAACCAACATTCACAGAGGCCTAGTAAAATCTAAGATGAGCGAAAAAGACATTGAATCAGAAATAGTTACTTAATCTTACTAGCATTCTACTAACACTTCACAGCAGGCACGCCAAGCCAACTGTGGGCCAAAACAGCTATGCACGCTCCTCGTGCCATCCCCAATCTATTCAAAACCTCTCTCTCTTACACCCTCTCAGGAAGTTCCCATTTGCTTTAAATCTCTCTTTAAGGCATCCTCCCAACCTAACCAGCGGCTCGACCACGCATATTTCGTTTTAACCTATGGCAGGTTGGCCCGAAAAGAACCATCTTTTGTGATTTTTTTTCTCTGTCCATCCTTCCATCCGCAGAACATGCCCTAGGCATCTCAACCTCTCTCCTCCCTTATAAACAACATAGAAGGTACGATTAGAGCCAACACTTTTCCTCCAGCCTGACTGTTTTGAAATACGGTCAGTCAGCCGGGTACCTAGAACAATCCATGTGTCTGTGATTTCTCTGGAAAACATTGTAGTAAAAGCGTCATCCACTTTCGGAGGGAGCGCCCGATGCTTCAGAGCCATATTTGACAACTGTCATCAATATAGCTTCCAATTATTTATAATCTTGGTTCGCAGACTTCGCGTCCTAATTCATGAAAAACCACTAAGACCCTGAACCTTGGCTATTCTACCTTTTAACATCTTCCATCTGCTCTCACCGGCTTTACTAATTATTAAATTTAAAAACCCTTTTTCCCCAAAATAAGTTTTTCAAAAAAATATAAAGAACTCCATTAAACCAAAAATTAACGAAAAATAGAATCAATAGTCTACCAAGCATACACCTAACCACAAACTCAGTATCACATCACAATAAAATACAACCAAAAAGAAAACAGACATAAATAAAATAAAAACAGAGTCAAACTCAACGACGAAGCAGAAATTAATGTGACCGTAAGTTTCAAAACCGCTAGGCTTTCTAAAAGCCAGATATTAATTTTGTACTTTACTGAAAAATTCAAATGCATGTTGCATTGTCCAGTTTAATCTACAAATTGCTGATATTTATTCATTGAAGATCGTTAGCTATTTTTTGATTTCTTAAATTATAAAATTGGAAACACTTAATTTTTTTTAGTAAAGTATCACATTATATTCTTGGGCTTGTATGTGCTGTCTGATCATAGGGGTTTTGAACCCTACTCTATTAATTTCTGCTCGCTTTGAGTTTGAACTCGGTTATTTTATTGTGTCATTTCTGTTGGTTTTGGGTTTCATTTATTTTATTGATACTGATTTAGGTTGTAGTATTAGCGTGTTAGATTATTTTATTCTATGTTTGTTTGTTTTTGGTATTAATGGACTTCTTTGCTGCAGTTTGCAAAAGTTTATTTTGTGGAACAAGTTTTTTTTATTAAATTATTCTGTTCGTTTTATATTTGACACAGTCTTTTCAGGGAAAAAGCCAAGTAAATGCTTTAAATCTTTTCTTTTTTTACGACTTTATAGTTTGGCCTTTATAGTGTACTCTGAAATGTGTTACTGAAAAAGTTTGGTTTTACTTTAAGAATTTTATAGTTTGGCCTACTATTTATATGCGGAGTACCCTTTTTCAACCAGTTTATTAACAACTAAACTCTTTTGAAAATAGTTTTTTTATTTTTTTTAATTCCAGTCTATACCATCCTCTAGTTGAAGTAGACAAATTATAGTTTTAATAACCATTTCCCACAACCCTTTATCTATGCTCTTTCACAGCCTTGATACAGTTACACTCTTTTGATTTTAGTAAAAATTTTTAAGGAGGCAGAAGTATAATAGAATTAGCCCCAAAATTTGAACTTATTACCCTCAATCGGTCTTGATAGATTTGCTGAGAGGTCTTAACGGCAACCAAGTCATACCAACAGTGGTGTTTTGATTTAATTTGTAAAGCAACAATTTTAGTTTTTAGCAAGGCTAATGGTAGCAAATTACGCCACTATTGGGGGATGGGGTCTCCCAATACACCTAGAGATATATAGTTACCTAAAACCATTTCAAGCTATGCTTTAAAAACTGGCTAATCTTTGTTATTGTGATATTGTGATTGTGACTCTTAGAGGGGCACAATAGCTTTTTATTTTCACACTCAAACATTAGCTCCCTTTACACAACAATAATAAATGATATTACTAGCTATGGTAAGCATCGCTGCCCATCTCCTTATTATGCCCTATTTAATACCCTGCATGGCCATTTAGGTTTTTTGTTTAAATGAAACGCGTAAACGTTTTCACTAACAGAGTTTTCAACCTAATACCATTAGTATCGGTTAGTTTACAGTAACCGTAGAAGCAGCATTAGATGAATACCCACAGTGTCTTCCTGGCTAACTCACAAATCCACAACCTATCCAAGGTATGAGGGGGGGTGAAATTTTCCAGTAGAAATATTTCTGTTGTAAGGATGAGAACCTGCTATCTGTATACAGGTTTGTCAAAAGGGCCGGATCAGCAAAATCTTAGGACCAGCGTCGGGTGCGAAATTAAAACTTACGAACGCTTGTTGTGGGGGATGTTTTGATGTTGAACTAACCAAAAGACAATATTGTCGCATCAGTAATACTAAAAAGCTTCCTACTCCTACAACTACTGCTTAGCTGATTCCTATTACTGCTGACGACTACGACTGCTACTATGGCTAAGACTACTACTATTAACTGTACATCCCTACTGCTACTACTATAGTTTACTGGTGCTAACTACATATAACTAATAAACCTAAGGTAATATAAGGGCTGAAAATTTCGGGCAATATCGTAACTGTAGCTGAAATATAATCGAAACACACTATGGCCATACAGGGTGTCAAGAGGACGTATCAGCAATGCTTAGTTTTTCCCAATTAATTGAGCCCTTTTTAAAGTGTCTATGACAACACTTTCTATACAAAAAAACATAATTCCCCCCAGGGCACAACGTTTGGCCCTGGGGGCTGTGGTGGGTTCTCCTCGTCCTTCAAGAATATAATTTCCTGCCCATTCCAACTAAGTTGGAACAAAATGGTCTGAATTAAAGTTTAATTGGAATGTGTTCGGGAAAATATTGGCGCGTCAGAGTGGGGGTTTGTTGTCCCTTCAATACCTTTCGACTATTAAAAAAAGACTCTAGCCTTTCAATTTTAAATCGAATGAGCCCTATTTGAAGTGTCTACGGTAAAGCTGTATGAAGAACCTTATATGCTCCCAGGGCATAATTTAAAACCCCTGCCCTGAGGGATATGGGGGGAGTGTTTTTATCGTCAAAGACATAATTTCTGGAACTTTCAACTACGTTGAACTAAATAGCTATAACAAAATTTTGATTGGATGTGTTTGGAGAAATTGTGGGCGTAAGAGTGGGGTTAGTAGCCCTCCAATCTTTTTCGACTATTAAAAAGGGCACTAGCCCTTTTCAATTTCCAACTGAATGAACCCATTTTGAAGTTTCTACGACAACGATTTCTATATTGAACTTATATGCCCCCAGGGAATAACTGAAAACCCTTGCCCTGAGTGCTGTGGAGGGTTTTCATCCTCAAAGACCTAATTTCTAGAACTGTCGACTACGTTGACAAAAAAAATGGCTATCTCATATTCTGATTGGATGTGTTTGGGAAATAGTAGGCATAAGAGTGTTGGTTAATTGCCCTCCAAACACTTTCGACTGTTAAAAGGGCATTATCCCTTTCAGTTTCCAATCGTGATCCCTTTTGGCCCTTTTGAAGTTTATTGACAAATCTTTCTATAAAAACAAATATGCCCCCAGGCAAAACTTACAACACTGGCCCTGTGGGTTTTGGGGAGTGGTCATCCTCACAGCCTATTTTTTAGAACTTTTCAACTAGATTGAACAAATGACTATTTCAAAATTTTGGTTGGATGGGTTTGGGGAATGTTGGCTTGAGAGGGGGGTTAATTGCCCTTACCGTCACTTTCGACAATTCAAAGGCACTAGCCCTTTCAAATTCTAATTGAATGAGCCCTTTTTGAAGTGTTCAACAACAATGCTTTCTATAAACACCTTATACAACCCTGGGCACTACTTACAGCCTTGCCTGAGGGCTTTAGCGGGAGTGTATTCTCAAGACATAATTTCTGGACCTTTCAACTATGTTTGAAAAAAAATTCCTATCTCAAAGTTTTGACTGGATGTGTTTGGGGAAATGCTGGGCGTGAGAGGTGTTAGTTTGACACTCAATCCCTTTTGACTATTAAAAAGGGCACTAGCCCTTTCAATTTACAATCAACAAGCCCTTTTTGAAATTTCTACTACAACAAGATTTCTATAAAAACCTTCTGCTGCCCTCAGTGCATAACTTACAACCCTTGCCCTGAGGACTAAGGGGAGGGAGTTGGCATCCTTCAAGACCTAACTTCAAGAACTTACAACTACGTTTGAACAAATGGCTAGCTCAAAATTTTTGATTAGATGTGTTTGGGGAAATGGTGATTGTAAGAGTGGGGTTATTGTCCTTCAATCACTTTTGACTATTAAAAGGGAATTTCAATTTCAATTTCCAATCAATGAGTCCTTTTTGAGTTTTTACGACAAAGATTTCTAGAAAAACCTTCTATGCCCCCAGGACATAACTTAAAACCCTTACCTAGAGGGCAAAGGGGGGGGGGAAGACTGTCATCCTCAATAACCTCCTCAAAAATTGTCCTCAAAAAATTTCCAGGGATTTCGACATACGTTGAACAAAATGGCTATATAAAATTTGTATTGGATGTGTTTTGGAAAATGGTGGGCATAAGAGCGGGTCACTTGCCCTCCAATAACTTTCTAATATTAAAAAGGGCATTAGCCCTTTCAATTTCTAATCGAATTAGCCATTTTTAAAGTTTCTAAGAAAACGCTTTCTATAAAACCTTATATGCCCCCACGGCATAACTTACAAACCCTTGCCCTGAGGGTGTGGCGGGGGCTTTAATTCTCAAAGACCTAATTTCCAGATTTTTTTACTTCAATGAACAAAATGGCTATCTCAAAATTTTGATTGATGTGTTTGGGAAAATGTTGGGTGTGAGAGGGAGGTTATTGCCCTCCAATCACTTTCGACATTAAAATGGCACTAGCCCTTTCAATTTTCAATTAAATGAATGCCCTTTTTGAAGTTTCTACGACAATGCTTTCTATAAAAACCTTATACACCCAAAGCATAACTTACAACCTTTGCCCTGGGGACTTTGGGGGGGAGTGTCATCCTTAAGGACATAATTTCGAGACCTTTCACAGCGTTGAACAGAATTCCTATATCGAAAAGTTTTGATTGGAGTTGCTTGGGGAGATGATGGGTGTGAGAGGGTGGTTAGTTGCCTCCAATCTTTTTTTTTACTATTAAAAAGGGCACGAGCCCTTTCAATTTCCAATCGAATTAGCCCTTTTTGAAGTTTTTACGACAATGCTTTCTATAAACAATTTATAAAACCACAGGGCATAACTTACATCCCATGCACTAAGGGCTCGGGGGGGGGAGGTTGTCATCCTCAAAGACCTGATTTCCAGAACTCTCCACTTCGTTGGACAAAATAGCTATCTCAAGATTTTGATTGGATGTGTTTGGGGAAATGGTGGGCGTGAGAAGGGGTCGGTTGCCTTCCAATCGCTTTCGACTATTAAAAAGGGCACTATCCCTCTCAATTTCCAATTGAATGAGCCCTTTTCGAAGTTTTTCTACGACAATGCTTTCTAAAAACAACTTATTAGCCTCAGGGCATAACTTACAACCCGTGTCCAGAGAGCCGTGAGGGGGTTGTCATTCTCAAAGACCTAATTTTCAGAACTATCTACTGTGTCGAACAAAATGGCTATCTCGAAGTTTTGATTGGATACGTTTGGGAAAATGGTGGGTGTAAAAGTGGGGTAGTTGCCCTCTAATCACTTTCGACTATTAAAAGGGTCTTAGCCCTTTCAATTTCCAATCGAATGAGCCCTTTTTGAAGTTTCTACGACAAATATTTCTATAGAGACCATCTATACCCTCAAGGCATAACTTACAAACCATTGCCTTGAGGGCTAAGGGGGGGGCATGTCATCCTCAAAGACCTAATTTCCGACCTTTCACTGCGTTAAACAAATGCATGTCTCAAAATTTTGATTGGATGTATTTGGGGAAATGGTAGTTGTAAGAGTGGGGTTAGTTGCCCTCCAATCACTTTCGACTATTAAAAAGGGCATTAGCCATTTCATTTTCCAGTCGAAGGAGTCCTTTTTGAACTTTCTACTACAAAGATTTCTATATAAACATTCTATTTCCCCAGGACATAACTTACAACCCTTACCCAGAGGGCTAAGGGAGGATTGTCATCCTCAAAAACCTAATTTTCCAGAACTTTCGACAACGTTGAACAAAATGGCTACATAAAATTTATATTGGATATGTTCTGGGAAATGTGGCCGTGAGAGGGGGATCAGTTGCCCTCCTATCACTTTCGACTATTAAAAACGGCATTAGCCCTTTCAATTTCCAACGTTTGAGCCCTTTTTTAAGTTTTTACGAAAACGCTTTCTATAAAACCTTATATGCCTCCACGGCATAACTCGCAACCTAGCCCTGAGGGTGTAGGGAAGGGGGAATTAATCCTCAAAAACCCAAATTTCCAGGACTTTTTACTGCACTGAACAAAATGGCTATCTCAAAATTTTTATTGGATGTGTTTGGGGAAATGGTGGCTGTGAAAGAGGGTGGGTTGCCCTCCAATCACTTTTGACTATTATACTATCCCTTTAAATTTCAATTGTGTTCCTTTTTGAGCTCTTTTTGAAGTTTCCTGCGACAATGCTTTCCATAAAAACCTTAAATGCCCCCAGGGCATAACTTACACCCTTTGCCCTGAGAACTTTGGGGAGTGTCATCCTCAAAGACTTAATTTCCGACCTTCCAACTATTTTGACAAAATTCCTATTTTAAAATTTTGATTGGATGTGTTTTGGGGAAATGGTGGTCGGAAACTTCGTTGGGGCCAAGATTGCCACTAAACGATGACATCTGTTGACAATCAGAGGTGACCTCAGTCAAAGGGAAGGTTACGCTTGTAATATTTTCAATTACTCTTTGATATAATCATTGGTGAGGTATGTTTGCAATATAAGATGAATGGACAATCTAAGCGTCCTTGACACCAACGTGAATCCTATCTCAAAATACATTTCTGAGAACGTACATATTGTTTAAATGACAACTTCTGAGAATGAGGGGATGATTTCTAGTGTTTTTTAATGGTATTGCTGGCAATTGCTCAAAAGCAAAGAAACGATGGCAAAGAATAAGAAAAGTCTTGTCAGTTGGTTAGGAATAAGATAAGTTTTTTTTTAGGTTGAAAAGTTATCCTATCAAGGTGAAAAGTAGACTCGTCAAAAATTGGTAGAAGATAAACAGTGCTTTTTGATGCAGTGGAAAACAAACTCTTGAGCCAGTTTGATTTTTTGTCCAAAATGTTTCTCTATGAAACTAGAAAAAAACTCATCAGGGTCAGAGTATGATGTCAAGAAAAGAAGAACGAATGGATGAAAGGGTGATAAATGGTGCTTGTATACCTGGCCCTACCAGCAGGAAACGCATCTTCTAAAGAATATTACCGCGCAAGGGACCTCATTGAGGTACGCCAGAAAGATTGTTGGCCTTTTGTTGCCCTTATATGGGTTTCCAAGTTTGAGAAAAAATTAGTATAACCAGTATCATGTCAAGGGAAACGTGAAATATACTCACTTAACTATTGACTTAGAATAGGCTGAAGAAATTGAGAAGCGAAATTTCCGACTCCCAGTTGATATGAGGCGACACATGCTTCTTAATTTCTTTGAATGCAAAACCATATGTTTATAAAGAAAGATAAAATATTGACTCTTACAATAGGTGACAAGCGGTATCTTTATCACACTGTAAGCTATTTCATTGCCACCCAATGAGACAGACATTAGATTGTTGGCAGATGAACTGGTATCATTGTCAGGGTACTTAATATAATGTTGTGTGGCTGTTAGTAAGGAGGCAAACATTTACAGCGTTTGTTGAAGGAGACTTGGATTTTTTTTAAGTTTCAGTGATGGAATAAAATTATTTCATTCGGAATATGTACTACCTACACTTTATCTATGTATCTGTCTCCGGTGAGCAATGATAAGTGATACAAACATTTGCATGCTTATACAGTCCACAGCAGTGTCACCGTCCAATCTTATTATCTTGGGTCTGCACTCCCTTGGCTCTCCTCCAACGCACAGGAACTTTTCATTCTTGCGTTTATAACACACACCGTCTTTGAACAATTTTATTGTGTTCATATGTTTCAATGTTTTTTATTTCAGAAAACGATCGATTTTTCAGTTTTTATATCTCGTATATAGTACCCATAGTATAATTTAGGAGGTTTCTTAAGAAATTTGTTTGGGAGGGCAATCGAACCCCATTGCTCACCCATTGCTCCCCATTGCCTATGTATCCGTGTTTGGTGTCCCCCTTTATTTGAAAGTCAAGCAAATTTACTCAGGCTCGTACGCCTTTATTGAGTAAGACTAATATTTCAAATCAGCATAATAAGCCAATTCTTTCGGTATATGTATTGGCATCAAAATTCTGGTTTTTAGAGTTTTCGATTAGTACTGAACAGGGTCGCTTCTTACTTGCAGTTTGTTACCACGAACTGTCTGATTACTATATGGTAACAATAATACTGCTCTAACAGTTTTTTTTCATGTTGATAAAACTGAAAAAAAACGAACAATTTTTCGATTACAACTCTTTTTTTAAATCAGTGGAAAAAAAACTTTTATTCCATAGCTCCTAAGGACTTGAATCTCATCCCGCCATCTTTGTAAGGTTGTTACATAAATTTGTGCTATTAGGTTAATTATTTGAAAAAAACAACGTTTTCTAAGAGTCAAAGAGCTGAGTCACAAGTTCGAACCTTAAAACGTACAGGGATTAGGAGGTACAGTTGGGGGCTGCCGACCCCCAAACTCCCCGCTTTTGCAGCCTCTTTTCTTAAGATTTTTTAATTCCTGTAGCCTGCAATCAGTTGGTCGTACCAACACGAATGAAACTGTTTCAATGGCATTTTTTTAAAATCTTCAGAGAATTTGGCAATGACAACTCAGTCTGTTACAGTTACAACTACAAACTTGTCTCTGTGCCAGGTATAGTTATGTATTCAGTGTGATTATGTAGGATGGAAAAATAGATGAACCTGAACCTACCTGAACCTAAACTGCTTGTTTTATGCTGAGCCCTTCTTCTGTTCCCTGTTTTTTTTCTGTTCAAAATTGTTAAGTTCATCACATTATAGCTTGTTATCGGTTAGGGAAAAATCTCCTGTAAAAAATCCAGCAAACAGGCTCAGTACTGTTTCTAATCAAAAGATGCAATAGGATGTTCTTACGGTAAAAAATTCAAGCAGACTTTTTTCGTGTTGCAAAGCATTACCTTGCAAGGGAAAAGCGGGGTTGAGGGGGGCGGTAGACCCCCAAAATAAAATCTTTACAAAAAGAGGCTGCAAAGCGGAGGTTTGGGGTGGCAGCCCCCCAACTGTAACTCCTAATCCCTGTGCGTTTTTAAGGTTCAAACTTGTGACTCAGCCTCTTTAACTCTTTAGAAAACGTAGTTTTTTTTCAAATAATTTCTGCACGTTTTTGTACAGTTTATTACTTGTTATTGCTTGACTAACTGTTAGCTGATCGTGTCAGGAGTTACAGTTGGTGGGCTGCCATCCCCCAAACCCCCCGCTTATGAAGATTCTTGTGTTACGGATTTTAATTCCTGATCTCAAATCAAATGCACAGTAAGATTTTCTTTTTTCAACTTTTCTTCGAGCATGCGGGTATACGGCATGTTATCAAAGCAGTGGATACTTACCTGTAAGCTGAAGGCCGACTATGATACTCTTCTGGAGACACTTGTTGAGCCGAAAGATTTAATAGATTGGATTTAAAAAAGAAACTGAGTTTTCTTTTTTAAACTTTAAATTTAAGAGATGCTACTTTAAATTCAATATATAAAAAATTACTCTGACGGGGAATCGAACCCGGGTCTTCCGCATGAAAGACAGGAATAGTGACCACTGTACTATCAGAGACTCTTTTTAAATTATTTTTAGTCTCTGCAATCTATTTTCGACGCAAGCAAATACAAAGTAAGATTTTCGTTTTTTCGACACAAAAAAACTTCTGGGAAAGAGCTGGAATTTTTGGAAGCTTGTAGTTGGTCTTGTCAGGTTAAGAGGACTATTTTGATCTAATTTAATAATGAAATACTATGCTTTTAGGAATTTCAAAAACTAACATGGGCTCTTATGGAAAAACGAGGTTTTTCGTAAATGTAAATTCGAGAGATAATTTTTTTCGGTCTGAAAGTATCAAAAGCCCCTAACAGTCGAATTCCGCTTCGAATGAGTACTCATTCACCCGGATCCTTTGCCAACTGTGGCCTGTAGGCGTGGCTGATAAAAAAAATAACTTGATGAACATTAAGTGGCTATATTTGTTTTTTTTTGGAAAACAGGGAAGGAGTGATTGGTTGAGCTGAAATTTCGAGGATAAGCTTCCACGCCCTAGGAAATCTTATCCTCTAAATTTTTAACTCGATCTGACAACGTTAAAGGGGGGCTGTGGTGGGATGGTCCAAACCTCCGGCCCACTTTACCCCATGAAGATAATGTCGGAGGGGGTGAAATTTTGCATGTTTCTTAGTTTTGAGCTTAGGATACAAAATTCTATCACCGCCGTCTCTCTGCAACCGCTAGGACCGGAAATCGCTTAACATTGTGGTGGGTCAAGGAGGCACAAGTGTGCCTCCTTGACCATCGTTAGTATAAAACTGCTAGGCAGTCTACTATTATAAAGAGGATGAGTATCATAATGAAAGCTGAAACAAAACATGACGGTTTAAGATTATACTTGGTAGTTTCCAAGTTGTAATATCATTAGTTAATTACAGACTGACAAAATATAAAATTCAGGTACTAAATAGCCTTATTAAAATGCTTGCATTGTGTTCATAGCCACATCTTCAATATTAACCGACATCAAAGTGCGCGTTTCTGTGCATAACATGGAAAAGGGTGAATTTTGATATTCTTCGCCATATTCATAATTCTGAGTTTCTCGAATTTCAATTATTTATATTAGTTCTATTCCAATAAAGCTATACCTGGTAAGTAATCGTTTTACGAAGGTTATATGTGCGGTTTAATTACTATCAATTTCACAGAGCCTATGCAAAATGGGAAATTAACTGCCACAGAGCTTATGAGATTGATTAGAGTCTGTAACAAACATCACTGGCATACAGTTTCATGACATAAAAATTTAAACACTCTGAACAGATAATGCCACTTTCAATTGAAAATATATCTATAAAGAGTAATGATTATAAAGTTTCCATTATTAGTTTTTCCAAAGAATTACTGTGATCAAATAATTTGAAAGTAATCATGGAGAATATCTTCAAGATGAACTGAGCCCATATTCAACACCACTATTTGTTAATATATTTGACAATATGACACCATTGATTTTAATCTGAAAATATGAGATATAATGTAATTGCTAGTAAAAAAATAGTAGTATTTATAATTATGCATTTGTAAATAATTTTTAATCTTAATACGGTATGTTTTTGTTTGAAATTACCGGTCAATCTTTTCTATTTAGGTAAACAGCGCGCGTCCACTTTCCTTTACTTCAAAAACAGTTGAATGTAGAAATAAAATTGAAATAAATTGATAGTGTATTTAGTCTTCAACAATATTTAAAGCAATTACAAATAGCATGAAACCCTAAGGAACTGAGGGATTTTCAAAATGGCAAAACTTTGAAATCTACTGTCACGAATACCAAGGTTAGAGACATATTTTACCGAGTCATAATAAAGGTTTGTACGAGTTTATAGCTCACCATCTCAAATTCTGAGTGAAATCCTCAAAATTAATGGACTTGGTATTTACCCGCAGAGTGGTTTGATGACAAACAACAGCTCGAATAGTGATAAATCTTTTTATTAGACAGTGAAAAAAAACAATAAAAAATATACTTGATATTAAGATCCCACATACAGTTATCGTCATCAGCATAAATACTAAAATAAAACAATTAAAACCAATGATATACATACAAAATAAAATAATTACATATTGACAGTGAAAAAAACATTCAAAAATACATTGGATATTTTGATCACATACACGGTGATCGCCATCAGCAGTTCATTAGCTTTATTTGAACTAACAGGTGGGCATAGGTCAAACCCACTCGGAGAAATAAACCTTACTTTATCTGACCTAAGTAAATTATCGCAAATAGAATTTAAGCCAAATTCACCTGCGGCTGTGTGTAAAGCTAGGCTCATGAATAAAATTTTCTTAATTTCTATCGTTTCCCTGAAAATTTGCCTAAAAACCCAGGTCCTTAGAATCAAAGAGAAATTATCGAACAAGATAAAATGGTCCGGAAACACAAAAATGTATTCCAATAGAGCTGACGTGAAATCTTCAGGTTTGGAATTTTGCTTTAAGGCTGACGAAATAGAGTCTTGATGTTATGGCAATCTCATTTTTAAATTCTGGTTAGAATGTCCCACGTATGAGATTCTGCAAGTACATGGGATATAAACCACTGTGCTACTCCCCTGAAGTTGGATCCTTTCCAAATTTTGGAAAACTACCCAAAGTATTACTACTCTGTAAAGCTACCTTTAAACCATTACTATGTAATATTACTTCAAGTTTTTCACTTAGCCCTAAAACATGTGGTAAAGACCGAAACATCCTTCTCTTCAGTTTTTTTTTGAGTGAGTGAGTTCTTTATTTACAATAAAAATCATAAACAAAAAACTACATCAACAAAATCTCCCCCATAAGGCTCCGTGGCCGGGAAAAAACAGGGAGAAAAAAATACCAACACAAAAAAAAAAAAAAAAAAATCCAGTCGCCCACCTTAATAATCCCCAGAATGACAAGCTAGGCAGTGGTTAACACATGAATTCACCAACTCAAATAAATATCCAACTCAATCCAGAGACATCAACCCCAAGAGAAACCGGAAAAAAACTTAAGTACTTAATTAAGAAATTTACAACCTTAGTCGGAATACGGTCTGGGCCAGATGATGAAGGACCCCTCAAACCATTGACAATTCTGGCTGTTTCAGCTTCAGAGGCAGGTTCCAATGCCATTGATTTAGGACAAAGCGGTCCAAGGTAAGACCTAAAGTCAGGTAGAGAAGAAGAAGGACTTACTGAAGAGGCTGTAGTTTTTGCCAATATTAGCAAAATAGGAAGTAAACGCATCTTGAGCTTTTAGCTCACCCTCTACATTTTCACCTTCCATCACAATACTTGAGGGGGTAGAAGGAGGCAAAGAAGATGGCCTGATAACAGAATTCATTACTTCCCACGTCTTCCTAATGTCTTTACCACACGCAGAGAATTTTCTGTAATAAAATAACGATTTGGCCTTTCGGCAAAGCGAATTGTAAACTCTTCTATAAGCTTTGAAAAGTTGAAGCCGAGAATCACGAGAAGATGGCTTAGAGGACCTGTAAGCTTTCCAAAGATTGTTTTTTTCCTCCAACTTTTAAGGAGTCCCAGAGTCCTCCAAGGATTCAAAGGGGTTGTTCTTTTCGATGCCGTATTCGACTGGGGCGCAACACATGTTTCCAAGGTAACTTCTTTCAAAAATCATAAAAAGAATTAAACAAAGAATCTATATCAGATTCATTTTCAGAAATACTCCACAAACAACCCGCCAACCGTGACATAAGAAGATGCAAACCCTGATTATTAAATTTTAAAGAGGAAAAACCAGCTCCTTCGGAAAAAATACGTGGAAAATACAGGAAAATGGTCTGATATATCACTCGTCAACACAAAATTTTGCACCAAGGTCAACGATGAAAAAATATTATCAAGCAAAGAAGCAGTAGTGTTAATAATGCGAGTTGGAATGCATGCAGAAGGTAATGTTCCACAAGCGAGCATTGTTGAAAGAAAATCCAAGGACGAGGATGACCTCCGGTCACACAAACTAAGGTTGAAGATAACGACAAATTCACATGAATGAAGTTGGATTATTTCCAAAACCTCATCAAGAATCTGAAGGAAAGAGGGAACAGACCCACTAGGAGACCGGTATACATTACCAACAATCAAAGTTTTAGCTTGGGTTTTAATCTCAACAAATATGGATTCAAAAAATTCCTTCTTTACTTTTTGACAGGTCACGTCTAACAGAGTACGGAAGAAATTCCGAAACATAAACAGCAAGGCCATCTCTTGCCATCCTACTTCGATTTAAACATTCCATCTTGTACCCAGAGAGATGCAATAGAGATTCATTTTTCGAATCAAGGAAAGTCTCACAAAGACCAATAAAATCAGGATGGCCGCTACGCACTATTTTTTTTCAACTCATCAAATGAAGAACAAAGGCCCTGTACATTAAGCTGAAGCACAGAGAAACTACCATCTCGTTTGGATACTTAATCTAAATCCGATGCATACTTACTACTAACCGAAAAATTGGGATTTGATGGTCATTTATTAGACTGACCTACTGAATTATTAATGAAGCTAAGAAAATCTATTGGGATAATTTCAAATTGAAGCAGTCGCTCACCCAAGGAGTAGATATCACCCGAACTAGAGTCAAACAAATTGAATTCATAGAAATAAACTAATTTCTCTTTTCTAAAAAAAAAAAAAAAAAAAAAAAAAAAAAAAAAAAAAAAAAAAAATAGAGCGAATAGAGCTTACTACAAAAAAAAACAACAAAAAACAAACAAAACAACAACAAACAATAAAACATAAAAAATCAACTTTTTCTAAGACACTAAAGGGTGTCAACAAGTGAGCGGATTCGTGTTGGATGGCTATCACCCTGCTCACGTTTGTAAACACGGCCAAGATCAGACCACACGTTTCTTACACCATATCTGTCTCTTGCGCCTTCAAAATCGCTTTTTTCATTTTTGTAAGATATTCCGTGACAAATACGCCCAATTTTCGCCAGCTTTGATTTCGCTCTGAAAACAGTATACGCCGTATCTTTAGTTGCAAATTTTACAATAACTGGCGCAACAGTCGTAGGTGTCTGGATATTCCGGGCAGCATTCAAAGTCTAAAATGGTTTACAGACAACAAGTGTTCTTTCTGAACATTTACACCCATTTTCTTCACTATATCAAGAACAGTAGTACCCAGATCATTTCTGGGGTCCTGCTTCACTCAAAAATAATTAAAGAATCAAGTAAACGCTCCTGTTCATAATCATTCAGCTTTTCCTCAATAGTGGCCATTGTAGAGTTGTCTCTAAGACTTCCTTAGAAATCTCAAGAAGACTTTCTTCTTTTTGAAAAGGTCGGGTCAATTAACCAGTCTGGATAATGATTACTTATTCGTATTTCCCTTAGAAAGGACAAGTCCTTCTCAATAAATTTTGGAAAGCAAATACAAAAATGCTGCCAGTTAAAGAAATGATCAGACCCATTTTTATTCAGCGAGCATGAAGGGAAAAAAAGACAAAAAATTATTTTTGCTAATCGATTTTTCTGTAAATTTTTAAGTCCAAAATATTTTCATTCTTTAAAAGAAGAAAATCAAGAAAATAAAATTTCCCATCCTCTTCTAATTCTACACTTAAGTTTAAATCCCCCTCCTAAAAAAAACAACAAAAATAACAGATTCCAAAAAACATTTCATTCCTCCTTCGCCAGAATTCCATGCTGAAATTATATCATCCATATACCACCCCCAAAAATTATGTTTAAAAAATATAAAAATAAAATATTGTTTCAGTATTTTCAACAAAAATATTTGCTAATAATGGACTTAAAGGGGCCCCGCTTGGTAAACCGTTTAACTTGTTAAAAAATTTCTTTCTGAATTGAAAAAAGAGAACGTAATGCACAATCTTACTAAGTTGATTATTACTCAGACTTCCAAATCCTTTTTACCACTAATTAAGTCCAATTTTTTTAATAAATTTTTTCTAAGAAGAATTTCAGCAGCTTCCACATAAATATTTGTATATATTTATGCTGAAGCTTGAGATCAAAGAACTTAAATAAATTTCGATTTCTTTTAGTTTTTTGAGCTAATTTCTAAGAGTTCTTAATATAAGAGATTTGTGTCGACAAGACTAGTTTTACATACCGACACAAACCACTTGCTTCTAACACTTGTCAGTGACTTTGCATCAGAACCAGTTGGTCGTAATGGCAGGTTTGGCTTATGGATCTTAGGAAGTACATATAATTTAGGGGCACAAGCAACTGCGTGGAAAGCATTTTATAATAAATTTGAGGAATAATCTTTTCTTCCTTCTTCACATATTTTAACACGTTTCTTAAACTGGTTTGTATACGAGTAAGAACCTACAAAGGAAAACTTTTTGTAGGTTCCTTCATCTTTTAATTGCGTATTGGCACAGAGATGGAAAGTTTTGATTCATAGTTCATATTCGTCAAGTTCGATTCATAGTCCTCAGTGTCCTTCACATACGGACACAAGTGTGAACCTTTTGTTGACCTTGTCTGCTTTTGTAATAGTAATTTATTCATCCTTAAAAAAAATAATAAAATACTTATGTCTATGTTTGACTTGTTAAAAGTTTCGTGTTTATATACAAAATTGGTAAAGATTTTAACTGTAGATGCCCTTACCAGTCTAACATCTTCTATTTGATTTGTGTTTCTATGTAAAGATGTTTCTGTTGATGAGAAATTTCTCTCACAAGGATCTTATTAGGTTTTAAAACGAAATTTTGGACTTTTTTCAAACACTAATTGTTCTTTTGCTGCTTGCACTAACCTTTTTTGATATTAGATTTTTCCAGGGAAAGTTTATCTCTAACTACCAAAGCTCTTTTTCTACTTTTATGCTTAATAAGGTAATTTAAAGTCTTTAATTGTAAACTTGATTTAAACTTTTCTTCTTAAAAGTGCCGAAAATGTAGATCGAATTTTATCAAAGGTGGAAAAATCATCATTTTTTTCACATTGTGAAGAAAATCCCGTTGGTTTATAATATTTGCTTGTCTTATGGGTGTTTATATATTTATAAACTTCTCGGTCATATTATCACCATATATACGACGTGGATGATTTCAAAGACTACACTGCCTTTCCATGGTGATAAGTAACAAGTCGAATAGGGATAAATCCTTTTATTAGACAGTGAAAACAAAAACCAAAATATATGCTAGTAGTGTTATGTCAATCTAAGGGACAAGACAGGTAGGAAATTACTGTATCAATCAAAGGTAGCGGCCAGGTTGGGCATTACTGTCTCAATCTAAGAGATAAGACAGGTTGGAAATTACTGTATCAATCAAAGGTAGCAGCCAGGTGGGCATTACTGTGTCAATCTAAGAGACAAGACAGGTAGGAAATTACTGTATCAATTAAAGGTAGCGGCCAGGTTGGGCATTACCATGTCAATCTAAGAGACAAGAAAGGTAGGAAATTACTGTATCAATTAAAGGTAGTGGCAGGTGGGGCATTATTGTGTCAATCTAAGGGACAAGACAGATAGAAAATTACTGTATCAGTTAAAGGTAGCGGCCAGGTGGGGCATTACTGTGTCGATCTTAGAGACAAGACAGGTAAGAAATTACTGTATCAAATAACGGTAGCGGCCAGGTAGGGCATTACTGTGTCAATCTAAGAGACAAGACAGGTAGGAAATTACTGTATCAATTAAAGGTAGTGGCCAGGTGGAACATTACTGTGTTAATCTAAGGTAGCAGACAGATAGGACATTGCTGTATCAATTAAAGAGAGAAGACAGGTATATGGTTGTTTTATATTTATGGATGTTTTATGTTTATGGATTTTTATTGTTCATTGTACTGGTGTTAAATATCATGTTTCTATTAAAAGTCATGACGGTTTTTCATGCATTGATGGTTTTTTTTCCTGGTATTGTTATATGAATAGTGTTTTATTTAATGTTCTTTTTGTATGGATGTTTTATTGTATAGATATATGGTTTTTTAATAGTTTTTTCAGGCTATTTTGGATATTATAGATGGCAGCACACCCGCTCAGACACACAGTCATAGTGAGAGAGATATGTAAAAAGTTGGGTTAATCTAGGTTCACTTAGAGTGGTGACATTGCTGTTTTTTTATTGATTTCGAGTCAGTTTATTTTCGGCAGTAAGACGGACAACATCGAAAAAATATATCATGCATGTTCACTATGTTTATATACATTGGGCAGCTGGTCATCATGTAAGAACTGTACTACAGTTGATGACTATAATGAAAAGTGTAGACTATGCAATCCGTGTAAATTGCATAAAGGATATGCTCTACAAATTAAGGACTGTAATACCTGTCTTGAGGAGACTTGTAACTCTCATCCTAATAGATATCTAAGTTCCAATTGTCATTATGATAAGTGTGACCAGTGGGAAAATACTTACCCTGGTATGATTGGAAAAAACCCTAAACGTGACTCCAGTTTATTTCTAAGGAATTGGTATCGTCGTGATTTAAATTGTATTGGGAAGAAGAATTTAGAGCAAGTTTCAATTGTAAAAACATGAAGAGAGTATGGTTCCTGCATCATCATTGTGAGGACAATGCTAATAATGATTATAAACCTAGTGATTTTTATTGGGCTGTGACAAAAAGTGATTCTTCATATGAGAATATTGTGTGCGACATTCCTTCAAATAATCAGATAGAAACAGGTGAATTTTTCAATATGAATCGTAATAGTATCATTGACTTCACAAGAAGATTTAATAAAAATGAAGTTACAATATATTGTGGAAAATGTGACCCTGACTTTGCACGCCAGGATCAGTACAAATTGAGGCCCAATGATATTCCACCACTAATCGTTGTCGACGACGAATATGATGATGACAATCTAAATTACTATGAAGAAGAAGAAGAAATCTAAACAATGAAGACAAAAGACTTTTTTTATAGTGCATATATATATTTTATTGATAAACAAATTCACATACATTTTTAAAAAACTTTATTCTTAGGGCACTGAAATCAATACTATACAGGTCTGAGAGGGTATTTTCTACTAGAAAATCATTCAAACATGGACTGTGTACATAAATTTTGAGAAATTCACTGAAAGTATAGTCACGACATCGAAAAATGAAATAAAGTAATGTATGAAAACCACAGCTTTTGGTTGATAAATCTTGTACTCGCATCCAATTTTGAATAATTGTTTTCCCACTTCCTTCAAGGTAGTTTTTAATGTATGGTATGTAGAATGCATATGGTAGACCAAGAGGATCAAAAAATTCTATATTCTTCGCTGTTTGATAGATGCATAGCCAATGACCCGTCTGCAGAGTCGATGGACAACTATTAACAATGATAATGGTTTTGTTAACAGTATGAATATAATCAAGGAAATCTGAGGGTATACAATAGTATTTGTATTCGGACATAAAAGGATCCATGTTAAATACATCGATTATTTGACTAGTGTTGTTGGTGCCAAGTCTAATAGAACACTACCGTCGGGGGTAATTTCCCAATAGGTCCCAAATTGATTGAGTGAGATTAATGTTAGACTCTCTGTCAACGGTTTGTCAAGGTACATTCTAAACGTACAGTACCCGTTTCGGACAATGCTCATATCTTGAGTACACGACAAGTCCAAAACAATCATATTATGACTTTTTGCGAACATCGAATCGGTAATACCATTTTCATATAGTTGAGAATCTCGATCTAGGGATTGCATTGTCAATTCATATAGGGACCTATAGGATTTAGCAAAGGACAAATTGTAGAGAGGAATTCTATTTACTTTACATACAAGAGAGGAAAGTCCAAATAATTCAAATTCATGTGGTGAACTTGTCAACGATCCTATGGCACTGGCACTTTTTACAAAAGTCAAGGCAAGTTTCGAAGGAACTTACTTACTTACTTTGTACTTGTGACGGGAATCAGGCGTTTCCACCTCGCCCGGCATCGATGATCTTGGAGACCTTCTGGACCATGTTTGAGCGATCATCTGCCAGCTACTCTGCAAAAGTAAGCCACTGAGTTGACCATCTGTGTCCGAACTTTCTGAATCCCCCGATAGGTTCAAGGTCTGATTTGGCCAGGTTCCACCAGTTTTTCCTCTGTCCTCCTTGGCGTCTCTTCCAGGAGCTAATAGGCTCGACTAGAAGTATTTGGTGAGGCAAGTATTCTGGCGGCTTCCGTAAAACATGGCCCAACCATTTCAAACGGCGTTTCTTTAATAGTGAGCGCACATCTCTCTGAATATTGCACATTCGACGTAGATCCGTGCTGGAGATACGGTCACGCAGCTGTATTCTGAGAATTCTTCGCAGACAGGTATGCTCAAACACCTTCAGCGTATTCTCATGCTGTAGTTTTTACCGACCATGTTTCACATCCGTAAAGGAGAACGGTGCGGACTAGTGCCATGTAGATTCGAACTTTCGTTCGGACACTGACTTCGCGGCGATTCCATAAGGGTTTTCCTAAGGGAGGCAAAGACTGTCTGCGCTTTCTGTATTCTCTGTTGGATATCAGCGTCAGAGGATCCGTCAATACATATTTGGGAGCCTAAGTATGTGAAACAGTTGACTTTTTCCAGCTGAACTTGATTAACAGTTAGTGTGAATGGTCCTGTGTCGTGGTTAATAGCCATGAATTTCGTTTTCTCTGTGCTGACTTTCAAGCCGATCAGGTCTGCCCAGGCCACCACGTTGTCAAGCATGTTTTTGAGCTTCTACGGGTTCTGACAGGAGGCCAACATCATCCGCATAATCGAGGTCAGTCAGTGAGAGATTCTGTCCGATCTGAACTCCTGGATAGGACGACAGTGCATTTTCAAGCACCCAATCGACGCAATAATTGAACAGAGTCGGAGAGAGGATACACCCTTGTTTTACTCCGAACTCAACCAGGAATTCTTTAGTTTCTTCACCATAGACTCGAACTAGGCTCACTGACGCGTCATAGTATGCCTTCATCAGTTCAACAAACTTCAGCGGCATTCCGTCATTCTCTAGGATCTTCCAAAGTTTCTGGCGAGTGACAGAGTCGAAGGCGGCAATGAAGTCCAGGAACATCAAGATCAGGGGTAGATTGTACCTTTCAAACTGCTGGATAATGAGGCGAAAAACGAAGATATTATCAGTACAGCCTCTACCTGGCCGAAAGCCGGCTTGATTTTCTCGGATTCTTTCCTCCCTTGCCCCTTTGAAGCGGTTCAAGAGTATAATCCCGAATATTTTGACCGCAATGTCTATAAGACTTATTCCGCGGTAATTTTTGCATTCGGTTTTATCTCCTTTCTTATAGAAAGGGAGAATGATTGATGTCTTCCAATCTTTTGGGAAAGAATTGGTCCTCCACACTTCTTCGAGAATGCCATGGAGCTGTTCAGCAGTGACCTCAGGGCATTGTTTGTACACTTCCGGGGGGAGGCCGTCTTCACCTGGGGCTTTGTGGTTCTTCAGGGTCTTGATCGCTTTTAGTATTTCGGCTCTGGTTGGTGTATCCAGCTCGACGTCGTAGGTTCTTTAGAAACGGCAGGTGGGAAAGCATCAGGGGCGGATGATGGGGATGGGTTTAGGAGGATCTGAAAGTGATCCTTCCATCTTGCTAAGCGCTCCTTCTGACAACTGATAATTTTTCCTGATCTATCTTTGACTATTTCTGAGACAGCAGCTTTCTTACCAACGGACTCTTTCAGGATCTGGTAAAGCTTGCGGGTATCATGTGAGCGTGCTGCTTTCTCTAACGACACGGTAGCATCTTCCCACATTTGGCGGCGGTCCAGACGAACAGAGCGTTTTACCTGTCTGCGCAGCTCTTTTGTTTCTTCTTTAGGGCCGCTCATCTTTTGTCTTCGCTCACCGACTATTGACAGGGTCCTAGCGGTAATCCAGTGCTGTCGTTTGATTTTTGCTCGGCCTAGAATCTCATCAGCAGTCTCTGTCATCACTGTTTTAAAGGTCTCCCATCTCTTCTCGGGGTTGGGTCTTCATCAGAACTGAGGGCGTCAAATCGGTTAGTCAGTTCCAAATTTAGGGCCTGCCGAACTTCTTTGTCTTGGAGCTTACCGATGTCGAATCCGGCCTTGGGTTTGTTTTTCCTCCGAGTTGCAAGACGTAGCAAAATTTTTGCAGCAACAAGCCTGTGGTCAGACCCAGACTGCGAGCCTGTGTCCGCGCCGTTGTAAGAGCGAGAGTCCTGTACGGAGCTTCTCCAGCGCTGGCGTACGAGAATGAAGTCTATTTGAGCCTTAGTGACACCGTCATTTGAATGCCAAGTTAAAAGGTGGCTAGGTTTGTGCTGAAATATGGTATTGGTGACAACAAGGTGGTTCATCAAGGCGTAGTTTAACAACCTTTGCCCATTCTCGCATCTGTGACCTTGTCCAAATTTTCCCAGGACTTGTCTTGTGGTTTGGTCAGAGGGACCAACTCTTGCGTTGAAGTCTCCAGCAACAATCAAGTAATCACGTGCGGCAACAGAAGAAGACAGCTGCTGTAGCTCGCCGTAGAAATCATCCTTGGTCGTATCAGCAGCGTCACGGGTGGGGGCATAGGTAGAAATTATCGACACATCTGCGGGGTTTCCTTTTAGTCTGATTCTGGCAAGTCTACAGGAGACTGGTTCCCATTCTAGGAGAGCATTTCTGGTCCTTTGGTTAATGATGAAACCAACTCCGTGGAGTCCCGAATTATCCTCTACTCCGGAATAGAAAAAATGGAATTGATGTAGCATTTCAGGAGCTGTAATAACTATGGAGCCAGAACCTGAAATTCTGGTCTCGGATATGCAAAGTATGTCTATGTTGTACTTCTCCATCTCATGGACAAGAAAAACTTGCGTGGCTTCTTGTTTGACGGATCTTACATTCCAGCATCCCACATTTATTCTAGATTTTGCCTGTTTAATGACTGTAGTGGGTTTTCCTAGATTTATGGCATGAAAAGGATTTTTCGACTTCGCCGCCATATTCGAAGTCGCGTCGCCTGCCGGGAACGCCGTAGTATGGTTGGCTTGTTTACTTCTCGACACCCGCGCCAATACAGGGGCCGCGTCGCTTGCCGGGGACGCCGTAGCCATTACAACTTTTCTTCTAGGTCTCAGATCCATCGATGTTTCTTGGGAATAGAGTTGACCGCAAGGTCCCCAGTCTTGCGGGTCACCCGGAGCGCGTTGGCCACCAAATCGCTCGGCGTGGAGCTCAGTGGTGTTTACACCCTTCCACCGCTTTGAGGTGCGCTGACGGATTTCCCCTGCTGCCCAGGGACGGAAGATCGAGCCTCATTGCCTGTAGCTACCATCACTGCCATGGAGGTATACAAGCTTAGCTTGATCTTTAATTCCCACCTGGAATCAGCAAGGGCTTCAGGAAGGGATAAATGAAGAATCGGTGTAGGTACTTGATCGAGTGGCAATATGACGTTGATTGGCGATTGTGTGAGTAACGAGCAGTTTGATATTATTTCCAGAGGCTCTTAGTTTTTCAATTGCCAAAGCAACAGAACTCATAACCTGTTGTTTTCGCACATGAAGTATTGCCGAGGTGAGATTGAAATTAGCATCGTGTGCTGAATCAAGTGTTTTTCTGAATATGTAATTGGACGGTGCAAGTTGTAACTTTATATCAATTTTAACATTAAGGGGCATCCATTGGGACATATTAAATATTTCATGATTGAGTCTACCAACTAAATGATACTCCTTGCTCACTGTCCAAGTGAGTTCACCGTCAGTATCAACATTTGATCTATAGTCATAGCCAATTGGCAGACCTCTCAATTTCTTAGAGGTCATTGGAGTCATCAACATAAATTGTATGTAACATAAAGTGTATGTAACTCGTATAGTTTGATAGATTGTTGCTAGTGCTCACCAATGTTCCATTTATGTAGACACATAGTTGTTTAAATAAATTGTGTAGTATACCGTTTTCATAGGATAGTCCATCGACGTTGGAGGGAGGTAAATTGTCATACTTTTTCGTCACCACAACTTTTAAATCAAAATGTGGAAGATAAATCTATGAAGTAGTCTTCATTGGAATAAATTTGAAAATTTGTGTTTTCAGAGAGGGGTTGGTGTGGATAGAATTGTTCATAGTACCCGTGTTTTACACTGACATCCACACTTTCTGTATTGAAACGATTTAGAGATGTGGTGACAGTGGGATGAGATTCCTTGTGAGGTAGATATGCCATTTCAGTCTAGGAAAAGCAATCCCTTTTCGATCTAACAATTTTCCTTCTTGGTTTCTTTTTCTTATTTTTACTTTTCTTTGACAAGAGTGATGATGATGTCTTTCGCTACTGACCTGAGTAAAGACTGATAAGTCATGAGATGTTTCTCCTCCTTTTAAAACCTTTTCCACTTTGTCGTGATTTCAATCGCTCGCCAAGGGATCGTGCGCTGGACCTGAGATTTTGTGAAACACTTTCTTTAAAATCTTTACCATCCCCCCAATCGTGTAGCTTAGAGGATACAAAATCTGCAGCCACCGGCGCAATATATTTTTTAGCCAGCGTTATTGCAGAGCGAAACAGCTGAGCAAACCAACTGCCAAGACCGTAGCCCGATATTAACGAACGGCCTTTATAATAGTCCATTCCATGACCCAATTGTCGTGGTTGTAGAGCAGTAACGTAGCAATGAAAATCATGACATACAAGTATATTTTTTCTATTAGCCATTTTGTTGTTGTTGTTGCAGAATGGGTCAAAAATGACATGTAATCATGGCCAAACCTTTTGTTTTTGCAAGAGGATCAGCTAACTCACTTCTTAGTGTTAACTGACAGAGTTCCAAATACGAAGTTTTACATGAACATACTGAAGATGCTTTATACTATAGTGATGAACATGTTCATGGGTTGTTTTTCGTTCAAGAACACGTAGGAGGGGGACATTTGAATTACCAACTCTCGATGTTTCCACAAAGGACGCATAAAGAAATATACAAGAGTCCGAGGCGAGACCGGGTGGATAATCAGCAAAATTAACACGATCCATCCCACTGACAGTTCCAGCGTTTTTACCACTGATCATATTCCCTTTGAAGCCAAGAACATCTCTCAGATTATCATTGAGATGAATCATTTCAGTGTCAACGGGTGAGCTAATGTAAATCCTATCATGTTCCATTGAATAATTAAATTGGAATGTACCATTCTTGCGAACAGAGATTTTCCTATTGATTTTACGACACAAATCGTTCATACTACCAAATTCTTTGTATTTCAGTGTGACATGGGGATATTCACTAGATTTAAGTGCTTCAACCCATTCATACTCGACAAAGAGTGACCAATAGAATGGTATAACTTTTATCTCATACACACGATCCTTTCTCAGAATATCATAGGTGTTTTTGAGAATGCAGTCGGCAAGAGCCACTTCATACTTTCCATCATCAAATTTGATGGCGGGGGAGATTTTCGTCCAAAAATCACTTGTTTTATTCAAATCATTGTAGAGCGGGTCGGAAACGTTGGACAAAAACGTTACAAAAAATCATTGGGCATTGTGTATGTCCTCTGCGGATATCTACGAATCAAAATCAGAGTTGTATCCAAGCCAACGAACGAGCAACTGCTTCATGCCACTGTGAGTACGAGTCTTTAATATCTTTTCAGTCTGATAGATTCCGGTGTTTTTAACTTTTTGTAATTCATAATCATAAAAGCCGCCAAGAATCGCATCATCTTTCATGTCAAGTAGACGATACGTTATGGGTATAGTGTCCAAGAGCTTGGAGACTTTAAAAAGTTCAGTGGACCATAAGTAATTACCTTTTTCAAAAACATTAGTAGTTCGATTGAATCGAACAGTATCACCAACATTGAATGTCTTCTTTTTGTTCTCATTACCACCACCACCACCATTGGAATATTGTTTAAGAAAAGTGTCCAGTGTATTGACATAATGATGAACTTCTGTTGGGGTTTAGTTGGAAAGGGATCAATGTGGACGTTGATTATAGATCAACATTATTTTATCCAAATCATGAATAAAAGCAGCAGTATTTTTTAAAGTTTCATATCTAGAAATTAAAAGTCGAATAGTTCTTATCAGCCGTTTGGCCAATGCTGCCTTTATTGGACTATGACTAGGATAAAGGATTGTATTATATTTCAGTAGAACCTTCTTTACATGGGGATTAACAAATTCACTACCCCGATCCGTTTGAATCTTCTTATAGCAATCCTGTTCAAATATGATTTCAAGAGCTTTAGCAACTTCATCGGCGCTCTTTAACCGCAGTAGAATGGCATATGCATAGCGACTAAAAACACTGATTGCAAGTAGAATGTACTTGTATGGGTGATTGTGACGCCATTGAATCTCTTTCAGAGTCAAAAGATCTGCTTGTAGTATTTTTAATGGGAAAAAGGCTTTAGTTTTCGATAGTGATTACCACGAACTCTACGATTACAATGTAGAGTGTAACTTGATTAATTCTGTAGATACACTGCCACCCGAGTCTTTTCAATTCCAGTGACTTGAGCAAGTGTGGTGGGTGAACTTAAACTTCCCACTGCACCAATATTCTCATAAACATGTTTCAATGCTTAAACTGTTTTGAACGTAAATACGTAGTGAAGTGTCCACTGCCAATTTGCATACTAACAGGTAATGGTGAGGGGGATGCAGTGATATTAAGACGTCTTTGCTTGACTCCTCCACTCATAACTCTTGTCAAATCATTTCCACTTTGCGCGCTAGTATTTTCCGAAAATAATTTAAAAACATCTTTTGATATTTGAATAAATTCCTTTACTTGTTATAAAACATGTTTATTGGCAATAAGGCTTTTGGGGAAGTTTAATGAGTTTAAAAATGTATGTAGATGACTGTCAAATGATACAAGTTTTTTACGATTCGTGACCAAATCTGTTAATAAATCAAGTAGAATATAGGTCTTGCCATGGATTACAACTTGATTCCCATTAGCATCAATTTGAACATGTTCACTGTGTTTGAGATATGTCAAGAGTCTTTTACACTGTTCACGATAGGAATTTTGGCATTAGATCTGCAAAACTTGCCATAAGTTTAGACAAATCTTCTTCTTCTTCTTCTTCTTTTAGTATTATTGTTTTTGATGATGATGATAATGATGATGATGATGGAGCCACTTCCTTATTGTGATCAATGACATTTACTTTGAGTGGTCTCTCACGATAGGGTTTATGTTTGTCGACTCGGCGAAGTGCATTTTGAAGCAGAACTAATTTTTCATCGTCGGCAATTTTCTCATTTTTAATGAATTTATCGAGATTGTCCTCGAAATGCTCCTTTGGCGAAAGGGCGAGTTCAATTGGAGCTAATTTATACGGTTTGGCCATTCTCTAGAGAAAGCTGTTTACAAGTCCTGCAATGATTGGCAGTAAAAGTGTAAAGAAGTTACCACCCACTTGAAGAAGTCGTTTTCTTTTAAAATCGTTTCCTTTTTGCTTGCTGCTGATGCTAGGGAGCGTACAAGGGAACGATGTTGCTTTGTCTGTTGCTTAACACCTTCTGGCAGTTGAACATTGCCTGCAGTTAGATTTAAACAAAGTCCATATATGAGATTAATGAATTCCCTGTCGACACCATGTTTAAGTATGTCCTTCCTAATTCGTGGTTGCGAATTACCTAGGACGGTGAATAAATGTCGATGTTCAAGTAGTTTCTTCGGCGTCATGATTGCAACTAACCTCCTTTTTTACTGTTCACCGGCAGATATACAGTAATTTCATTGTCAAAAATATCGGTGACTACACGCAGAGGCTCGGGTTGTTCTGAATTAGGTCCAATAGAATAAATCCATTGGGTTTTTTGGTAGCCTGATTGTAGGCCGAGAGTAGGAATTTCGGTTCACCCGGATACACCTGTCTTTTTAATGTTATGAGGGAACTGGAATAACGAACAACCCTGTAGATGAAATAATAGGTGCGATTGAAAGCACGTGTTCTCATACACTTGCTCTGCTGAAAGAGATTGTGTAGAACTAGGGTTACGGAGATCCGTTGATGATGAGATCGGACAGTGAACAATTGTATCATCTCCTGAGACCGTTCTTCAATGAACTCAGCCAGATCGTCAATAATCATCCAAGAGTTTGATTCAAAACTGTTGAAAATGTCAAATCCATGTATGAATTTCGTGTCTGGAGCAATAGTTTTTATTCTATCATAGGATTCTTGCCAAACACTGTAGCAATAGTAATTTTTTTGGATTTTCTAAAAACATTCTATCACGATTTTGAATTATTTTTGTTAAAAGTGTCGTTTTGCTGAACCTTGATGGTCCGCAAAGAAACGGTTTAAATGGAGTTTTAAATTGATACATAGTCCCCACTTGCATCGATGTCAAAACACAGCTGACTGTAGATTGCATCGTTCCCTTCAATAAATAATAATAGTAATTTCCCTAATCAGATTCGAGAACAAGAAAATAAAACATTTTTAAGAATGATACATATTTTTCATTTACAAATAAAAACAAAAGTACAAAAAATACTACATGTTTTATTAATACACATACACATAAATAAAAAACTTGAAAAAGGCACTATGACGTAATAAAATTCACAACAATTTTTTTTTATTTATTCAACAAAAAAAGACACTAAAAAAGAGCACTTATCACAATTGGAAAGGGTCCCCCAACCCCCACCCTCCCCAGGATTGGAGAGGCGGCCTGCCGAAGGCCGGTCCTCCCCCCCCCCCCCCCCCTCCTTCGGGTGGCGGGCACGGAGTACAAAAAAACAACGATTTTGATCACATTTTTTCTATTTACAAAAAAAGAAGAAAAAACATGACTCTACCTTGCTATATTAAAAAAGACTGCTGAGTTGGGAAAAAAACTACTGCTAAGTTGGGAAAAAAAAACAGAGCTGAGTTGGGAAAAAAACATCTATTAAAAAGAATCCCACCACCCAACCATTTACTATTGAATTTTTTCCCGACCGAGGCGATGTCTATAATCTTGACATACACTTCGGTCAGAAGTTAGATAATGTCAATGGGGTAGCACCGTCACACCATCCGCACACAAATAGACTTTATCCGAAATGGGACACATGGCTATTTTATCAACTAAAACTGTGTGGTTTTTAAATTTTAAAGAGTGAATCACTTTGACTTTTGCCCTTGGAACTATACTGTTTTCCACACAGTTTCTATATACATTCATGTCGAAATTTTTATTCACGTAGTGTCTAGGCACCCCCTTGCTGACTTTTTTGATTACCTCATGGTGTGTTTGCACACAGTACACCTTCGGAACTGCAAGCACACCACGGGAAATCAAGTCACTACCTGTCTCTGATTTTAACATTAATAACTGATTTGGGGTCTGGTGCTTTACTAGCTCCGGGTAAATGGACTCGTCCCAATTGGTAAAGTCCATTCGATGGTTAATGTGCGTGCCTTTTTCCCAATCTATCAATATATTCGCGGTTCTATCTTTTAGCAAAATTGAATTGGTATCCCTGTAATAATCTTGAACTTCTCTCTATTCTCCCGCCGTTGGTGCCTACACACATTGTAAAAGAATGAAAACATGAGCTTTTTTTATATTTCGGTTATTGCACAACCGCCTGCAATATTTTTATTTAGAATTACATTTCTTTTTTTTAGATTCAAGAGGACCATATTCGAGTCTATGATGGTGAATGATGTGAAGTTTGGATCGGCAACGCTTCGAGCACATTCTTTTGGGTCAGTCACAGCGTCACAATGACATCGATTACGTACAAACTCACACATTTTACCGAAGGCTGAGTTTAAAATGAGTTTAAAAATTTCCTTTTCAACTTTCGTTTTCGCTTCGGAAGGTTTACCGACAAAAGTGTCAATAAACGTTTTCAAATGGGGTTTTTGGTCAAATTCGAGGGCTCTATGCATCCTTGTGACGTTGAAACCGTTGGCTACCATCCACCGCAAAAGAACAGGAGGTACAACAATATTCTCTTTCATATGAAGGTCGGCGATAAGTTTTTGTTTTGAAGGTGTCCAGTGCACACCACCATCCTCTACCTTAGGAATATTGTATGGACTCAAAGAGTCCCTAGTCACCGCTCTGTTTATGCACTGGAAAACAAAATCCTTCACCGAGTCATGATGCTCCACGGGTATTTCAAAATTGATTAAAAAAAACCATCCTTGCGGTCCATTCTCCTCAACATTGGCAATGTTGGGGATATCTGAAGCACGAGGATCATTAAGCCATTTATAATTTCCACACGGCAAAGAGTAGTGAGACATTGCCGACGGATAGAGGGAGTTCATATCTAAGAAAACTGCATCCGACTTTACACCGGTGTCTTGTCCAGTCGGATCAGTTTCAAGGATACGATCTCCATGAAAAACATACCCTTCCCTAATTGATCTCTCTACAAAGAGATGCTGATCCACGTCGGTGATCAAGCCTATTTCCTCTTTACTGATTTTAAGAATTAAATCCATCACCAAATGAGGATTGGAAAAATAATAACCTAAATCCAACCCAAATTCCTGTTAGATTTTATCCGTGTTCTCAAACACAATATCCAGCAACGTCATTACATCACTTGCCAGGTACTATCTACAATAATCCCACGAATTTTTACACTCCCTTAGCCCAAACCCTCTTGGCAAATTCATAGTCGACAATGGTGCATTGACGATCGTAAAGTGAATCGTAGAACGAGGCGATGGACGGCAATTGTTCCTCAGAAGGCCTCACGGTGGAGTTGTAGTACTCATACGGGTATATGCCCTTACATGTTAATAAATCATACATTTCACCATCTAGAAAGTGCTGTTTAAGGAGGTGTTGCTTAAGGATGGGGAAAATATTAAAATCGTCACTTTTCTGTACTTCAATGAGTTGTCTTAGGGATTTGGTGAAGAAACTAAAGGAGTCTAAAAAACGCACACACACACCACACACACACACACACACACACACACACACACACACACACACACACCACACACACACACACACACACACACACACACACACACACACACACACACACACACACACACACACCACACACACACACACACACACACACACACACACACACACACACACACACACACACACACACACACACACACACACACACACACACACACACACACACACACACACACACACCACACACACACACACACACACCACACACACACACACACACACACACACACACACACACACACACACACACACACACACACACACACACACACACACACACACACACACACACACACACACACACACACACACACACACACACACACACACACACACACACACACACACACACACACACACACACACACACACACACACACACACACACCACACACACACACCACACACACACACACACACACACACACACACACCACACACACACACACACCACACACACACACACACACACACACACCACACACACACACACACACACACACACACACACACACACACACACACACACAACACACACACACACACACACACACCACACACACACACACACACACACACACACCACACACACACACACACACACACACACACACACACCACACACACACACACACACACACACCACACACACACACACACACACACACACACACACACCACACACACACACACACACACACACACACACACACACACACACACACACACACACACACACACACACACACACACACACACACACACACACACCACACACACACACACACACACACACACACACACACACCACACACACACACACACACACACACACACACACACACACACACACACAACACACACACACACACACACACACACACACACCACACACACACACACACACACACACACCACACACACACACACACACACACACACACACACACACACACACACACACACACACACACACACACACACACACACACACACACACACACACACACACACACACAACACACACACACACACACACACACACACACACACACACACACACACACACACACACACACACACACACACACACACACACACACACACACACACACACACACACACACACACACACACACACACACACACACACACACACACACACACACCACACACACACACACACACACACACACACACACACACACACACACACACACACACACACACACACACACACACACACACACACACACACCACACACACACACACACACACACACACACACACACACACACACACACACACACACACACACACACACACACACACACACACATACAGACAATCTAAATATTCTTTTTCTGGTAAAAGAAAAAAAAACTTCACATTCATTTTTTAGATAAATGTACAGGAACTCCTACCATCAACATTCCCAAGGACCAGCAATTTATTTGACGACATGGAGATACCTTTATTATCACCACCAACACAATTTGAAGATGATCTCAATGTCGAATCACAGGAATGGATTAAAAATTTGTTAAATGATTGCTTTTTTGATGATTGTAGTAGTAGTAGTAGTAGCATGCTTCATAGTCCTGATACACTCGAGGGTTTGTTGAGTGATTTTGGGGATTCCACACCACGCAACATCCCCACCATTGAGCAAATTAGTACAGGACATGAAATCTCCGTAACACCCCCTGTCATGTCCGATTTTAATTGTAGTAAGCTTCTTCCAGATAATGGAGATAGTTACATTAATGTACCAAGTGCATCTACAGGGGGTATGGCTAAACCAACTACCCTCGAATGGGCTGATTGTCTCAGTCTTGATACACTCAAGGGTTCGTTGAGTGAGTTGGGGGATTTCACACCACGCAACAACCCCATCATTGAGCAAATTGGTGGAAGACATGAAATCCCCGTAACACCCCCTGTCATGCCCGATTTTAACGTAGTTTACTCTGCATTGCAAATGTGTATGTTTATAGGGCTGAGTTTGGGGATTCATTTAATTCACTAACATCAGGTAGCATCATAACGGATCCGGTAGCCATAGTACACTCCTATGTGGGCAGGATTCGAGCCCTTCTTGAAAGAGTGATTCGGGAGGGGGTGGGAGGGATGGGATTACGGCTGACACTGCACAAAAATAATTTATTTAAATGAAATGGCGGATGAGGTTTATGAGCGTTATTTACGTACTGAAATACTATCACTTCATTTGGACCTGAATAATTGTGAGGGTGTTTTTATGGAATGGGTTGATAATATAGCAACGAAATTGGATAATTATGCTGAGGTAGGTAGTGGGTTGGTGGTTTTATTTACTGGGAGTTTGGATAAAAATGTAGGTAAATCTAAAAAGGATTTTATTTTAAGAGGTGGGAGGGGGAAGGTGGGGGCAAAATATAATGAAGATTTAAAGGGATGTAATGGTGAACAACGCTTCAATTTCGATACTGGGTTTCAATGCTTCAAATATGCATTTCTTGTGGCAGCTCACAGACATTTGCAAGAACATACTAGTAAGAAACTGTTGGACGATTATGCAGTTAATGGGAGTCCAAATTCCCCTATTGTAGATTTTAATTGTTTAAATGATCTATATCCAGTAACACTTAATGGGATAACTATTTTTGAGCGGGCTAATGCACGTTTAAAAATTAGTGTTACTGTTTTACAATATAAAACAGAATTTGAGGGGAGTGAGCACAAAAAGGGAGTTATATTTCCAGTGAGGGCTCCGTCCATAGAATTAGTGGAACATTGGGTTTGGCTTCTTTACAAGCCAGCCAGTGATCCCGATTCAATTGGACATTTTTTTCCAATACCGAAAATCAGTCTGGTTTTAAGTGAGGGTAAAGGGAACAAAGGGGGGGGGGGGGAAGGCCATTATTGTCCAACATGTCTTTCTAGATTCCGGTCAGAAATTAAGTTAAATAATCATATGAAGCATTACAAGCGTTACGGATGTCAATCTGTGCAAAACGGTTAGTGGTAACAGGGCCATCTTGCGATTTAAGAACTTTCAAAATTCACTCCAAAAGAGTGACAAGGTGGCCTTAGACTGTGAAGCCACTCTCATAGATATGTATGAACCATTGAAATCGAAGTTTGTTAAAAAAAACATGAGGTCATTGCAGTCTCTTATTCTCACGCACAAAGAGACTCGTGTAATTCCATGCAATTGGTAGAGGTATTTGAAAGATTGAGTGGTGAGGATTGTATGCTCTCAGCCGTGACAGCACTCATTAAAACAGCAAATAAATCGATATCAAGGCTGCGAAATACGTCCTATCCAATGACTCTATCACCAGAGGACGAGTTGGCCATTAAAGATCAAAAAATGTGTTGGGTTTGTAAGGGGGAATTTGTTGGGGGTAATGGGAAAGAGGGAAAGGGGGTAAGGGGAAAGGGGTAAAGGGATGGTTCGTGAGACCACAATCATTTGGGCAACCCAATTGTATTGGGATTGAGTAACTTTCGTGGAGTGGCCAATCAATCGTGTAATTTAAAACGTTAGTCAACAATTGTTTCTACCTGTTTATATACACAATTCAAGGTATGTCCTGAAATTTATTTTACCGGCGTTGGCACGATTGTAACGAGTGGAGTTGTAGATGGAGCATGGGTAGATGGTTATTTTTCTTATAATATTATGCCCAAATCGTCTGAAAAGCTGCTGCTCTTAGAATTCAAATGGCAAATAATAAATAATAATAAATTGTGCATGAGTAAGATCCGTTTTTTAGACTCCTTTAGCTTCTTCACCAAATCCCTAAGACGACTCATTGAAGTACAAAAAAGCGAAGATTTCAATATTTTCCCCCTCCTTAAGCAACACCTCCTTAAACAGCACTTTCTAGATGGTGAAATGTATGATTTATTAACATGTAAGGGCATATACCCGTATGAGTACTACAACTCCACCGTGAGGCTTTCTGAGGAACATTTGCCGTCCATCACCTCGTTCTACGATTCACTTTACGATCGTCAATGCACCTCTGTCGACTATGAATTTGCCAAGAGGGTTTGGGCTAAGGGAGTGTAAAAATTCGTGGGATTATTGTAGATTGTACCTGGCAAGTGATGTAATGACGTTGCTGGATATTGTGTGTGAGAACACGGATAAAATCTATCGGGAATTTGGATTGGATTTAGGTTATTATTTTTCCAATCCTCATTTGGTGATGGATTTAATTCTTAAAATCAGTTAAAGAGGAAATAGGCTTGATCACCGACGTGGATCAGCATCTATTTGTAGAGAGATCAATGAGGGAAGGGTATGTTTTTCATGGAGATCGTATCCTTGAAACTGTTCAGACTGGACAAGACACCGGTGTAAAGTCGGATGCAGTTTTCTTAGATATGAACTCCCTCTATCCGTCGGCAATGTCTCACTACTCTTTGCTGTGTGGAAATTATAAATGGCTTAATGATCCTCGTGCTTCAGATATCCCCAACATTGCCAATGTTGAGGAAAATGGACCGCAACGATGGTTTTTTTAAATCGATTTCGAAATACCCGTGGAGCATCATGACTCGGTGAAGGATTTTGTTTTCCCGTGCATAAACAGAGCGGTGACTAGGGACTCTTTGAGTCCATACAATATTCCTAAGGTAGAGGATGGTGGTGTGCACTGGACACCTTCAAAACAAAAACTTATCGCCGACCTTCATCCGAAAGAGAATATTGTTGTACCTCCTCTTCTTTTGCGGTGGATGGTAGCCAACGGTTTCAACGTCACAAGGATGCATAGAGCCTTCCAATTTGACCAAAAACCCCATTTGAAAACGTTTATTGACACTTTTGTCGGTAAACCTTCCGAAGCGAAAACGAAGGTTGAAAAGGAAATTTTTAAACTCATTTTAAACTCAGCCTTCGGTAAAATGTGTGAGATTGTACGTAATCGAAGTCGTTGTGACGCTGTGACTGACCCAAAAGAATGTGCTTGAGTCGTTGCCGATCCAAACTTCACATCATTCACCATCATAGACTCGAATATGGTCCTGTTGAATCGAAAAAAAAGAAATGTAATTCTAAATAAAAATATTGCAGGCGGCAGTGCAATAACCGAAATATAAAAAAACTCATGTTATCATTCTTTTTCGATGTGTTTAGGCGCCAACGGCCGGAGAATAGAGAGAAGTTCAAGATTATTACGGGGATACTGATTCAATTTTGCTAAAAGTTAGAACCGCGAATATATTGGAAGATCTGGAAAAGGGCGTGCACATTGACCCTCGAATGGACTTTACCAATTGGGACGAGTCCATTTACCCGGAGCTAGTGAAGCACCAGGCCCCAAATCAGTTATTAATGTTAAAATCAGAGACAGGAAGTGACTTGATTTCCAGTGGTGTGCTCGCAGGTCCGAAGGTGTACTGTGTGCAAACACACAATGAGGTAATCAAAAAAGTAAGCAAGGGGGTGCCTAGACACTATGTGAATAAAATTTTGACATGAATGTATACAGAAACTGTGTGGAAAACAGTATAGTTCCAAGGGCAAAAGTCAAGGCGATTCACTCTTTAAAATTTAAAAACCACACAGTTCTAGTTGATAAAATAGCCATGTGTCCCATTTCGGATAAAGTCTATTTGTGTGCGGATGGTGTGACGGTGCTACCCCACTGACATTATCTAACTTCTGACCGAAGTGTATGTCAAGATTATAGACATCGCCTCGGTCGGGAAAAAATTCAATAGTAAATGGTTGGGTGGTGGGATTCTTTTTAATAGAGGTTTTTTTCCCAACTCAGCTCTGTTTTTTTTCCCAACTCAGCAGTATTTTTTTTCCCAACTCAGCAGTTTTTTTTAATATAGCAAGGTAGAGTCATGTTTTTTCTTCTTTTTTGTAAGTAGAAAAAATGTGATCAAAATCGTTGTTTTTTTTGTACTCCGTGCCCGCGACCCGGAGGAGGGGGGGAGGACTGGCCTTCGGCAGGCCGCCTCTCCCTTCCTGGGGAGGGTGGGGGGTGGGGGACCCTTTCCAATTGTGATAAGTGCTCTTTTTTAGTGTCTTTTTTTGTTGAATAAATAAAAAAAAATTGTTTTGAATTTTATTACGTGATAGTGCCTTTTTCAAGTTTTTTATTTATGTGTGTGTGTATTAATAAAACATTTAGTATGTTTTGTAGTTATGTTTTTATTTGTAAATGAAAAATATGTATCATTCTTAAAAAATGTTTTATTTTCTTGTTCTCGAATCTGATTAGGGAAATTACTATTATTATTTATTGAAGGGAACGATGCAATCTACAGTCAGTTGTGTTTTGACATCGATGCAAGTGGGGACTCTGTATCAATTTAAAACTCCATTTAGATCGTTTCTTTGCAGACCATCAATGTCTGGCAAAACGACACTTTTAACAAAAATAATTCAAAATCGTGATAGAATGTTTTTAGAAAATCCGAAAAATTACTATTGCTACAGTGTTTGGCAAGAATCCTATGATAGAACAAAAACTATTGCTCCAGACACGAAATTCATACATGGACTTGACATTTTCAACAGTTTTGAATCAAACTCTTGGTGATTATTGACGATCTGGCTGAGTCCATTGAAGAACAGTCTCAGGAGATGATACAATTGTTCACTGTCCGATCTCATCATCAACGGATCTCCGTAACCCTAGTTCTACACAATCTCTTTCAGCAGAGCAAGTGTATGAGAACACTTGCTTTCAATCGCACCTATTATGTCATCTACAGGGTTGTTCGTGATTCCAGTTCCCTCATAACATTAAAAAGACAGGTGTATCCGGGTGAACCGAAATTCCTACTCTCGGCCTACAATCAGGCTACCAAAAAACCCAATGGATTTATTCTATTGGACCTAAATCAGAACAACCCGAGGATCTGCGTGTAGTCACCGATATTTTTGACAATGAAATTACTGTATATCTGCCGGTGAACAGTAAAAAAGGAGGTTAGTTGTAATCATGACGCCGAAGAAACTACTTGAACATTGACATTTATTCACCGTCCTAGGTGATTCGCAACCTCGACTTAGGAAGAACATACTTAAACATGGTGTTGACAGAGAATTCATTAATCTCATATCTGGACTTTGTTTAAATCTAACTGCAGGCAATGTTCAACTGCCAGAAGGTGTTAAGCAACAGACAAAGCAACATCGTTCCCTTGTACGCTCCCTAGCATCAGCAGCAAGCAAAAAGGAAACGATTTTAAAAGAAAACGACTTCTTCAAGCGGGTGGTAACTTCTTTACACTTTTACTGCCAATCATTGCAGGACTTGTAAACAGTTTTCTCTAGAGACTGGCCAAACCGTATAAATTGACTCCAATTGAACTCGCCCTTTCGCCAAAGGAGCATTTCGAGGACAATCTCGATAAATTCATTAGAAATGAGAAAATTGCCGACGATGAAAAATTAATTCTGCTTGAAAATGCACTTCGCCGAGTCGACAAACATAAACCCTATCGTGAGAGACCACTCAAAGTAAATGTCATTGATCACAATAAGGAAATGGCTCCATCATCATCATCATTATCATCATCAAAAACAATAAAACTAAAAGAAGAAGAAGAAGAAGAAGAAGATGTGTCTAAACTTATGGCAAGTGTTGCAGATCTAATGCCACATTCTTATCGTGAACAGTGTAAAAGACTCTTGACATATCTCAATGACAGTGAACATGTTCAAATTGATGCTAATGGGAATCAAGTTGTAATCCATGACAAGACCTATATTCTACTTGATTTATTAACAGATTTGGTCATGAATCGTAAAAGACTTGTATCATTTGACAGTCATCTACATACATTTTTAAACTCATCAAACTTCCCCAAAAGCCTTATTGCCAATAAACATGTTTTAAAACAATTAAAGGAATTTATTCAAATATCAAAAGATGTTTTTAAATTTTTTTCGGACAATACTAGCACGCGAAGTGGAAATGATTTGACAAGAGTTTTGAGTGGAGGAGTCAAGAAAAGACGTCTTAATATCACTGTATCCCCCTCACCATTACCTGTTAGTATGAAAATGGGCAGTGGACACTTCACTACGTATTTACGTTCAAAACAGTTGAAGCATTGAAACATGTTTATGGGAATATTGGTGCAGTGGGAAGTTTAAGTTCACCCACCACACTTGCTCAAGTTACTGGAATTGAAAAGACTCGGGCGACAGTGTATCTACAGAATTAATAAAATTACACTCTACATCGTAATCGTAGAGTTCGTGGTAATCATTATCAAAAAACTAAAGCCTTTTTCCCATTAAAAAATACTACAAGCAGATCTTTTGACTCTGGATGAGATGCAACGGCGTCAAAATCACCCATACAAGTACATTCTATTTTCAATCAGTGTTTTTAGTCGCTATGAATATGCCATTCCACTGCGGTTAAAGAGCAGCGATGAAGTTGCTAAGGCTCTTGAAAACATATTTGAACAGGATTGCTATAAGAAGATTCAAACGGATCGGGGTAGTGAATTTGTTAATCCCCATGTAAAGAAGGTTCTACTGAAGTATAATACAATCCTTAATCATAGTCATAATCCAATAAAGGCAGCATTAGCCGAACGGCTGATGAGAACTATTCGACTTTTAATTTCTAGATATGAAACTTTAAAAAATACTGCTGCTTTTATTCATGATTTGGATAAAATAATGTTGATCTATAATCAACGTCCACATCGATCCCTTTCCAACTCAACCCCAACAGAAGTTCATCATGATGTCAACACACTTGACACTTTTCTTAAACAATATTCCAATGGTGGTGGTGGTGGTAATGAGAACAAAAAGAAGACATTCAATGTTGGTGATACTGTTCGAATCAATCGAACTACTAGTGTTTTTGAAAAGGGTAATTACTTATGGTCCACTGAACTTTTTAAAGTCTCCAACTCTTGGACACTACACCCATAAACGTATCGTCTACTTGACATGAAAGATGATGAGATTCTTGGCGGCTTTTATGATTATGAATTACAAAAAGTTAAAAACACCGGAATCTATCAGATTGAAAAGATATTAAAGACTCGTACTCACAGTGGCATGAAGCAGTTACTTGTTCGTTGGCTTGGATACAACTCTGATTTTGATTCGTAGATATCCGCCGAGGACATACACAATGCCCAAGGATTTTTATGTGACGTTTTTGTCCAACGTCTCCGACCCGCTCTACAATGATTTGAATAAAACAAGTGATTTTTGGGCGAAAATCTCCCCCGCCATCAAATTTGATGATGGAAAGTATGAAGTTGCTCTTGTTGACTGCATTCTCAAAAATACATATGATATTCTGAGAAAGGATCGTGTGTATGAGATAAAAGTTATACCATTCTATTGGTCACTCTTTGTCGATTATGAATGGGTTGAAGCACTTAAATCTAGTGAATATCCTCTTGTCACACTGAAATACAAAGGATTTGGTAGTATGAACGATTTGTGTCGTACAATCAATAGGAAAATCTCTGTTCGCAAGAATGGTACATTCCAATTGAATTATTCAATGGAACATGATAGGCCCAATAATAGCCTAAAAATTACTTCCTAGATATTTTAAAGTTTGAACAGATATCCTAACTAATATGGTAAATATCTCAAGAAGTGGCTGCCTTGGCACAACAGTTTATGACCCTCTGTTTGTGGCTTTGAATGCAAAAATTTATTATTCCACCCACTTATTGCAAACATATTTAATGTTGTCCTTGAAATGTAAGATGGTATTGTTGCCTTAGAAAAAAGCCCTTTGGCAAATTTGTTTTGTCATTTCTTTTTTCATATTTTTCTCCTCCCAAAAGTTAATTGCAAAGGCTTTGGAGTTCAAAGCCTTCACAATAGCGCTGCTCAAGCATATAGCGATGTGGGAGCAAAGTTTCATTTTTTGTCTGACCAAGACACTTCGTATATATAAAGTGTTCTTGTAGAAACTTTGAAAGGGGTTCATTCGATTGGAAATCTAGGCTAGTGCCCATTTGAAGAGTCAAAAGTGATTTGAGGACAACTAGCTCCCCCCCTACACCCTTGCTTTCCCCAAACGCATTCAATCAAAATTTTGAGATAGCTATTTTGTTCAACATTGTTGAAAGGTTCACTGACTATGACCATGGAGATGATAACCATCACAGTCCTCGAGGCAAGGGCTATAAATTACACTAGTTGTCCATTATTAACATATAGAGTTTTTATGGGAGGGGTGATCATGTACCGTAAGTGATAAGTGATATATTTAAAATATAAAATTGTTTCCAAATACTTCCGAATAAAATAAAATTATTTCTTTCTAAAAATACTTCCGATGTAAATTAAACTACCCCCTAATTGAGTTTAAATCCTATTTCAAACTTGAGTCTAAATTCTTAATCAACGAAAGAAAAACCGCATTTTATGCTCAGCCCAAACATCCCTTTAAAGTACAAAAAACGAATGATCAGGTCCGCAAAGAACTTAATACTCGATAAATTCCAGAGTACTTTGTAATGCTTCGCATGCATTCCACACTTTTTGTCTTACAGACCGACAGATGTGAAATATGGAAAAAACTACCGACCGGATGACGGTATTAATTAAAGAAGATAGTTTGAATTTCGCAAAAATACTTGACAAAGAATCACGAGACAATGTTTTAAACAAAGTAGATTCAAATAGCATAGAAAGTTTTAAATTAACACAGGAATGTGAAAAGTTTAATGACCAAAATATCGAAAATAAAGTATTGGACGGGTAGTTAGCATGATGAATTTAGTTTGTCAACATAATGACAAAGTGGCGGGCCCCTTCACAAGGGTTGGGCCAATCGTGAAATAGCTTTTAGGGTGCAGAATCAAGACTAGTTTGATATAGTGAAGAAAAGTGTTTTTCGTGGCAGTCATTTTTCAGAACCATTATTAGACATTCGTTTGTCAAAACTATTCATAGAAAGTCATTTGTCAAAATTATTATTATGCAGTCATTAAAGAGATTTGGTCATTGTTATCTCTGCCTCTATTGTCGTCAGTTGAAGTGAAGCACTGTTGTACACCTACAATGTAAGTCCCAATAAAAGTATTACTTTTCTATTTGTGTTGTTTTATTTATATGTCTGTATCTAGCACCGCAGAGTAGGTAACTAGTTCAATTGTACTCCATTGGTGACGCTCCCAGGAATCTGATTTCTACATAACATTGGAGGTAATTGACAAGGAGATAACTCGAGGAAGCGAGGTTACACTCCTGGATTGATAGCTGGAGAATTTCTAACCTACTATAGTTACACATTTTATTTTCTCGCGTTCAGCGAGTGGCGCGGTCAAATTTATTATTTAATTTATTTTATTTTATTCCATAAGAACTGGTCAGTATCCAATTCCATAAGAATTACATAAACTTCAGAGGGGTCTCATTCGATTGAAAATCAGAAGTTCTTGCGTCCTGTTTGAGAGTTTTTTTTCTCTTTGGAATGGCTGGTCGTACAAACTTTGGATGGGGCTTACTTAATTGGAAGAAAGAATTTGTAGTGCCCTTTTTAGGAGATAAAAAGAGATCAGATGGCAACCGGTCCCCCCCCCCCCACTCTCACAATTATCATTTCGCAAGACACATTCAATGAAAAATTTTTCCCAGCTATTTTGTTCAGCATTGTTGAATGGTCCAATAATTATGCCTTTGAGGATGTCAACCATTCTCCCACAGCCCTCGGGAGAAGTTCTGTAAGTTAGGTAATTCGTTAGTTGTTTACATATATCATATGTAACTAGTTCAATAAGTAGATTAGGTAACTAGTTTAATTGTACTCCATTGGTAACGCTCCCAGGAATCTGATTTCTACATAACATTGGAGGTAATTGACAAGGAGATAAGTCGAGGAAGCGAGGTTACACTCCTGGATTGATAGCTGTGGAATATCCAACTACTAAAGTTACGTATTTTATTTTCTCGCGTTCAGCGAAAGGCGCGGTCAAATTTATTATTTAATTTATTTTATTTTATTTCATAATAACTGGTCAGTATTCACTTCCATAAGAACTGGTGCGATCAGAAACTTGGAGAAAGACATGCGAACTAGTTACTCTACAAACTTCTTAATTTAAATTTAAATTATTGGATGGATACAGCCTTATAAGAAAAAGTTTCTAAGCCTATAACCACTAGGCTATAGTTGAGAAACCCCTTTAGAATATCTCATAGGAGATAATGCTCCCACAAATAGGTTAAGTGAAAAATATATTGCAAACAGATATTTAAACCAACTTTGCAATTTAAATATTTTAAAACGCAAAGATGGCACAAGAATTAAGTTATTTATTAATTGTGCAAAAATTGGTCGCAAAGTATGTAGAAATAACACAGTCAATTCCGCAATATGACGGACAAACTGATGTCGACGAATTTAATATCCAATTGGCCCAATTTGTGGAATTAACAAAAAAACAGAGCTAAAAACGTTAGTAAGTATGCTCCTCCTGAGATTGAGAGGGCAGGCTTTAACCTTCCTAAAGAAAATTGAAAATACTATAGGGGAAAATGACAATTTGCCGATAAATGCAATAGAAAAATTGTTAACGGCATTCAAAGATAGATTTATTGAAACAATCTCAACTAATAAATTAAAACACGGAACGGTAAGCTTTGACCATACACAGAATGTGATGGAATATCTTCACAATATACGAATTTCAGTAGAAGCAAAATTCGGGAAAGGATCAGGAGAATTGTATGAAAAAATCATACTACATGCCTTTTTGCAAGGGCTCCCCCCAAAATTATACAGGATCGTAATATCCAAAAACATTCAAACGTTGGATCTCGCAGATCAGGAGGTGGGACGAATGATTGAAATTGAAACGATTGTCGCAAACCACAGTAAAACAAAAGTAAATAGCCTAGGCGAATCAAACGCAAGCCTAACCTTCAATTGTGATCAAGCTTCTCCAAATTTCTTTTCAAGGGATAATTCCCCAATGCCACAAAGAGGTAGAATGCAAGAACCCACTAGGCAGAAAACAGTACGTTTTCAGCCCCTTAAACCAATCAATTATGGAAATAGCACTGAAATATTAAGATGGTATAATTGTAATCGACCTGGGCATATCGCGAGAGAGTGCCGTTAGGTCTCTAGTCACACATCAAGAAACGCTGTCGGTAATACACAATTTTATGGCCACCATTTGTTTGGGAGAACAAATCTTAGCGCCAGTGGTGCACAAGGTTACAGGCAGGACGCAAGCTTCCTCAATACCCTCAAACCCGCCCACCAGCACCTCACAATGCGTACCGACAGAACTTGTATAACCCTCCCTCTAATAGACAAAATAATTATCGGCCGACGGGAAATGCAAATTTTTCAAGCCGACGGCAAATAGTTTATTGGCCGACGGCAAATGCAAATGTTTCAAGCCGACGGCATTTGCAGTCAGCAACAGCAGCCAGCACTGACGCAAAAAATTCAAACTACCGTAATAATACATGGCGAAGACAGACAAACGTCAAATCAATTGGATATGCCTATGGAATCTCACATATCCGAATCTCTATCGCAGACACCGACGTATGAAATAAATCCCCAGGGAAACGTGTCAGGCCCCTCGGAAGAATAAAAGGGACCCAGAAGGGCCCTAGAATATCTTATAGAACCAACCCAATAATAGTACCGTCTTGTAGTGATAGTAATAATAAGTTACCTATATTTAATGATTTTAGTGTGGTAAATGTTTACTTTAAGGCCCTAATTGATTCTGGTGCAACGGTTAATATCATAACCTCATACGTATTTAATAAGTTGCCTCCGCATATTAGGGGACGGAAAATGTTAATAATCCAAATTTAACTAGTGTGACAGGGCATAAATTGGATACAAAAGGTTCAATTCGCCTAGACGTAAGAAAGGATAACAGAATTTTTCCGACAAATTTTATAATATGCAATAACTTTCCATATGAGGTCATTATCGGTGCAAATTATTTAAGGTCGAGTAAGGTATTATTAGACGTAGCGAACGAAAAGCTTGTCTACCCGTCTAAGGTAGGGGAAGGAATTTCTACTCTAAGAAATCATAACAGAGGTTACGAAGAGAATGTAACAATAAATAAAATATCTGGCGATATAAAGTCACAATGTTTTGAACCTCTGGTTCGCTACAAAGAGGACGCAGCACACCCAGAAATCCACTTTCTAATTCCGAGTGATATCGGAGAATGAAGTAGATTTAGATAATAAGTGGAATGAATCTGCAAAAATTAAAATAGGAGATATGCGACGATATAGGTCGAATGAAATCAAGGAAATAGTGGAATTATGGAAAAAAGTAGTGATCCCCAATGCGGTTCAGGCGCAGCCAATGTTATTGATGGAGGGGGTCAGTCTAAATTTAATAGACAATGAAAATAAAGAAAAATATAATGGATTCACAATAAGGAAAACAAAGATTCCCCCTAGGACAATGCAAAAAATTCAAATATCACAGATGATTGAACCAGTAGATAGTAAATCCGAAATATGGTTTGCGATCCCGTCAAATGAAATTCCTGAAAATCTGATATGTGAAGAACAGATATATATCTTACGACAAAGGAGAAGGTTTTATTTGGGTAACTAATAACCATGAAAATGATACAATTACAATAAAAAAGGGAACATGTTTAGTTCAAATCCAAGTTATATAGGAGAATGAGTTGGATAGGTGGAAAAATTTCAAAAGAAATCTAGTTAATGGCATTAAAACCTCAATAACAGATACCCCCTAACCAAATCGCAATTTTTAAACATATTTAATATGGATCATGTTACTAACTTGGAACTTAAAAGAAAATTATGCGAATTATTATGGAATTTTAAAGATGTATTTTCCACATATGAAGACGACATTGGACTATTCCGTTTTATGAACATTCCATTTTAACGACCGGTAACCCCATCGCGAAACAGCCATATCGTATTCCGTATAAGCACAAAGAGTGGTTAAAAAACAAAAGTCATGAGTTAGAAAACAATGAGATTATACACCCTAGTATAAGTCCGTATTCCCCACCAGTGATCTTAGTCCCAAAAAAAAATGGTGACCTGAGGTTTATAGTAGATTATAGAGCCCTTAAAAAGCAAGTAGTGAGTGATAAATTTTTCCTGCCAAGAATAGATAAATCCTTGACTCAACTTCAAGGAAAAAAAAAATTTTTATTCTTTTGGATCTTAAACAAGGTTACCACCAAGTAAAAATAGCCGAAAAAGATGTCCATAAAACTACGTTTTCTACAATTGAATGTGGTTCCTATGAATACTTAAGAGTACCTTTCGGACTCAAGACAAGTTCAAGCGCGCTATGTAGACCCTTATTGCATCTATGAAGAGGATTAAAGAATATCATTCATTTTGCTGATGATGTTATATGTGTATGAGAAAATGCTGAACAACACTTAGCAACATTAGCTAAAGTGTTTCGAGAAATTCAGAGAAGGGCAATTTAAAATGCTGGCCTGATAAAGTAAATTTATTCCAACCTAAAATTAAATTTTTAGGAGTAGTGGTGACGCAAGGAGAGATATCCTCAGACCCAGACAAAATAAAATGTGTTGAAAACCTCAAACCCCTTAGAACTATGAAATAATTAAGAAGAATTCTAGGTCTTACTGGCTACTTTAGAAAGATTGTGCGCAATTACGCCCAAATTGCGAAAAGCCTCACGAAATTAACTAAAGGAACTCCCAAAATGTTACCTGGGTCCCAGGAAGCTCAAACTTTTCTAGACCGTCTCAAAAAGGCACTCACTTCTGAACCAATATTATCGTTGCCTGATTTCGAGAACAGGACAATTTGTGGTCACAACCGATGCTAGTTCAAAAGGCATTGGTGCTACTCTTTCACAAATAATCCCGGTAGAAAACCCCACTCCTCTAGCGGGTACGCCTAAACAAAAAGTAATAAAAAAGTTATATGCTATTCGAGTAGAACTTTATCAAAAGCGAAAGTAATTATTCCACCACAAACTTAGAATTATTATCAATAATATACCACCTGGACAAATTTAGACACTACTTAATTGGTAGAATATTTATATTACGATAAGACCATAAAAGCTTGCAGTACCTGCACACATTTAAAAACCCCACGGGAATTCTAGCTAGATGGATTATGAAAACCAAAGATATAGATTACGAACTTGAATATTCAAAAGGTAAATAAAATGCAACTTGTGACTTTTTGAGTAGATTCCCAGAAAATATGGCATCGGAAGCCGAGCAGAATGAAATTAACGCTATTAATACTAAGGGTAAATGTGAAAAAAAAACAAAGTCAAAGACACAGTAAAAGAAAATAAGTTTAAACTATTGTCCCTTGTCTTTAGAAAATATAAGAAGAAAGCAAAAAAAGGACAAAATGTGTTTAGCACTTATAATTATTTTGTGAATGATGACGTGTTACCAGATAAATTCAAAACATTTAGAAAAGAAATAGATAATTTTTACTATGATCTTGACGAAGAAATATTATGGAGAATTGTGACTACTGAGGCAAATAGAAAACAAACTTCAATAATACCTGTATTACCCCAAAACTTAATAATACCTGCCTTTGAATATTTTCATTCAGACATAGGTGGACACTTAGGAGTAACAAAAACTTTCCATAAATTATAACAGTATTTTTATGTGCTTCCGGCATTAACAAAACTTAAAGAATTTGTAAGTACATGCAAAGCGTGTAACTTAAGAAAAACCCCCAAGCCTATCCTAACCCCCCAATGGGAAGAGTCCCGGTAGCGAGATTCCCCTTTAATTTTGTCTCATATGATTTATATGGAACCAGTGGAGGTTTACCTGTTTCCAACAGAGGCCATACTTGTATTCTTTCAGTTATAGATCAATTTTCCGGATTTACTTTTGCAAAAGCATTAAAGAATCAAGGCACGTACTGCCACGAGTAAGGCGTTAGCGAAATTATTTTTAAAGTTTGGCATTCCAAACAAGGTTATTAGCAATAATGGAAGCAGTTTTGTTTCAAAAGTAACAAAAGACTTAATGAGTTTTCTTAACATAGAGAAATTGGGGGCATCTCCCATATCATCCACAAACTAATGGTAAAATAGAAAATAGGCATAAAATATTTTCGAATGTATTAAGCATTTATACAAAAGACAACAGGAACGACTGGGATCAATTCTTACCTTATTTGACTAACGTAATCAATACTGCTTATTCAGAAACAACCAAAGAAATCCCTTTTTATTTACTATTTTGTTGCGACTTTAGAATACCGTATCATGAGATTATTGAGTCCCGGAAATATTACAATAACTCGGAGGACTACAAACAAGAATTCATAAATAGGATGAGGAAAACTTATAAAATAGTTAGGCAAGAGTTGGAAAATTTAAAATAAGTCAAGAGCTAAGAAATCTACCCAAAGTCAAAGGGAACATGGATTTTAGGATAGGAGATTGTGTTTACCTAAAAAATGAGGCAAAGACGGAAGGCAAAAAACTTTCCAACAAATATTCTGGACCGTACAGAATAGTCAAAAAGTATGATAACGATTCTACTTTTAAAATGGTGAACCCCGATAGCGGAAGAACTTACAAGGCACATGTTAGCCGAATAAAAACAGCAAAATTTCCAGAAAGATTGGTATCGCGTCCCTCGTCTACCGATTCGTCAGACGCAGAAAACGAGCCCCCTAAATCAAGATTGGCAGAGCTAAAACCCTTTAATTTCAAACAAGATTATTTTGAAAATGAGAGTGATGAGGAAAACTTTGAAGAATTCTTAGCTATGGAAGATCTAGTTATTCCAAAAGAAAATCCCTTATACCAGTGAGAATAAAAACGCCAAAAAGCCCAAAAGTTCATCGTCGGAGAGCGCAGGAGTATTAGATTATACGATATCTCCAAAAACCCAATTTTTCCTGATAGACTTTCGACCCCTTGTCCCCCAAAAGATTTCCAGATGATATGGTCTACCCCAGCCACCCCAATAGAGACCCCTGTCATTGCAGGAGGAATTGAACAGAGTGTAGAAACTCCGGGTATTATTGTAAAGAAAACCCTCCCAAAGATTCAATTAAAACAAATCTGCGAGAAGCGATGGATTTAATAAATTTCCCCATAAAAACGAGGCAAAGTACGTTGCCTTGGACTCAAACTCCCAAGGACGCCAGGCAAGGACAGTATCATGATATAACTGTGTCCAAGGTCAAGCCTAAACAATGGACTTCATGGAGGGAAACACTAGTGCAAAAAATGCCCCATCCCCCTGAAGACATGGCATTTAAACAATGGCGGAACCCCACAACTTTTTATTCCTCTCAGAGCTCTCAAGAGTCTTTCAAATCTCCCGAGTTGAAAACTCAAAGCAAGGACTTAGAAAATAAACCCTCTACTTCCAAAGGAGTAGAAATTTACGAAGGAAGGGCAGGTGATACCTCAAGAAACACGAAGCACCACCTCTATAAGTTCTAAGGCGGAATCATCGGAAACAAGTTCCGAAGAGTCTGGTGGCGAATCAGACCATAGGGTAGTTAAAGAAATAGGGAAATCAAAACAGACTTCATCGGCCGTGCACGCGAAAGAAACAAAATTAAAAGGGCAAGAATTTTTGAAAAGTCAATGCAAAAAATTTTATCTTATATTGCTAGCAAAACCCAAAAGTAAAAACCGCAAGAAACAGAAGAAAAAGTAACGACACAGTCAGGTAGAATGGTTAAGAAACCTGACAGATTGGAACATTCCTAATTAACGTAAAGTCAAATGTTCTTGTCGTAGGAAGATTGTGTCCACAACCATCGACTGGTAGTATACTTTTTATTAGTAGATGGGGGTGGATTTCAATTCCTTATGAAAAAATCAGCTTATAATCCATAGTAATAGTTTTAAAGGTATGCGAATGAATTAACCAAGTCAATATAAGTGAATATAAAATAATACGAGTGATATCAAAACATTGGTGATCAATGAAGAAGGCCCAAAGTAGGAAGCTCGTGGTTGGCCGATGGTGGCAAGTAGTGTTTTAGGTCCTATTTGGCACATTCTGCCTACTGGGTAGCTATCCTACGAGAATAAACTGTGCCCCTACAAAAGTGAACTAATCAATAGAACGACCCGAAATATATCCAGTATTGAGATTAATGTTAGACTTTATATCATGGAAAGTTCGTAATCTGTCTGCCCATAAAACGGTGTTTCGTTCAATTTGTAGGAGACACTGTCCCCTAAACGCCTCAAAGAAAATTAACTTTTAATTCTACGAAGGTAAATCATGAAACCTGTTTCCCCCTTCCCGACTGTGTGACGTTATCAAAACAAATTATTAAAGTGATGATCCATGTATTGTGGGAAGCCTGGTTTTGAAACGCAAAGCTCAGGCAACGTTTATTTTGTTGGGTTTGTCAGTCTCCTCAGATTTTCTATGAAAAATCAACATACATTCCTAGCAAAGATTGATATTATCCAAACAAAAATTACCAGCATAAAAGTGAATAATGATAAGCTGATCATTTTCAGATCCTGGCAACGGAAACAAAGCTAAATCGAAAGGCGATAATCGATACCGAAAGTGGCCAAATTGCAGTGATGGTGATAATCGCTTCTTACCACTTAGATTCCTTACACTATTAATAGACCGAGGGTATAAACCTACTAAATGGAGGAAGATTTCTTAAAAGTTTGTACAAAAACTGCTGGAACTTTGATGGCATAAACCCCGAAATAAAATCCAACACATTGGAAGTTACCGTGCGAGGTTATAATGACAAAAAGATAATCGCGCTAAACCTTCTTGAAGAAGATGAAAATTGTCGATCCAACCCGTTCCCCGGTTTTGGACATTATTGTACGTGAACAAAAATGTTGTAATGCGTTCGCACATACAATTAATTTTTAGGGTAGTAAAAGTCGTAAATAATCCGCTTTCCTTAGCTGAACGATGTCGTAAAATAATTCGTGAGAATATGCAAAAGAAAGATATAGCGAATACGTTGAAAAACCTAGAGCTTCCGAACGATCTGTTGGTCTACTTGATGCACATAGACACAGATAAGAGTAATGAAAATAACACGGTATTTGAATTAAAGTTCCTAAGCACAAATGTGTCATCATGGGAAGTTCATCGTCTAAATACCATGATAGCGTTGTTAGATACGTAATGTACTACCGAAGGATACGTCAATCTTAAAATTGAATATAGATGAACATGGAAGGAATCGTGTATACAAATAAAATTAGCATGATGTCTGAAATATAAATCTACAAAAAAAAAACACGGGTTATGGTGCCCCGTTTTAGAAATTTTCCTTCTCAAAAAGATAATATCAATAGTGAATCAAGTGAATAAATATTAATGAAACGCGTATACTCTACGCAAAGTTAAACCATACATTTACCTCAATGCTCTCAAATGAAAGAATTATTTTGTCTTAGTGCAGATTCTAATAATTCTAGGCTTTATAATAAAAAATAGGTTACCATTGTATTATGTGTTACCTGTTTACTTATTTATACGTTTGCTTACTCGAAAAATATAATGCAAAATTAGGTCGTATAGTAATTATTAACTAAGCTTTAAAGGCATATCTCAACCAGTCATAAAGGCATATCACACCAGAGTAAAGCTTGGAAGTCCTAGCTTTACTTCCATAACCTTCCTAATCCTAAAATACTTTTCATAAACAAAAAATTCTGTCTTACGATTACAAATCAGTTTATTTGGCCAATGCCATAAAAACAGTTAAAAAATTGATATAAATTAATATAATAAAATAACCTAAGTTAAAAGTTAAAATGCCTAAACTGGCTTTGAAAAAAAACAATAATAACAAAATAATAAATAGACGAATTTTGAAAAAAAAGGTAAAATTAATAATAAATTAATTCTAGAAACAAACAGAAGAGGAGGCTTAAGAATATCATCATAATCCGTGTTGTTCACGCAGCAGCCCAAGATATAGTAAAGCATGGAGTAATATTTAAGCATGAAAGTTCACTGCTGGCCAGCCATAATGCATGGAAAATCTTTATAAAATTGGATCCCAAACCCTTGAAACCTTATTTCAACAAGTAACAAGACTAGAGAAAAATACGAATGAACTCAAAGAATCGATATTTCAATTCCTAAGATCGGATAAAGGATTACAGACCAGTAAAATGATGCAAGGTAAATATAATAAAGAGATCCACATTCCAGTTATCCCAAAACTAAAATCAAAATTCGTAATAGACGACTTCGATAAGAAAATGGCAGAAATCGACATGGCACTAGGAACCAATACCAAGAAAAACAGAAAGGAAAAGATCAGTAAATAATATTGAATACTTGTCAAGAGACTTTATCAGAATGAAATCTATGGAAAACCCTAAATTATTGGCTGCGAAGAAAGGAAAACTTTATGATGGAAAATTACGCAATGCTAAATGAATTACCAAGCCTGTGGACTTTTCTTAAAGAATTGTGGCAAAGTCATACCGAGAAAAAGGTCACGAAACGCAATATCATCCAAACTAAGGAAGGAAAATGACAACAGACAAGATACTAACCTAAAGGAATTAGACAAATCAAGGAACAAGTTCTCAAATACCCAACAAGGTAATGAATATAGAAATCCTACAGAAAGAAAAGAAAAAGACATCAAGACGATCACACCTACATTTGAGACCCCAGCAAAAGAGATACAATCTTCAATGTCGGGAAACCACGACAAACAAATTGTCACAATTGATCGAACTTAGCAAAGAGAAAACTGGACACTTAACTATATTAACCTATCTAAAACCCACGACGTTTACAAAGTGGACATGGTCAACAGGGACCACGTTTACGCACACCCAACCGATTGGCATATTCCGTATAAACGCAAAGGCAAGAATACCGGTAAAACATACCGAAATACAGACGAAAAAAGTACAAGGGATTAAGCCAGAAGAAAAGAAAAATAATTATAAGAAAGAGGAAGAGGATACTTACGTACATAATAAATGTTGGACAATAGACGGTAAACGTACTTGTGCTATATTAGCCATGGCCGACGAGCCAACAAAAGAAGGTATCGAACCATTACCTGATCTAAGCGAGAAAAATTCCCAGAAAGTGTCAACTCATCAAGCCTTCTTAATATTATACAGACAAAGATTACAAGCCTTATTTGAATTATTAATACGGAAATACAAAAATTAAAACAAAGTAGCACGAGAATTTTTGAAGTATTCTTTCGAAGAAGTAAATACCGAAGGTCTACAAGCCTAATTCCCGTCATTGGAGAACTCGCCTCCCGCCGTTTTGGTTTAACAACGAAGGAAGACTTAAACATCCTGGGGGAAAATGTAAGAAAGTTGAGTAACGCATGAACGTAACGTTACACGTCCAGAAATACAAGCAAGTATAGCAAACTACCAAAGAGATAAAGTCGAAATGATATCTAAGAAAATCTCCAAAACGGTAAATGTAATGAATTATTTGAGGAATGAAGTGGATCGCTTGGTGACAGACGCGAGCCTTACCATGGTATCACTCGATAGAATTGCCATGTCATTACTAAACCTAGCAACAGATGTTAGTAAGTTCAAATTCGCATTCTTTGCCCTCACGGGAGGAACCTTGTCATACGACCTGGTAGACCCTTGTAACTTAAAAAGCATCTTAGATGAAATAAAAACAAATCTAACGTTTTGGTTTACATTTACCCATAGAACTAGAAGTATCAAATTTATTCCTTTATTATACAAAATTAAAAGTCACAATCACGGAAATAAATGAACAATTATTCGCAGTAGTAACGATTCCATTGATAAACCAACAATCCATATATGACTTGTACAAAATTTCGACCTTCCCTGCTAATATAAAGAAGACAAATTCATTTATGACTATCACACCTGAAGCAGAATATTTACTTGTTGATCATGATAGACGAAAATATGCCCTAGAAAATCCACAAGACTTAAAAGAGTGCTTATCATTCAAAAATCTAGTATGCCAGCTTACGTTACCTATTTATAAACGTCAAATCCGGATCTTGTATGTTAGATATATTTTTGAAGGACACACAACAGGAAGAAATGCCTAATTTGTGCGAAGCTTTGATAGGAAGTAGTAAACGAGAAATATTCATACACCTTAGAAATGATCTTTGGTTATTTTCTGTTCCAAGAGAAACTGTTGGAACTTTGTCTTGTTATAATAATACAGAAAGAATCGATCCAAGTTACAGGACCGAATTACTATTGCAAGATGTGGGTACGATAACCACGAAACAAGGGTGTCTACTTGTAACTAAAGAGTCAACAGTTCAAACGCCGTTAATTACCACGAGCACGAATATAATAAGTCCTAAGATAATCAATTTTAAGGCAATCAACCTGTCGTACACTATTTCCAATATAGAAAATGAGCAAATGAAAACCTCAATATGGTCCAAAATAGAAAAAAATAAAAGAACGTTACCGCTTACAAAACTAAGAGGTGCATTAGACTCCCAGATCCCCCTATTTACTAGTGAAGACCAAAGATTAACGTAAGTGGATAATAGGTACGGATTATTCTCAACCAATTTCTGGTGGAACATACTACTGACTGTATGTTTCGTATTCGCGATTTCCTTGACTATGAGAATCTTACTGACTTTTAATTATGGAAGAATTTTGAGTCTAAGAAGGCAAAGCCCAATGGAAGAACACAGGGAAACGGCTGGAAATGCAGAAGTTAAACCCAAAATCCCGTGAAAACGTCTAAGCCAAGTAAAAGGGAAGACATTAGAAACGAGTGGGTATAGAGGACTCCACTCGTCCTGGCTATGTCTAATTCCCCCATGTAAGTGTCGTTTACGTAAAACCGTGCGTTTACGACGCTGCAACATGCGTTTCTTAAACAGCACGGACGTGCGTGAACAATGCAGGCATGAAATACGTTGTAAACTGAGACCTCAAATTTAATGTTGTAGCGCAAACTATGTTTAAACGATTATTTTAAATCTAATATAGAATTAAATAAGTGTTGATCAAGATTAAAATAAATTTTGTGTAATAACATATACTAAGGAAAATAATAAGAGACCTTACTTAAAGTTAAGGGAAGTAATCTCTTATAAGAGAAGTTACAATGTCATTTTGTTAAAATCAATTAATGTATATTATTATTGGCATTTGCTTAATATTGCCTCGTAGCGTAACCAATTGTATTGCTTATTATGTATTATGACTATTTGTTTTAAAGAACGTGTTATTCTGTCTCGTTATTTTTATTACAGGAAGTGGAATGACATATTGGAAATCGATAATTACAACACATTGTCCAGTGCATATACAACCTAGTAGCATCTATTTTCATCATACCTCAACCAACGAAGAGTACTCACCATAGACTCCAGGCAATTCTCATCCTAGCTTCGTTTACAAAAACTACAGGTACCTTTGATCGAGGAAACGACGATCGATCGACGAAGAATGAGTTTCCCCGATCACAAACCATATTATATATCAGGTAACACTATCTAATAAATCTCAGTATCCAGTGCATTATCGAACTATAAACATAATAATCCTGAGAACCCCATTGATTATTATAAGATGTAAGTGAATACATCATCCTTGATAATAACGTTGATGAAGCCAATTTATTTGCATGTCGCAGATTCACGCGTTGAATCCCCTTCGACCATTTCTCCATTACAGGATTACAGAGATATTAGAGATATTACCGTAAATTTTACGAGATAATTTCTGAAAAATAGACTTGGAAACCAACCATTGAATCAGAGAAATTAAAAGTAATCCCAGTGAATAATCCCTGAGTGACAATATACTCCTCCCACGAGTAAAAAGACAATACGTTGAAGGAGTCACTAAAATTTGATGTCGACCCATCCCAAATCCTAATATCAATCCCCTGTGATTAACCAAGAAATCACAGCAAGAGCTAATAGGTACAAGCCATGCACGAACAATTTTATAAGAGAATTATAATCTCTAAGTGCACAAATGAACAATCTTATACGAGAAATACATCCTTTATGTGATTAAAAATAGCCCAAGAATTAAATGCTAAGAAGAAAGTCAACCCATCTGTTATCAACGCGATCCCAGTGCTCAGCCCCTTTAACGACAAAGCACGTCATGAACTATCTAGAAACAGCAGGTGAGAATGAACTCTGATAGCAAAATTCCAAACATCTGTAGCTGAAAGTATCATATCCCGTTTGATAATTAAAATAAGCCCTTAGTCCAGGACGAACACAGCCATGTTCGAACTATCCTGTGAAGAAATTATATTGTAAGTGTTTCACAATTTTTTTGCACAAGACGAAAATAGTGAAGGACCATAATTTACAACAGAAGGAGTGAGTACGCTAAGAGACACGTAAGGTGATGAAATAGGTGTGAACTTGTATCACATTTATTAATTTGGACAACCTAACAATTTTGAGAACCTATCGTTAATATTACATAACAAACATTCCCAGTAAAAGTGTTCTAATGTATACCAGTGAAGGTAGCGACATAGTATTCATGTTTTAAACCATTCATATATCTATATGTATTGCTAATTTCTTAGATAGAATTATGTGTAATGTTGTCGTATTATTCATTAATTTAGCGTAGACAGAAAACATAATTATCCCATAGTTAGCGTAAAGTAAAAACTTATAATAGATGAATTTTCAAAGAATCTTGTAGCAATAGTAGAATAATCCCATCCTTACCAACATTGTTGAAAATGTAGGAGTCATTAGTGTTAGATGTAGAAAAAAAAACACAAAAAAAATCTTTGTGTAATGACTATCTTAGTCGGTGGAGGAACCTTAGAAAAGGATATATAGCAAAATAAGAAAAGTAATACTGAAATTTTTCTTAAGCACTGCTGATTAAGCTTAAAAAAATATAAAATAATACAGCATCAATTAAAGTTTCGTAGGACAAATAGTAAATAAACCGCGCATATTTCAAAAACCTTAGGGCAAGCAAGTCCTAATGACGGGATGTCATTAAATGATGGGAAGGGTAATATATACCGTAAGTGATAAGTAATATATTTAAAATATAAAATTGTTTCCAAATACTTCCGAATAAAATAAAATGTTTCCTTCTAAAAATACTTCCGATGTAAATTAAACTCCCTTCTAATTGAGTTTAAATCCCATTTCAAACTTGAGTCTAAATTCTTAAATTCTTAAACCACATTTCATGCTCATCCCAAACATCCCTTTAAAGTACAAAAAACGAATCATCAGGTTCGCAAAGAACTTGATACTCGATAAATTCCAGAGTACTTTGTAATGCTTCGCATGCATTCCACACTTTTTGTCTTACAGACCTACAGATGTGAAATATGGAAAAAGCTACCGACCGCATGACGGTATTAATTAAAGAAGATAGTTTGAATTTCGTAAAAATACTTGACAAAACATAACGAAGCAATGTTTTATACAAAGTAGATTCAAGTAGCATAGAAAGTTTCAAATTAACACAGGAATGTGAAAAGTTTAATGACCAAAATATCGAAAATAAGTATTGGACGGGCAGTTAGCACAATAAATTTAATTTGTCAACATAATGACAAAGTGGCGGGCCCCTCCACAAGAGTTGGGCCAATCGTGAAATAGCTCTTAGGGCGCAGAATAAGGACTAGTTTGATATAGTGAAGAAAAGTGTTTTTCGTGGCAGTCGTTTTTCAGAACCATTATTAGACATTCGTTTGTCAGAACTATTCATAGACAGTCATTTGTCAGAATTATTATTATGCAGTCATTGTAGAGATTTGGTCATTGTTATCTCTGCCTCTATTGTCGTCAGTTGAAGTGAAGCACTGTTGTACACCTAAAATGTAAGTCCCAATAAAACTATTACTTTTCTATTTGTGTTGTTTTATTTATATGTCTGTATCTAGCACCGCAGAGTAGGTAACTATTTCAATTTAACTCCATTGGTAACGCTCCCAGGAATCCGATTTCTACATAACATTGGAGGTAATTGACAAGGAGATAACTCGAGGAAGCGAGGTTACACTCCTGGATTGATGGCTGGAGAATTTATAACTTACTATAGTTACGCATTTTGTTTTCTCGCGTTCAGTGAGTGGCGCGGTCAAATTTATTATTTAATTTATTTTATTTTATTCCATAAGAACTGGTCAGTATCCACTTCCATAAGAATCACATAAACTTCAGAGGGGTCTCATTCGATTGAAAATAAGAAGTTCTTGCGTCCTGTTTGAGAGTTTTTTTCTCTTTGGAATGGCTGGTCGCATAAACTTTGGATGGGGCTCACTTAATTGGAAGAAAGAATGTGTAGTGCCCTTTTTAGGAGACAAAAAAAGATCAGATGGCAACTGGTCCCCCCCTCTCACCCTCATCATTTCGCAAGACACATCCAATGAAAAATTTTACCCAGCTATTTTGTTCAGCATTGTTGAATGGTCCAATAATTATGCCTTTGAGGATGTCAACCATCCCCCCACAGCCCTCGGGGGAAGTTCTGTAAGTTAGGTAATTTGTTAGTTGTTTACATATATCATATGTCATTGAAGAAGGTGGGCATTTTTCACTTTTACTTTCCAACATAACAAAGGGCATTCAGGTGAGCTTTCCAGAGAGTGTTGAGAGGAGTGTTGAACTAAATCAAACCACATTATGTAAATACCGGTTGTAAAAAGGGTTGACTGAGTATATAAATTTATAACTTTCAAGAAATGGTAAGGAATATAATCTGCTAACTAAAAAGGCAATATTTCCACGCTACCACTACTATTACTAAAACTACCTTTATCAATACTGCTACCACTGCTGTTTCTACTACTACTATCACTACTAACACTAAAACTACTGCTTCTGTAGTGACTACTACTTAGGCTGATGATACTGAAATGAACATAATAGGAAATGTTGAGGGGAAAATTGAACTAAATCAAAACATACTATGTGCTTACAGGTTGATAATACACGCGTATCAATATTTTTTGAACGGCTTACCGTAACAAGATAAAACTTCTGGGCATCATGAGTGAGATGATGAGCTGACCAAAAGGAAACACATACCTTCAACTACTGCGAATTCTATTACTACTACTACTAATAAACACTATTGCTGCTACTGCTCTTCTTGCTACTACCGCTACTACTATGATAGTAGTACTGTTAAGACTACACTTAATAAGGTGGACACTTGACAGAAGATTGAAGGGGAAACTTGAACTAAAGCAAACCACGCTATGTGCATGCAGATTGTCAAAAGAGCGAATCTCAAGAATGATTTAGGCTTAAGTTGGAACTTTCAGAGAGTGCTTAAAGGGGAAGATCGATTGATCAAAAGGTAATATGTACATGCTATTGCTATGATAGTAGTACTATTAAGACAACACTTAATATGGTGAAAACTTGACAGAAGATTGAAGGGGATTGGAACTAAAGCAAAACACGCTATGTGCATGCAGATTGTCAAAAGAGCGAATCTCAAGAATAGATTTGGGCTTAAGCTGGAACTTTCAGAGATTGCTTAAAGGGGAAGATCGATTGATCAAAAGGTAATATGTGCATGCTATTACTAACACTGCTACCACTACCTACTACCTACTAATATTACTGCTACTGAGTTACTCCAACTAATACCTCAATTACAACTAATTGTTAGACTAACAGTATTAAATGAAAAAAGACGTCGAAAGGGGGTCGAAAGGGTACATCAGCAACATTTTTGGAACGGCTTACCGTATTAAGGTGAAACCTCCAGGGTATCATAAGGGAGATTTTATGCTTATTTAAAGGCAATTATACATGCTACACTGTTATTAATACTGCTTGCATTAATATACAAGCAGTATTAATATAGCTTGTATTAATATAGCCCTTGCTCAATGACTCTGAGGGTTTTGCCAACCCTGGAGGCATTGTTATATGTTCTTGTGGACTATTTGAAATAAAATGGCCCTTGATCAATTTCAATCAGATACATTCGGTGAAAACAACGGTATTTGGGTTGGGGGGGGGGGCTAATTAACCTCCGTCACTAATTATTCTTAAAAAGGAACTAGAACTTCCAATTTCAACGTAATGAGAAACCTCTAAGGCTTATACAACCATCTCTTCCAAAAGAACCTTAAATGCCTCAGGGACATAGCTTAAAACCTTCGCCCTCAGGCTCTGGTAGTTTGTATCAACCGAAAAAGCCTTGTTTATATGATATTTGGACTATTTACTTTCTATAAGGGTACTATAAATTTCAATTTCAAATCAAATGAGTCCAATCTGAAGTTTATTTATTTATTTATTTATTAATCCACATAACGGTAAGCTAAAAAGCTTGTCGAACTAATACAATATATAATAAAATGAAGGCAACACAAAGGTCTAACTGAAAAGGAGCTTGTGTAAAACTGGCTATCAACCAACATATTCTTAAACGACTCAACTGATCCGGCTTCAACAACTTCTGACGGTAAATCATTCCAAGAGTCTGTGACCTTATTAACAAATGAATTGTGTCCGATTTTCCTCTGGGTTCTTGGTGGATAAACTTTATAAGGATGCTGTCGTGTCAAGTGGTAGTGGCTGAATTCGAAAAATTTTCCTACCTCAATATCGTCCACGCCTTTGATTATTTTGAATGTGTTTATGAGGTCGGTTCGGCGACGTCGGAAATACAGTGAAGGAAGTTGGAGCCTAGTTAGTCTTTGTGCGTAAGGAAGATGTTTCAAATAAGGGATCATTTTTGTCGCCCACCTCTGAATCTTTTCAACTCGGTGCTCGTCTGTTACATTCAGAGGAAAACCAAACAGAAGTATTATATTCAACAACTGACCAAACAAATGATTTATAAGTAACATAAAATTCTTAAGATTAAAACTTCCTGAAATTCCGTTTTAAAGTGAGGAGTTGGTAATTTGCATTTCTTACTACAGTCGAAACATGTCTATCAAATTTTAAATGCGTATCAAAGTGAACACCGAGGTCGTTTACAAATTCTTCTGACGGTATCTGTGAGCCAGGTAGGGAGTATGCACGGCTGGGCTGATTTTTTATTCCCGTAATGAAGCACTGCACATTTTGATGCATTCACAAACATCGAATTAGACTCGCACCATCGTTTTATTGAATCAAGATCTTCTTGAAGCATAGGCTCATCATCGGTAGTTAGTTATTGGTCGGTAAATTTTAGCATCATCAGCAAACAACTTCACTGACGAATGACGAACACAAGATGGTAAATTATTGATGAAAATACAGAAGAGTATAGGGCCCAAGCAACTACCCTGGGGTACCCCACTCAGGACATCAATTGATTGACATGCTGCTTCACCGACCAACTACCTGTTGAGACCTACCACGCAATCCAATCAGAAATCCAATCAACAGTTCTTACACCAATATTATAGAGTCGACATTTTTCAGCTAGTTGTGACATAGAAACTTTGTCAAAAGCTCTGGCGAAGTCTATGTAAATGCAATTCAAACGGTATAACAAAATCAGCATAATGCTGAAAATCAACAATAACTTCCAGAAGTTGAGTGTTGCGAGACCTTCTCTTACGAAAACCATGCTGGGCAGGATTCCAAAGATAATTTTCATCAAAATAAGTTTGGATTCTTGCAAACAATCAGCTTTTCCATAACCCGGCAAAATATAGATGTGATAGAAATCGGACGGTAATTTTTAAAATCTGATTTAGACCGGCTTTGTGCAGGGGTTTAAACCATTTCTTTCTTCCAACCTGAGGGGCAGGAACCTTTCGCCAAGGACTGATTGTACAGCAACGTAAGCGGTTGTGCAATTACATCAGCAATCTGTATTATCATAGTGTTAGGAAATCCATCTATATCTGGGGACTTAGATGTATCAAGCTTTTTAAGTATTTGATGAACCTCTGCAACACTAAAGTCTATATCATTAAATGATAAAGTCCCACTTTGTATTCGCTGAACTAAATCTTGGTCATGATGTGTCTGGTTAGGTGTAACAAAACTGATGCAAAAGTTTCATTAAATATGCATGCTTTATCAAAATCGTCATCAATTTTTTCTTGTGTAACCGGATGCGTGAATGTGCAGTTACTCGGTGAAAAGTTCGGCTTGTTTTCTATTTACATATTTCCAAAACTGCTTTGGCAAGTTTTGCTCGACTGAATAATGTGTGATTCCACTACTTCCCTATTCGCTCTTAACAACTTTGTGGCCCTGTTCCTAGCACGGAATAGGTGGAACCACCTATTCCATAATAACTTTATATGACCCCAGGCCATGCCTTAAAACCTATCCCCATGGCACTGGGGGGTTGTATCACCCTTAGGGTAGTTTTTTTTAGTTCTTTGGACTAGTTTCAGCAAAATTGCTGTCAAACAATTTTAATCAGATTCGTTTGGTTTAGAGGGGTATTCGGGGGGTGGGGGGCTAGCTGCCCTCTATCACTTTTGACTCTTCAATTAAACTAGAACTTCCAATTTTTAGCGAATGAGCCTCCTCTAAGCTTGTATACAACCATCCCTTCCATAAAAACCTTAAATACCCCTGGGCATAACTTACAACCCTTGTCCCTAGGCTCTGGGGTTTGTTTCAACCCCAAAAGCTTGTTATATGATATTTAGACTATTTTCAATATTTTCTGCCAAATTTTCTGAATGGTTGCGGTTACTAAGTTTAAGACTTTAGGAATGTTGAGGGGGATAATAAAAAATGGTAAGAGAGCGAACAATTCCCTTTCATGCCCTTTTCACCTGCAATTGCCCCAAAGACATCTGACCAAAATTTTCGAAATCTCAATCTTGTCTAACATAGACGAAAAGACAAATATCTTTATTTCCAAGGATGAAAAAAAACCCTCAACAGCCCTTATGACAAGTCCAGTACTTTCTATAGGCAGGCCATTGCAAATACATATAAGGCTGGTAATTGGAAAAAGGACTATTTCATCCTGAGTCGCCAAAAAGGCTAAGGGTATGAAATTAAAACTTTTAGAGAATTATGTGACGGCTGTCAGAAAAAATCAAACACACTATATGCAGCAGTGCTGTCAAAAGGCTAGAAAAGCAATATCTAAGGAATGTCTAAGGGTATTAAGTTGGAACTTTGAAATTATGTTGTAAGGAAGATTGAAAAGAGGACAGAAGGCATACAGCCCCCCTCATGCGGCCTTTTTAGATGTTCCTATTTGCCCTGATAGAAACCTCAAAAAACATTCTGTTCGAAAACATTCACAAGGTCTAATAGCTAAGTTTTCAGGGATGTTACTGTACTGTGAGCAAATGCGATAATAAATTATGTAATATACAATTTTCATAGGATATTCCATCGGCAAGAATTGGCAATGTATTATCGATTTCCGGACTTCATTCGTAAATCTATAAATGTCGAAGACATGTCCATAAAGTAGTCTTCATTGGAATAAATTTGAAAGTGGATATTATCGGAGAGGGGTTGTTGTGGATAAAATTGTTCATAGTATCCATGTTTTACACTCACATCAACATTTTCTGCATTGAATAGATTCAATGAGGAGGTGATTGAAGATTGAGAATCATTATGCGGTAGATATGACATCTTAGGAAAAGAAATCTAGTTTCGATCTAACAATTCTCTTCCTGGGGCTTTTTCTTCTACTGTTTACTATACGTGTCGGCTTTTTCCTTCTTTTCTTTGACAGGGGTGATGTCTTTCGTTTCTGACCTGAGTAGAGACTGATGAGTGATGCATTGTTTCTCGACCTTTTTAAACCTTTTCCATTTTGTTTTAATCTCTCGCCAAGGGTTCGCGCACTGGACCTAAGATTTTCCGAAGCACTTTTTTTAAAATCCTTGCCAGAGCTCCAATCGTATAGTGTAGAGGATGCAAAATCTGTTGCAGCCGGTACAATATATTTTCTAGCCAGAGGTAGTGCAGAGCGAAACAGCTTAGCAAACCAACTGCCAAGACCGTAGCCAGACATTGACGAGCGACCTTTGTAATAGTCCATTCCATTGCCCTGTTGTCTTGGGCCAAGAGTATTAACATAGCAGTCAATATCAGGACAAATGAATACCACTTTTCTATTAGACATCTTGTTGTTGTTGAACGATGGGACGAAAATGGCATGTAATCACAGCTAAACCTTTTGATATTGCTAGGGATCACCTAATTCAGTTCTTAGTGTTAACTGACAGAGTTCCAAATAGGAAGTGTTTACGGGAATATACTGAAGATGCTTTATATTGTAGTGGTGAATATGTTCTTGATTGGTTTTTCGTTCAAGAACTCGTAGGAGGGGAACATTGCTATTGCCAACCCGGGATGTTTCCACAAATGAAGCGTAGAGAAATATACAAGTGTCCGTGGAGAAGGCAGGCGGGTAGTCAGCAAAAATGAAATTAGTGTTTCCAGCAGTTTTACCGTTGATTATATTGAGCTTAAAGCCAAGAACATCTTTTAGATTATCATTGAGAATAACCTTTTCATCAGCAATAGGTAAACTAATGTAGATCTTGCCCTCCTCCTTTGAATAGTTGAAATGAAAAGCTCTTTTTTACGAGCGGAAATTCTTTTATTAATAGAACGACATAAATCATTCATACAGGTGAGTTCTTCATAGGGTAATTCAATATATGGATAATTCATCCAATTGATCTTTTGAATTTGTTCTTGATCACCTGAGGGTGGTGGCGGCCAATCATAGGGTCTAATTTTTATTTCATATTTACGATCTTTTCTCAGGATGTCATATGTATTTTTGAGAATACAGTCGACAAGAGCCACTTCATACCCCGTCGAATTTGATGGTGGGGGAGAGTTTCGTCCAAAAATCACTTGTTCTATTCAAGTCATTGTAGAGAGGATCAGAAACATTGGACATGAAAGTCACATAAAAATCATTGGGCATTGTTAATATCTTCAACACTGACCCAAGAATCAAAATCAGAGTTGTATCCTAGCCAGCGAACAAGCAACTGTCTCTTGCCCCTACGAGTACGACTCTTTAATATCTTTTCAATTTGATAAATTTCACTAGTGTTTCTAACTTTTTGCAGTTCATATTCATAAAAACCGCCGAGAATCACATCATCTTTGGTGTCTCGCAGTCGATATGTCGTGGGTGTAGTGTCTAGGATTTTGGACACTTTAAAAAGTTCAGTGCTCCATAAATAATTCCCCTTTTCAAAAATATTGGTGGTTCTATTAATTCGAACAGTATCACCAACATTGATTTTTTCTTTTTCTTCTCATTACCATTGGAATATTGTTTAAGAAAAGCATCAAATGTATTTTCACTGCAATGAACTTCCCGAGGGCTTGAGTTGGACAGGGATCGATGTGGTCGATGGTTGTATATTTGCATGATTCTATCTAAATCATGAATAAAAGCAGCAGTATTTTTCAGTGTACAATATCTTGAAATTAATAGACGAATCGTTCTTATCAATCGTTCAGCCAATGCAGCCTTTATCGGGCTGTGACTATGATAGAGTGTTGTATTATATTTCAATAGAACCTTTTGCACATGAGGATTAACAAATTCGCTACCGCGATCTGATTGAATTTTTCTATAGCAATCCTGTTCAAGAATACTTTCTAAAGCATGAGCAACTTCAACACCTCTCTTTGATTGCAATGGAATGGCATAGGCATAGCGACTAAAGACACTGATTGCCACTAGAATATATTTGTAGGGTGCATTGTGACGCCGTTGAATCGCGTCTAAAGTTAAAAGATCAGTTTGCATTATATGCAGAGGGAAAAAGGCTTTAGTTTGTCGATATTGTTTGCCACGAAGCCTGCGATTCCGATGCAGTGTGTAACTCGGTTCATTTTCTAGATACTCTTTTGCTTTTTTTAATGTGCTGCCATCTATGTCAGAGGCAACTTTAGAAAGCGTTGTGGGGGAACTTAGACTTCCCGCTTCACCAATATTTTCATAGACATGCTTCAGAACTTCAACCATTTTGAACGCAAACACGTAGTGTAATGTCCACTCCCCTTTTGCACACTGGAGGGTGAATCAATCCGTCTTCGCTTTTGACTAGCCAGCCCTAGGTGTTATAAAATCATTGCTGCTGCTGCTGCTAGTATTTTCCAATATTGAATCATCTTCTTTTTAAATGGTGGTGTTGGTGTTGTTGGAGGACTATATTCTCTTAGTTTCTTTAGAATTTGCTTATTGCCAATAAGACTTTTGGGGAAGTTTTATGCATTTAGAAAGGTGTATAGATTATTGTCAAATGATAAAAGTCCTTTACGATTCGTCACCATATCACAAATTAAATCAACTAGATTATAACTTTTTCCCTGAATTATAATTCGTTTCCCTGTGCTATCGACTTGAACTTGATCACGAGCAGTTTCCAACATGAGATATGATAATACTCTTACTCTGTTCTCGATAGGTCACTGGCAATAGGTTTCCAATTGTTGACACTATGGAATTCAATTCCTTCTCCTTTGATTGTGCAGAATCTTGAGGAATGTTTCCTGTTTAGAGGGATCTGTGACGGTGACGGTGGTCTCTCACGATAAGGTCTATGTTTGTCCACACGTCGCAATGCATCTTGAAGTAAAACTAGCTTTTTGTCATCGGCAATATTCTCATCATTAATGAATTTGCTTAGATTGTCTTCAAAATGTTCCACGGGCGAGAGAACAAGTTCAAATGGCGTCAATTTATAGGGTTTAGCCATTCTCTAGAGAAAACTGTTTACAAGTCCTGCAATTATTGGCAGTAAAAGTGTAAAAAAGCTACCACCCGCTTGAAGGAGACGTTTTCTTTTAAAAATTTTTCCCTTGTTTTTGCAAGCCAAGGCACGTACAGTGGAACGATGTTGCTTTGTCTGTTGTCTAACACCTTCTGGCAAGTGTACATTGCCCTCAGTTAAATTTAAACAAAGTTCAGATATTAGATTAATGAAATCATTGTCAACACCATGTTTGAGTATGGCCTTCCTGAGTGGCGGTTTTGAAGTGCCTAAAACGGAAAATAAATGCCGTTGTTCGTGTAGTTTCTTCAGTGTCATGATGGCAACTAATAGCTTTTTCTACTGTTCACCGGAAGATATACAGTAATTTCTTTGTCGAAAATATCTGTGACTACACGTAGATCCTCGGGTGTGCTCTGATTAAGATCTAGCAAAATGTAGCCGTAGGGCTTATTTGTCGCCTGAGTGTACTCTGACAGCAGAAATTTGGGGCGCCGGGGTATATTTGCTTATTGAGAGTTATTAGCGAGCTAGAATCACGAACAACTCGGTAGATAATATAGATGGTGCAATTCAAAGCAAGGGTTCTCATACATTTGCTCTGATGAAACAGATTGTGTAGAACTAGGGTTATGGAAATGTGTTCATGATGGGAACGAACGGTAAACAGCTGTAGCATTTCCTGTGAGAACTGTTCAATTGATTCAGCCAAATCATCAATAATCAGCCACGAGTTTGGTTCAATACTATTGAAAACATCAAGTCCCGTATGAATTGTATTGGTATAGATGTGGCAATAGCTTTTATTTGATCGTAGGATTCCTGCCAAATACTATAGCAATAATAAATTTTATTTGGTTTTTCCAAAAACATTTTATTACAATTTTGAATTATTTTCGCTAAAAGTGTCGTTTTCCCCGACATTGATGGGCCACACAGAAACGACCTGAATGGTGTTTTAAATTGATACATACTGCTGCTGTTGACAACAGTCAGACTACAACTAACTGTAAACCATACTTGTCCAATGAATAAGTAATAATAATTTTCCCATAGATCTATCTAGTACGTTAACAAGAACAACAAAAACAATATTTCATTCATTTATTAACATAAAAACACTTTTCTGTTCAACAAGACAACATTTATTGAACAAAAACACTTGTTCAACAAGAACAACAACTATATTTGTACAACATTTTTCACTTTTTTGTTCAACAAGAACAACATTTATTATCATAAAAACACTTGTTCAAACAAGAACAACATTTATTAACATAAAACACTTTTCTGTTCAAGAAGAATCATTTATTAACAAAACATTTTTTTCACTTTTTTGTTCAAAAGAACAATATTTATTATCAAAAAAACACTTTTGTTCAACAAGAACACCAACACTATTTGTACACACACACATTTTTGCACAACAGCACTATTTGTACAACACATATATTGACATAAAACAACTTAAAATAGCACAGTTGAACACTATAATTTAAAAGGACACCCCCCATCCCCCGGAGCCACAGGCCGAAGGCCGGCCATGGGCGGGGACCCCCATCCCCCTGGAGCCACGGGCAGAAGGCCAGCGCGGGCGGGACCCCCCCCCCCAACCCCCGGGGTTCGCTATGGAAAACATGTATGCAATAGTCGCCGTCACTGCTGCAGGTTAGGTTAGGTTTGAGCACTTAAATTAATTCAGTAAAGACTAGGTTGGAGCATCTAAGTTAATTCATGAAAGGTTGGGTTGGGTTAGAGCATTTAATTTATCAGGTTAGAGTTAGGTTAATTTATCAGGTTAGGTTTGAGTTAGTTAACTAATTATCCAGACCAAGTTTGTTGCAATAATCTACACATTCAAACCGGTCTGAAATTCTGATAGTGGCCGTGGGGGAGTACATTTACACCATTTTCGAGCACAAAGGCTTTGTCGGATATACATGACATTGCATTCTTTTCCACTCTAACAGTATAATTTTTATACTGTAGAGAGCAAATTGCAAGCACTTGTGCTCTCGGCACTAGGCTACTCTCTGCACAGTCTCTGTACACACCCATGTTGAAATTGTTCTTTACAAAATGTGTAGGCACCCCTTTACACGCCTGTTTTACATCCCTGTTATGAGTTTTCAACGCAATAAACTTTAGGACCCGGGAACACCCATTGGATATCAAATCACTCCCCGTCTCTGATTTTAACATGAGTAGTGGATTGGGGCCTGACGTTTCACCAACTCGGGGTAGAGGGACGGATTCCAGTTAGTGAAATCCATCCGCGAGCTGACGTGTTCCCCATTTTCTAAATCTCCCAATAAATCCCCGGTTTTTACTTTTAACAGCAGAGAATCTGTATCCCCATAGTAAACTTGAACCTCCCCCTACCTTGGCCATTGTACCTTGCACACATTGTAAAAAAACGACAACATGAGCTTTTTGGAAATTTCAAGTACTGAACTACCTCCTGCTATATTCTTGTTCAGTACCACATTTCTCTTTTTCCTGTGTAGAAGAACCATGCTTGTCTCTATGCTGTGAACGATGTAAAATTGGGGTCTGCAATAATTCTTGCACATTCTTGAGGGTCAGTCACGACGTCACAACGAGATCTGTTCCGTACGCTTTCACACATTTTGCCAAACGCTGAATTTAAAATGAGCTTGTACATTTCCTTTTCTACTTTACTGTTTGCCCGAGAGCGTTTATCGACAAAGGTATCGATAAACGTCTTCAAATAAGGTTTTTGACTGAATTGCAGGACCCTATGTATTTTGGTGATCTTGAAACCATTGCTCACCATCCAGTGCAAAAGCACATGGTGAACAACGATATTCTCTTTAGGGTCCAGATCTGCAATCAGTTTCTGCTTAGAGGGGGTCCAGTGCATCCCCATATCCTCAACCAATGATCGATTGTATGGACTCAGTGAATCCTTTGTCACTGGTCGATTGATACAGGGGAAAACAAAATCTTTGACTTGAATCATGAAGCGCCAATGGAATGTGACCGTCAATTTCAAAGAACCATCCTTGTGGCCCATTGTCCTCGACGGTGTGAATGTCAGGGCACTCACAAGGATTCTCAAGCCATTTATAGTTCTCACACTGCAAAGAGTAGTGAGAAATTGCCAAGGGATATAACGAGTTCATGTCAAGGAAAACTGCATTTGACTTTTACACCAGTGTCTTGTCCGCTTGGATCTGTTGTCAAAACGCGATCTCCATGAAAAACATACCCCCCTCATTGAACTTTCTACAAAAAGGTGTTGATCTACATCAGTTATCAAGCCTTTTCTTCCCTACTAATTTTTGAAATCAAGTCCATCACCAAGTGTGGTGTGGAAAAATAATACCCTATATCTAGTCCAAACTCTGAATAGATTTGATCTGTGTTTTTACAGACAATATCTAACAGAGTTAAAACGTCACTGGCCAAGTACAGTCTACAATAATCCCACCCATTTTTACAATTACCCTTAGCCCAGGCCCTCTTGGCAAGTTCGTATTCCTCGGCAGTGCATTCACTGTTGGTGAGTGAATTATAGAAAGCTTCAATTGGAGGTAGTTTCTCCTCGCTTAAGCGAGCGCCAGAACAGTAATAGTCGTATGCATATACACCTTTACAGGTCAATAGGTCATACATTTCACTGTCTGGAAAGTGCTGTTTAAGCAAAGGAAAACTATCAAAATTGTCACTTTTCTGCACTTGAATCAATTGCCTCAATGCCTTGGGGAAAAAACTAAATAAATCTAAAAACTGATTTTATTCAGGCACGTATTCCCGTTATTCACTACCTGCCATTTCAACTCGATAAGCACTAGCTTTTCTGCTGATTTGGGGATATAATTATAGGTAAATGAATTGTTTACCCATGGACTATCTACTCCCCCTCCCTCCCTGTGCATACCTGCCAAAGCCGGTAAAATAAATTTTAAATCATAATTTGCATTGTGAATGAAAACTAGTATAAAAAACTGCTGGCTTACATTCACATTGCATGATTGATGTGCTACCCCTCTAAAATTACTACCCCCTGATGATATTTCCTGCCACAAGTGACTATGATCGATCACTTTCCCCTTCCCCCCTCTTTTCCCCCTAGTTCCTTTCCCCTTATCCCCCTCTTCAAACACCCCCTTACAAACCCAGCATATTTTTTGATTTTTAATCGCGAGACGATCCTCTGCAGACAATAACATTGGGTAATGGGTATTTCTCAAACGAAAAAAAGCGTCATTTGCAGTGCCAATTAATTTGGTCAGTGCCTTGACCATGCACTCACCCTCATCCAACGTTTCGACTATTTCTAACAACTGCATAGTGTAAGAACTGTCTCATTGTGCGTGGGCATAGGAAACTGCAATGGCTCGATGTTCTTTGATTCGATTCGGAAATCAAGGATCTTTCACTTCCACTAGCTTCGCTTCACAATCCAAAGAGATTTTATTGCTCTGGAGGAGGGTATTTTGAAAACTTTTAAAACGTAAAATGGCCCTATCACCTGAAACTGTTTTCACTGACAGATAGCCATGCCGTCTACAATGCTACATATGATTCTGTAGTTTTAAATCACTACGAAATTGTGACAGGCATGTTGGACAGTGGAAACATACACCCCCGCCCCTTTTTACCCTCCCCCAGAACTCTACTGATGTCTGTAATTGGATTAAAATGGCCAATTGCATTGGGGTCACTAGATGGTGTGTAAAACAACCAAACCCAGTGCTTCACCAATTCAATTGACGGGCCCCTTACCGGGAACACCACCCCCTTCTTATTAGAACGAGCCCCATCTTGAAATTCAGTTTCATATTGAACCACAGTAACGCCGATATTTAAATGGGCATTGGCCCTTTCAAAAATATCAATTGACCTTAGCGTTACTGGGTATTTTCCCTCTAAACATGAAAAATCTACAGTGGGAAAATGCGACCTCACCTTCCCATGCACAGCCAAATATTCTAAATTTGTCTTTGAAGCGTCATTTCGTAGTGGTTCGAAAGCTGAAATGAGGAAAGCTTAAATGAAACATTTTTGACCTGTTTCAAAACAGATTCGTTGAACGCCTTTGCAACTCTCTAAATCAGGATTATATTTTAATTCAATAGCCCTCGGCCAATGCCCCCCTCTTAAAGTAAAATCTTTTTTAAATTTACAAATATTAACGCTTAAATTTTCAACAAAAAGAACCACAGACCCACTCCCATTTTCGCTATAATTTTCCAGATGCGTAATAATGTGGTCTACCCATTCCATAAAAAATGTTTCATAATTCTCTAAATGCGGATAGACCACTTGCATCTCAGTATGTACATAATAATCATAAACTTCGCTTTTACCCTCATTTAAATAGAATACCCTCAAAACAATTGAAACCTTAATTGAATCCCTACCTCCCCACAACTGAATCTGGTTTTCTAAGAGTGCATGAATTCTATTTACATATATATAGACAATTGCTATAGGATCAAATACAAAATTACCCCCCATAAGCGAATTAAAAGGATCCCCAAAAGTTGCAGTGTAAACAACTATCGTATTTAATATTGAATTTGAGAGCTGGAATTCGGGAAACTTTATAAATTGGGTATTGTCACCCTTCTCCTCCCCCTCTTGTATATTATCACCACCCTGCCCCACATTGTTCAATAATAGGGCTGTTCGAAGCCACTTCATTAGTTTGAAGTGGAAGTATGTAATCTGAGGAGGGGAGGGTTCCCTGTTAATTCCCGGGTAAAATCCTCTAAAAGCTGCAAAGTGTTTGGACTTAGCAAAGGTAAGTCTCTGCCCAACTGCACTACTTTCTACATTAAAATAATCAGTTAAAAAATCATCGATATTATCTGGAATTTCGTTAATGATACCATTCCATGGTGAATTGTTGCAAATGAACTCCACAGGCGCGTCTTCTTTTCCAACTGACAAGCATGGGGGAGATGGCGAATATGGAACCAATGCAACCTATAAAAGAAAATAGCTTATTTTCAAAGTGTCTAAATCACCCTATTTTCAAAATTGGATTACTATTTGCATATTATTCAAAACGCGCTTAGTAGTAATAGCAGTATGCACATAGTAGCATTTGGTTTAATTCACTGTTCCCTACTCTATATATTCTGAAAGTTCCAATTTCCAACTTAATATAAAATATTTACAATCTAAAGATGACATACTAGGTTTTGATTTTGTTCAAACAACCCCTCAAAAAATTTCATATTAATACTCTATCTGCTTTGGAAAAACCGGCGTCTTTACTTGATCTGAAATGGATAGCCTATCCCTTTCAGGCCATATCCTCTCATGATACACAACTCATTCCGATAGAAAGCTATTTTTATGATATTTGTAGAAGCAAGATTAAGCATTCGTTAATAAAGCAGTTTATATCGCAAAGATTTTGCTACTTACTATGAGCAGAATATAGTGCCTTTTTTGGCTTCACTAACCTAATTTAGCAGGGTGAATGCATGCACTTGACATGATTCAAAAGGGAGAACGCTATATTTCCTTTAATATCTCTGACACACTTTTACAGTGTTGAAAAATTGTGAAAGAAAGGCCTAAAACGATGGAAGAAATAGGTAGATATTTTTTTATAACCAGCTACAAAGTAGAGGTAAAATGCTAACATTTCCATATTCCGGCTGGACTTGTGTGCCAGATAGTCCTGTTAGCACGTGTTGGAGGATGGAGGGGGCGGTGACATCACACTGTTGTGTAATTGGGGCAGCAGTATCAGTGGTTTGCATAGATGTGGTGCCGGTGGTGATGTCACTGGCTTGTACAGATGAGCCAGCGGTGTTCACCATCCTGTGAGCAGCCACCCATTCTCTTTTTGATTTTTGACCAGACTTTATTGCTGCCTGCATGGAGAACACAGGGGCTGGTAAAGCGTGGCCCTGGATGGCTCAGCTATCTCCAGTTGTTGCATTGGAGTAGTGCCATTAGCCTTAGCTCTCTTTTGAGGGGGAGGCACGCATTTCTCAAAATTGTCCTTAAAAAGAAGAAAAAATTTAGTATGGAATAATGATTCCCCTTTTTACAGAATAAAAATTAGTACCCCCACTCCTAACCAGAATTTATTGTCAGGCATAATTTTGTCTAGAAAACATTTACCTCAAAGAAGCCCCTCTACCTTTTCAGTAAAGCAAAAAGTAAAAATTTGCAAGAAATATACTAGGCTTAGAAATCAAACGTTTTTATTACACAACTTGTGAAAAATAAACCTTGACAATCAGTATTCTGTAGCCTTAGGACAGAAATCAATGTTTTTATTTTAACTATTTAGAAAAAAATTTAAAAAAAATTATTCTTTAGAGCCAACAACTGCATCAAATCCAATACAATGATTTAAAATATAGATCTCAAAATATTCAGCCATAAATATGGTATAATTAAAAGCTAACCAAACACTAAACTTCAGTGCTGCGTGTCGGAATGACCACATTAGTTTTCTTTTCAAAGGGTGTACATGTCTGCACAAAGAATCCCTCTTTACTTTTCACGCGAAGAAACAGTTTGTTTTCACCTTACAACAAAGGTGTTAGAAGCGAGGCATTACCCCTTCCCCCCATATAAACATTGAGTACTCAAAATGGAAGATAATAATTTAGATAGTTTCATAGGCTACAAACCCATATCATAACTTTCGAAATGTTATAAGCTCAAGAAAGAGAGGGTATTTAGATATAGGCTTTAAATTGGATAAAAAAGATCGTTAACCCAGCAGCTTATAGGCCTAAAATTTGCCATCATAGGTTAAAAATGCTAGCTAATTTACACATAATATAGTCTTCATGTAACTCCTAAAGACTTTGCTTTCTAGCCTAGTACTATCAAAGTTATAAACCATAGTTTTTCACCCCCTCTCCCCCTGAGAATATAAAGACACTTTATCGAAAGAAAGCTAGAAAAAAGAATAATTCAGCGAAACCTTTGCTAAGCCGCTATCATAATTCAAGAGAATTAACAAGCAGGATGTACACTTGACGGGTGTCATAATTATCAGTATTTAAATCTTTGCGGAAATGTTTAAGTCAGGTTAGCTGCTTAAATGAAAACAGTATATTAATAGCTAAGGGTTGACAGAAGTTGACTGTCACTTTTAGGTAGGGTACAGAAAGAATAAATTTATCAAAAAACAGAATTATTTCTAATTAAAAGAATTAAATGGTGATGAATGGTGGGAGTGGAGGAGGAGGGAGGATGGGGTTTACGTAATGGAAAAAGAGAGTATTTTATGCTTTCTATCGACTATAAACATCTCATAGTGGAATTTGCATTGTGGGGGGGGATACCCTGAATTTGAATTTACTGGAGGGGGACTATGTAAAATGATTTTATTTGGAAATAAACTAAGAAAATTTACTAAACAGAACTCACATTATAAATCGATGTAGCCAAAGTTTCCGACTCATCAATATTCAATGCTCTATCCATGGTGTCTTAAAACTTTATGATAGTTTAACCACAACGCATGTCCGCTATATACAAAATCTCAAGGGCGAATTGTGATGTAATGGGAAACCTTACGTAACTTCCCTGATTGGCTTAGAAAGAGACACGTGATCTTGTTCCCGTTAGAATCAATAATTCCCCGCTGATTATGTAATCAATTTTCCAGAAATCCAGTTCCCCTCGTGTCCTAGTCGATTATGCAATCAGTTTCTCAGAAATCTGTCCCCCTTCGTGGATCAATAAACCATGAATAAATTATGTATATTCAGCGTTACGCTCAATTATAAACAGCAGCACGGTGTTCACCTGGGAATCATTATGGCCTTCCTACTATTATGTTCTGGCCTTGGAAAGGCAAAGGAGTTTTGAGCCCAACTTATGTCAATTTTTGCTCGTTTTGAGTTTGACTCGGTTATTTATTGTAATTTCTGTTCGTTCTGAGCTTTGTTTTTTTATCGATGCTGATTTGTGGTAGTTTCAAACTTGGTAGATTATTTGAGTTTATTTTTACTCATTTTTTGTTCAATGGAGTTCTTTACTTTTCTTTGAAAAACTTTTTTGTGGAAAAAAGTTTTTTTAATTAATTTTTGTTCGTTTTATGTTCACAACACCTTCAATAAAAACCTTATATGCCCCCAGGGCATAACTTAAAACCCTTGCTCTGAGGGTTGTGGGGGAGTAGCCTCCTAAAAAACATATTTTCTATCTGGAAATCACCTACGCTGAACAAAATGGCTATCTCTCAATTTTTTTGGATGTGTTTGAGGAAATGATTGGCGTGGGGGGACTAGTTGCCCTCTAATCACTTTCGACTATTAAAAGGGTTCTAGCCCTTTGAATTTCCAATTGAATGAGCCTCTTTTGAAGTTTCTACGACAATGTCTTCTATAAGAACCTTATATACCCCCAGGGCTTGACTTAAAACCCTTGGCCTGATGGTTGTGGGAGAGGGTCCTCCTCAAAAACACATTTTTTATCTGGAAATCAACTACGATGAACAAAATGTTTATCTCAGAACTTCAATTGGATGTGTTTGGGGGAATATTTTCTATGACAACGCCTTCTATAAAAACCTTATATTCCCCCAGGCCATAACTTAAAACCCTTGCCCCAAGGGTTGTGGGGGAGTTTCCTCCTCAAAAACATATTTTCTATCTGGAAAACAACTACGCTGAGCAAAATGGCCATCTCAAAATTTTGATTGGATGTGTTTGGGGGAATGATGGGCGTGGGGGGGCTAGTTACCCTCTAATTACTTTCGACTATTAAAAAGGGTACTAGCCCTTTGAATTTCCAATTGAATGAGCCTCTTTTGAAGTTTCTACGACAATGCCTTCTATAAGAACCTTATATACCCCCAGGGCATAACTTAAAACCCTTGGCCTGATGGTTGTGGGAGAGGGTCCTCCTCAAAAACACATTTTCTATCTGGAAATCAACTACGATGAACAAAATGGCTATCTCAAAATTTCGATTGGATGTGTTTGGGAAAATAATTGGCAGGAGGGGGCTAGTTGCCCCCCTATCACTTTCGACTATTAAAAAGGCACTAGAACTCGCGATTTCCAATCGAAAGAGTCCCTTATGAAGTCAGTACGACGACCCCTTCTATATGAAGTGCCCTGCTGTAAAGAAAAAAAATAAATTGAACATTGTGTCAACATTGATCTTATATGCCCTCAGGGCATAACTTAAAATCCTTGCCCCAAGGGTTTTGGGAGAGCGTCTTCCTCAAAAAGATATTTTCTATCTGGAAATCAACTACGCTGAACAAAATAGCTATCTCAAAATTTTGATTGGATGTGTTTGGGAGAATGATGGGCGTGGGAGGGGGCTATTTGCCCTCCAATCACTTTCGACTATTGAAACGGGCACTAGCGACTCCAATTTCCAATCGAATGAGCCCTTTTCGAAGTTTCTACGACAACTCCTTCGAAACGAAGTGCCCGGGTATGGAGAAAAAAAATACATAACGCCTATTCGACTATTAAAAAGGGTACTAGCCTTTTGAATTTCCAATCGAATGAGCCTGTTTTGAAGTTTCTACGACAACACCTTCTATAAAAACCTTATATGCCCCCAGGGCTTAACTTAAAACCCTTGCCCTGAGAGTTGTGGGGGAGTTTCCTCCTCAAAAACATATTTTGTATCTGGAAATCAACTACGCCGAACAAAATAGCTATCTAAAAATTTTGATTGGATGTATTTGGGGGAATGTTGGGCGTGGGGGGGGGGCTAGTTGCCCTCCAATCACTTTTGACTATTAAAAAGGGTACTAGCCCTTTGAAATTCCAACTACGATTCCAACGACAACGCCAACTACGATGAACAAAATGGCTATCTCAAAATTTCGATTGGATGTGTTTGGGGGAATAATTGGCGTGAGGGGGGCTAGTTGTCCCCCTATCACTTTTGACTATTATAAAGGGCACTAGAACTCGCGATTTCCAATCGAAAGAGCCCCTTTTGAAGTCTGTTCGACGACCCCTTCTATATGAAGTGCCCTGCTGTAAAGAAAAAAATAAACTGAACATTGTGTCAACATTGATCTTATATGCCCTCAGGGCATAACTTAAAACCCTTGCCCCAAGGGTTTTGGGAGAGTGTCTTCCTCAAAAACATATTTTTTATCTGGAAATTAACTACGCTGAACAAATAGCTATCTCAAAATTTTTATTGGATGCTTTTGGGAGAATGATGGGCGTGGGGGTGCTATTTGCCCTCCAATCACTTTCGACTATTGAAACGGGCACTAGCGACTCCAATTTCCAATAGAATGAGCCCTTTTCGAAGTTTCTACGACAACTCCTTCGAAACCAAGTGCCCAAGTATGGAGAAAAAAATACATAACGCCTATTCGACTATTAAAAAGGGTACTAGCCCTTTGAATTTCCAATCGAATGAGCCTGTTTTGAAGTTTCTACGACAACGCCTTCTATAAAAACCTCATATGCCCCCAGGGCTTAACTTAAAACCCTTGCCCTGAGGGTTGTGGGGGAGTGTCCTCCTCAAAAACATATTTTCTATCTGGAAATCAACTACGCCGAACAAAATGGCTATCTAAAAATTTTGATTGGATGTATTTGGGGGAATGATGAGCGGGGGGGGGCTAGTTGCCCTCCAATCACTTTTAACTATTAAAAAGGGTACTAGCCCTTTGAAATTACAATCGAATGAGCCTGTTTTGAAGTTTTTACGACAACGCCTTCTATAAAACCTTATATGCCCCCAGGGCATAACTTAAAACCCTTGCCCTGAGGGTTGTGGGGGAGTGTCCTCCTCAAAACATATTCCTATCTGAAAATCAACTACGCTGAACAAAATAGTTGTCTCAAAATTTTGATTGGATGTGTTTGGGGAATGTTGGGCGTGGGGGGGGGGGCTAGTTGCCCTCCAATCACTTTCGACTATTAAAAAGGGCACTAGCCACTCCAATTTCAAATTGAATGAGCCCTTTTCAAAGTTTCTACGACGACTCTTTCGATACGAAGTGCCCGGGTATGGAGAAAAAAAACAAAAAACAACGCATTGTGCCCACATCGTTCTTTACTTAGGCAGCGCTAGCGCGCTGCTTATGAAAAGGTGGACGTGAGAGGGGGGTTAGTTACCGTCCAATCACTTTCAACTATTAAAAAGAGCACTAGCCCTTTGAATTGTCAATAAAATGAGCCTTTTTTGAAGTTTCTATGACAACGCCTTCTATAAAAACCTTATATTCCCCAGGCCATAAATTAAAATCCATCCCCCAAGGGTTGTGGGGGAGTGTCCTCCTCAAAAATATATTTTCTATCTGGAAAACAACTACGCTGAGCAAAATGGCCATCTCAAAATTTTGATCGGATGGGTTTGGGGGATTGATGGGCGTGGGGGGGCTAGTTGCCCTCCAATCACTTTCGACTATTAAAAAGAGGACTAGCCCTTTGAATTTCCAATCGAATGAGCCTTTAATAAAGTTTCTACGACAACGCCTTCTATAAAAACCTTATATGCCCCCAGGGCATAACTTAAAACCCTTGCCCCAAGGTTTGTAGGGGAGTGTCCTCCTCAAAAACATATTTTCTCAAATAGTGACGAAGACCACACTGCCTTTCCATCATAAACAATAAAATAGAACAACAGGGAAATTTTTAAACAAGACAATGGAATGCAACTTTAAATAAATATTTCAACCCTATATCCAAGGCCGTCCTCAGCAAAACAAACGAAGAGAATATAAAAGAAACTTACATTAAAATTAAATCATTAAAACTAAAAGGTTTGTTTTAAAAATGTTTTAAAACAGCCCTAATATCATTACTTCAAGGAAATTCAACCAGGACAACCAGGAAGCTCCTGGTTGCCCTCCAATCACTTTCGACTGTTAAAAAGGGCACTAGATACTCCAATTTGCAATCGAATGAGCCCTTTTCGAACTTTCTATGACAACTCCTTCGATACGAAGTGCCCGGGTATGGAGAAAAAAAAACAAAAAACAACACATTGTGCCCACATGGTTCTTTACTTAGGCAGCGCTAGCGCGCTGCCTATGATTTCTGATCATTTTTTAAGTAATGCTGGGAAATCCGATGACCCCTTCATAGATATGTCCCTTCCCCAAGGAAACATTCTCCTTGGAAAGATCCTCCCACGTAACCCTCTTCTCCAACCCTCCCCCCAGAAAAATTCCCTCCTGCAAACCTCTGTATACTTCCCAATAACCAATACTATATGTAAACAATGAACAAAGTTCATAACTTGAGTAGAGTAGTACCTACCATTTCTACAAGGCCCCCGTACAAACAGGTTTTTCTAGTAGTTACAGGTCATCACACTCTTTGCCAAGAGGAATGACGCAGTTTCAAAGTTCACTGCCTTTTTGGTGATAAGCTCAAAAAAAACCAGCACGTCTTGTTTCATTGTTATGCAATTATTTTTGTATATATTTAGATTCCATATTTGATTCTCCATCAGTTTCGAATCGTTTATACTCGAGATAGCATTTTTTGTAAAAAGCATTTACATAGAAAAAATGGATAATTCTAACCTTTTTCTGGTGAGTAAAAAATATTCGCATTATTAAAAAGAAATTGTCATTAAGTTAAGGAAGAAATTCTTTCCTTACACTAGAACTAAGGGTACTTATGTACTTAGAAGCTTGTTGTTTTTAGGAGTTGAAAAAAAAACCTCTAATTCTCTTATAGGTTGAAATTTACGGTGTGATTTTTTATCAAGATCAGTGGTCTTTTAGATGTTTTTTTTTTGAAAAAAGTGCTTAGCTTTTCGATCGGTAATTTGGGAATTAGAATAAAATGTTGATTTTTTAATGTATTAATTGTTACAAAAGCTTCCTTTTTTATCAAGATCAGTGGCTTTTTTTTTTTATCAAGATCAGTGTTTTTTTTTTTAGGGATGTTTTTGAAAATACTTCCAGGCCAGTCTGCATTTATGGTGTGATTTTTTATCAAGATCAGTGGCCTTTTTAAGGATGTTTTTGAAAAAAAAAGTGCTTAGCTTTTCGATCGGTAATTTGGGATTAGAATAAAATGTTGATTCTTTTAATGTATTAATTGTTACAAAAGCTTCCTTTTTTATCAAGATCAGTGTGATTTTTTTTATCACGATCAGTGGTTTTTTAGGGATGTTTTTTTTTTGAAAATATTTCCTGACCAGTCTGCGTTGAAGAATCTCTTCCTGAAATTTAATGCGTTCAAAACCCTCACCCCCCCATTTCCTCAAAAATAAAATTTGTTACCTTATAACCCTATTTAATAAATAACATTGTTAGCTATCCTTTTTATTTAACGGACCTAATTATCTCATAAGAGGGATTGACTGAGCCGTGCTAATTAACTTTTCCACTTCTTAAATTTCTATTTATGTCTACATTTGATTGAAATCTGATAGTTTTACTTGACTGTCATATGCAATTCTTCTCCATATTGTTTAATAAGGAACGCAAATACTGCTTTTAAGTTTGAATTTACAAATACAGTCACGGAAGCATGGACATAGGAGGAGAGGGGGGGGGGGAGGAGCAGTTTATAAAAGGTCCTCCATCCCACTATCAAAACCTCTGATTTTGAAATCAAGATGTCTAACATAAACTGAATTATTTTCCAAAAACCCAAAATGCATTTTTGCTACATGCTAATTTTTTTTTTTTTTTTTTTTTTAAGGAAGAAGTGACTTGCAATAATCCTCCTTCTGGGAAAAAAGCAAAATATGGCGAACCTTCATTAATACAGACTACAAGGGCATCTGTTATCAAATTCGCTGGAAAAGTTACTCGCGATCCGGACCATCCATCGAACAATCAACTTATAGTGACAGAACCCTCTGACTCCCGCGTTGGCTCCATGGCAAACCCCCCTCAAGTATTACAAAGGAGTTCAGATATAGAAGTCCAATCAGAATTTGTAAGTATATACATAATTTTTTTCTATCCCTATTTTCAAAAATAAGACAAAATTTTCTCAGGCGCATAGCTTTTTAAAAACTTAAAATTTGTTTTTAAGCTATTTAATTTTCTTTCATTAACCAAATTAGCGATATATAAGGAGTGCTTATCATGCATTTCTATAACAAAAAAAAAACCTTACCTCGTAACTTATAACTAAGATGCGTTCTAATGCAATATTCCTTTTAGACAAAAAAAAAACTAACTATTTGAAAAAAAACGAAAAGCGAAAACAATTGCTACTATACAGTTAACGCGCACTTTTAGACTGGTATTTTCGCCCTAATGCATTTGAATACATCCGCTATACTTATCAGATCTACCACCGCTTTTTAATCCGATTTGAATTCTAAGTAGGGTCGCATGCAAATTGGACTTTAAATAGCAAGATGTATATCTTCAATAAGCAATTTACACAGGGAAAAAGGTTTTTTGATAATTTCCAAATATGTCTTCGCAGCAATGTTAAGAAACATTATTTGAATGAAGCTGTTTTTGGCCATTTCATTGAAACACTTAGGTGTTTTCAAGAAAAGAATTTGAGACTATTCTATTTGAACAGTGTTGTGAAATCCGATACCCCTCCAACTCGGAAAGGGTATCGATCCTCCTACCTCGAAGGAAGCCCCCGGTTCCCAAGGGTTCTCCCTGGGAGGGGTTTGGGGGGGGGGGCTCTAAAAAGGGGGGGGCCATCCAACATTTTTAATTGTTGATATGGATGGAGAAAAAGTTCTTCTCTCTTACAAGTATTTATTTAGCCCAGGTCGAAAAAATCCATTGGCAAAAGACAGAGGAGAATACGGATTATTGAGAAAGTAACAACAACACCACCAAGCTCCGACATATGGAGTTCGTTTCCTTTAACTGAAGCCGAGGAGCAACTGCTCGTACAACATACTGCATCAGTCGAACAATGGTCAAATTTCATCGACAGTTATAATGAAGAGGCTCAAAGAATCGAATTGGACTCATATTTTGCGTTTTTATTTTAAAAAAAAAAAAATTTGGAATAAAACCATTAATTTTTTCTATCATTCTCTTGTTCTAACTTACCCTTCTAATAAGACTACATTTTCCCGACAAAAAAAAATATTTTTTTTTAACATGTTCAGTTGACATTATGAAAGACATAAGGCAATGTAACTTTCTTCTTCTTTTAATTGTTCAGGTGGTGGGGCAATGACTATGAGAAATTGACAAAAGTTTATTAACTATAAAAAAAATAATGATTATTTTACATAAAAATAAAAACTTTTTTTTTCTACAGATTAAAAATATAGCACCCCCAGCAGCAGCACCATTGAGTGATGATGCAAGTATATTTACAGAACCAATTCTGTCACCACCAGCAGAGTTCAGGGATGAACCTACACTGGTTCTAGAGAATATGGAGTGGCATGAGGGATTCCTTAATGATGTTTTTGGGGAAATGGCCAGCCTGGAGGACTTAACTTGTGATATTGACATGATTGAGGACCCAGAGTGGGCAGATAGTTTTCATGCGCGAATATTTAGATGATGATGCTACAAGTAAATCTGAACTGGGTCCTCATAATGAAATTCCATCAGAGGACAATACAGGCTGGCTTGACCAATTGTCCCCAAACACCTTGGAATATGTACTAGGGGACCTCATGTCACATCCCTCCAATGTGATTGAACAAACAGGGTCAGGACATCAAAACAGTACTACGTCCCCGGAATTGCCTGATTTTTATCTGTTAGAATCTGCTCTAGGTCATTTGCAAACGTACAGGGTAGATTTTAGCCTTCCCGAGGAAAACGCTGGCATTATTTTAACTGACCCCGTGAAAATCTCCATAGCTATATCGACAAAATTCGAGCACTTATTGAGATTCAGATCCAGAAATGGGGAAGTCAAGGGGGAATTAAAGCATCAGTGAACCAAAAAGTTTATTTACAAAAGGGGACATCTGGGGACATTTTTTATTTTCATTTTTCGACGGGGAACCAGACTTTTTACCCAGGTCTAAACGAATTTGAAGACAACTTTTTTAACTGGGTAAATAACTAATTTCAACTTTGGATACATTTAGCGAGAGAGGAAGTGGGTCCACCATTTTATACATTGAACGAATGGATCTGAATCTCAGTAGATTTAAAAAAAAACTTTATTTTAAGGGGTGGGAGGGGTAAAGGAATAAAATGCCACCCAGATTTGTCGGCTACCAAGGAGTTCAGGGTTTCAATTTTGACACTGGACTTCAATGCTTTAAGTATGCATTTTTAGCGGCGGCCCATAGGACATTGAGTCAACAATGAAAATCTCGACAAACTTGCACGTAACGGCGGGAAAAAATTTCCCTAAAGTAAATTTTGATTGTTTAGAGGGAAAATATCCGGTGTCCTTTAAAGAAATAAGCATATTCGAGAAAGCAAATGAAAATCTTGGGGTGGGGTAGTTGTTCTCCAGTACGACACAGAATTTGTAGATGGGGGGAAAAAACCGAATAAAAAAGGGGTTTTGTACTCAGTGAGGACACCGATGGTGGAAAATGTTAAAAATTTTGTATGGGTTATTTACCAGCCTCCCAAAGATGTAAATTCTTATGGTCATTTTTTCCCCGTTACGGCGATAAGTCGACTCCTCTGTCAAGGCGTTCAGAAAGGTGAACGTTTCTATTGCCCCATGTGCCTCTCCCCATTCACATCTGAGCGAACGTTTTCAGATCACATGGAGCATTGCAAACTTCATGGAAATCAAAGAATAGAAATGCCGGCAGAAGGCAAAGACATTTTACAATTTAAAAATTTTCAAAATTCTCTTCTGCAATCTGATAAAGTGTCTTTGGATTGTGAAACAAGACTGGTTGAGGTATCAGACCCATCAAGGCCAAATATAGTCAAGGAACACAAACTAGTTGCGTGTTCCTACGCACATGCCCGTCGCGACGCCAACAATAAAATGCTATTGGAAGAGTTTTTTTTTACTATGGACGAGGAGGGCAGTATGGAAAAGCTATTGGTTTCTTTAATAAAAACGGCAAACAGGGCAATTTCACGATTACGTCATACTAATTATCCGATGACATTGTCGGATAAAGAGCAACTGGCGTTGGAAAAGGGAACATTTGCTGGGTGTGTAGGGGTGCCCTTGCCCCAAAAGACGCGGTGCAGGACCACAATCACCTTATTGACCCCAATTCAACGGGAAAAAGTAACTTTCGGGGGTGGGCTCACAATTCGTGTAATTTAAAAATTAAACAACAACTTTTTCTACCGGTTTTTATACATAACTCTAACTACGATCTGAAGTTTGTGCTACCTGCATTGGCACATCTTCAAAGAAATGGAACAGTGGATGATGATGCATGGGTGATAGACAGCTTTACGTACAAAATCATACCTAAATCCGCGGAAAAGTTGCTTGTTTTGGAATTTATGTGGAAATTTGTTGAAGCCGGTGTTGAGTACACGAATAAAATTCACTTTTTAGATTCCTACAGTTTTTTTCCCAAATCATTGAGCGAATTAATTCAAGTGCAGAAAAACGATGACGGCTGCAACGCTTTCCCCCTTCTCAAGCAACAATTTCCAAATGATTTATATGATTTGTTAACGGTCAAGGCATCTATCCTTATGACTTTTATTGTTCCATGTCGAGATTCGCCGAGGAGGCTATTCCTCCAATTGAATCGTTTTACGACAGTCTTCACGATCGTAGTTGCACCCCCGAGGAATACAGTTTTGCTAAAAAAGTTTGGGCAGCGGGAGGGTGTAAAAATGGATTTGACTACTGCAAGCTGTATTTGTCGAGTGACGTGTTAACTTTGTTAGACATTATGTGTAAAAATACGGATAAAATCTATGAGGAGTTTAATCTTGATTTGGGGTATTATTTTTCTTCGCCTCATCTAGTGATGGACCTCATCCTGAAAATTAGTGGGGAAAAAATCGGGCTAATGACTGACATTGATCAGCACCTGTTCATCGAGAGGTCAATGAGGGGGGGTTTTGTTTTTCACGGAGACCGTATCTTGGAAACTGATCCAACGGGGGAGAAGACGGGGACAAAATCAAATGCAGTTTTCCTCGATATGAATTCTCTCTACCCCTCGGCCATGTCCCATTATGCACTACCTTGCGGCGACTATAAATGGCTCAATGACCCTCAAGCTCCCCATTTCCCCAACATTGACAGTGGTGTTGAGGAGAATGGACCGGTTGGATGGTTTTTTGAAATTGATGGAGAGATACCAGTCGAGCTTCACGATTCAGTAAAGGATTTTGTTTTCCCGTGCATCAATAGACCTGTGACTAAGGACTCTTTGAGCCCTCGCAATAGGCGTTTTAGTCGAGGTGGACGGATTGCATTGGGCACCTTCAAAACAAAAACTTATTGCTGACCTTCTGCCGAAAAAAAACATAGTTGTACATCATGTAGCGATAAAATGGATGTGTAACAATGGTTTCAACGTCACAAAGGTTCACCGAGCACTCGAGTTTAGTCAAAAACCTTATTTGAAAACGTTTGTTGACACTTTTGTCAGCAAACGTTCTGCAGCAAAGACGAAAGCCGAAAAAGAATTTATAAACTCATTTGAATTCGGCTTTCGGCAAAATGTGTGAGAGTGTTCGCAATAGGAATCGTTGCGACGTTTGTGACCGATCCAGAACAATGTGCTCGAATTATTGCCGATCCCAATTACACTTCCTTTACAATCATTGGCCCGGACATGGTACTTTTGAATAGGAAAAAAAGACGCATTGTCCTGAATAAAAATATTGCTGCAGGCAGTGCTATCTTGGAGATCTCAAAAAAGCTCATGTTGGAGTTCTACTACAATGTGGCTAGGGTACAGTGGCCGGAAAAGGGGCAAGTAGAGGTCTGCTACGGTGACACGGATTCTCTACTGCTCAAAGTAAAAACATCAAATCTAATTGATGATTTGGCGCACGGTGAAATTATCAGTTCACGGATGGACTACACCAATTGGAGTGTTGGTCTTTACCCTGAGCTAGTAAAACGTCGGGCGCCCAATCAACTTTTATTTTTAAAATCTGAACGGGTAGCGACTTGATTTCCCGTGGTATGGTTTGTAGGTCCGAAGGTGTACTTTATACAGACACACGACGAGGAAATCAAGAAACGTTGCAAAGGAGTACCCACGCGCTATGTGGACAAGAATTTCAATATGGACATTTATAGGAATTGTATTGTTCAAATGCAATTCCACGAGCCAAATTGTTGGCAATTCGTTCGTTGAAGTACAAGAACTATACTGTAAATGTAGAAAAAATAGCCTGAGTACCATTTCCGACAAGGTCTATGTTTGTCAAGATGGTGTGACCACCCTCCCCCTTGACACTATTTAACTTCAGACCGGATCGAATGTATTGCCCACCGTGAAAGTCTCGGTTTAAATAAAGTCCTGTAACTAATTTCCTAAAAACCTTTGGGGGGGGGCCTCGCGGCCCGGGGGGGGGGGGGGGCCTCGCGGCCCGGGGGGGGGGGGGGGCTCGCGGCCCGGGGGGGGCGGCCGCCGCCAGCGCGGGAGGCGCACCGTCACCAAAGTTATCTTTTTTTTGGACTTAGAGCAGATTTTTTTTTTTTTTCAAGTGCCATCTCTAATTTAATGTTTTATTTTCTCTGTAAAAAAAAAAAAAAAAAAAAAAAAAATGTTTTTTCTCTCTGTGTGCATGTAAATGTTGCTGTTGTATTTTTATTATAAATAAATTAAAAAAAAAAATTATTTTTTCAAGTGCTCTCTCTCTAATTTAATGTTTTTTTTTCTCTGTAAACAAAAAAAAGTGTTTTTTATCTGTGTGTACCTATGTAAATGTTGTTGTTGTTGTATTTTTTATTATGAATAAATTTAAAAAAAAGTGTATTTTTTCAATGTATTGTTACATTTTTATGTGCATATAATAAAAGAAAAAAAATATGATTCTTTGTCTTTTGTCTTTGTCTTCTGGAAGAACAGAGTAGTAGGGAAAAAAAAAATTATTTAGTCATTAGACAATTAGGGTCTACAGTTAGTTGTCCAGGTGAACTGTTGAAAGGAACATGTATCAATTTAAAACGCCATTCAGATCGTTTCTGTGTGGGCCCTCAATGTCGGGCAAAACACACTCTTAACTAAAATAATTAAAAATTGTGATAAAATGTTTGCGGAAAAGCCGAAAAAAAATCTACTATTGCTATAGTATTTGGCAGGAGTCGTACAATAAAATAAAAGCAATTGCTGCCACCACCATGGGATCGATGCAGATACAGTTCATACAGGGACTTGATGTTTTCAACATTATTGAACCAAACTCTTGGCTGATCATTGACGATCTGGCTGAATCCATTGAACAATGGTCCCAGCAAATGTTGCAATTGTTCACTGTTCGCTCTCATCATGAACAGATTTCCGTTACTCTGGTTCTACACAATCTCTTTCATCAGAGCAAATGTATGCGAACACTTGCTTTGAACTGTACCTACTATATCATCTACAGAGTTGTTCGTGATTCTAGCTCGCTAATAACCCTCAATAAACAAATCTATCCAGGTGCCCCTAAATTTCTACTCTCAGCATACAATCAGGCAACTAATAAACCCCACGGTTATATCCTGCTGGATCTTAATCAAAATACACCCGAGGATCTGCGTGTAGTCACAGATATTTTCGACAATGAAATTACAGTATATCTCCCGGTGAACACTAAAAAGACCTATTAGTCGCTATCATGACACTGAAGAAACTACATGAAAATAGACACTTGTTTTCAGTTCTAAGCACTTCAAAACCTCAGCTTAGAAAAGCAATACTCAAACATGGTATTGACAATGATTTCATTAATCTAATATCTGAACTTTGTTTAAATTTGACCGAGGGTAATGTTCAACTACCAGAAGTAGTTAAGCAACAGGCAAAGCAACATCGTTCCATTGTACGTACATTGGCCTCTAAAAAGAAAGGAAAGAATTTTAAAAGGAAACGACTTCTTCAGGCGGGCGGTAGCTTTTCACACTTTTACTGCCAATAATTGCAGGACTTGTAAACAGTTTTCTCTAGTAGAATGGCAAAACCCTATAAATTGACTCCAATAGAACTCGCTCTCTCACCCGTCGAACACTTTGAGGACAATCTGAGTAAATTCCTCGACAATGAAACTATTGATGATGATAAAAAACTGATTTTACTTCAAGATGCACTTCGCCGAGTGGACAAACACTATCGATCAAAGCCCACTGCTGCTGCTGATCCCAAAAAAGAATCATCTCCTCAAGAGTCTCCTGCTGCTGCTGGAACACAATTAAAGAAGGAGGAATTGGATTCAATTGTATTGAAAATTGGAAATCTAATGCCCCACTCATATCGTGAACAAAGTAAACGACTCCTAATCTATCTCTTGGAAAGTGATCAAATTCAAGTTGAGAGCAATGGGGAAAGGATTATAATTCAGGGCAAGAGCTATAATCTACTTGATTTAATGTATGACATGGTTACAAATCGTAAAGGACTATTATCATTTGACACTCGTCTATACAACTTTCTAAATACATTAAACTTCCCCAAAAGTCTTATTGGCAATAGACAAATTCTAAAAAAATTAAATGAACGTGCCTCATCATCATCAACATTAAAAGATGAACTTGAAGCAGAAGAAGATTTTAAATCAATTTTGGAAAATACTAGCACACCACTGATAGCTAGACAAAAGCGAAGACGTATCAAGTCAACGTCTCCGCCACCAGCAGCAGCCAGTATACAAAAGGGTAGCGGACGTTACACAACGTGTTTACGTTCAAAATGGCTGAAGTTCTGAAAGGTGTTTATGAAAATATTGGCGAGGCGGGGAGTTTAAGTTCCCCCACAACTCTTTCCAAAGTCACGGGTGTTCGCACTAAAAGTGTACAAGACTATCTACAAAATGAACCAAGTTACACTCTGCATAGAAATCATAGACTTCGTGCCAATCAATATCGAAAAACTAAAGCCTTTTACCCATTGGATATAATGCAAGCAGATCTCCTGACTCTAGATGAGCTTCAAAGACGTCACAATACACCGTACAAGTACATTCTACTTGCAATCAGTGTTTTTAGTCGCTATGCATATGCAATTCCATTGCGATCAAAGAGAGGTGTTGAAGTTGCTCAGGCCATTGAAAGTATTCTCGAAAAGGATTCATATAAAAAAATTCAAACGGATCGCGGTAGTGAATTTGTTAATCCTCATGTTGCAAAAGTACTAGAGAAATATAGTACACTGCTCTATCATAGTCACAGTCCTATAAAGGCTGCATTGGCCGAACGATTGATAAGAACTATTCGACTTTTAATTTCAAGATATTGTACATTGAAAAATACACCAGCTTTTATTCATGATCTAGATAAAATCATGTTGATTTATAATCAACGACCTCATCGCTCATTGTCCAACTCTACACCAACGGAAGTTCATCATTCGGATCATAATACAATTGACACCTTTCTTAAACAATATTCCAATGAATCAAAAGTCAAGAAGAAGAAAAATAAATTCAAGGTTGGTGATACTGTTCGAATTAATAGAACAACTAATGTTTTTGAAAAGGGGAATTACTTGTGGTCCACTGAACTTTTTAAAGTGGCAAAAATCCTAGACACTAAACCCATAACTTATCGCCTGCGTGATACCAAAGATGAAGAGATTCTCGGCGGCTTTTATGACTATGAATTGCAAAAAGTTAAAAATGCTAGTGAAATCTATCAAATTGAAAAGATATTAAAGACACGTACTCGCGGGGGTAAGAAACAGTTACTTGTTCGCTGGCTAGGATACAACTCTGATTTTGATTCTTGGATTGGTGTTGAAGATATTGACAATGCCCAATGATTTCTATGTAACTTTCATGTCCAACGTTTCCGATCCTCTCTACAATGACTTGAATACGACAAGTGATTTTTGGACAAAACTCTCACCCGCCATCAAATTTGACGGTGCATATGAAGTGGCCCTTGTCGACTGTATCCTCAAAAATACCTATGACATCCTGAGAAAGGATCGTAAATATGAAATAAAAATACGACCGTTTGAATTCGGTGATGAAGGTGCAATGGCAACTTTTGACTCTAATCAGTACCCTATTGCTAACATCCCCTACAGGGAATACAATAACATGCATGAACTGTGTCGAGTTATCAACAAAAAAATTGCAAGTCGAAAAAAAGGTGGTTTCACTTTCAATTACTCGACGGAACAAAGGAGAATTTATATTACCATCCATTTGAGAATGAAAGAATTTTCCTCAATGAGAATTTACGTGAGGTTCTTGGTTTTAAAAAACGTATTATTAAGACAGAAAATTTCAGTGGTAGTGACCATGTTATCTATGCAGACTATGCACCCAGCTTCTCCACGGACACTTGTATATTTCTCTACGCTTCATTTGTGGAAACATCTCGGTTGGTAATTCAAATGTTCCCCTCCTACGAGTTCTTGAACGAAAAACCAATCAAGAACATGTTCACCACTACAATATAAAGCATCTTCAGTATATTCCCGTAAACACTTCCTATTTGGAACTCTGTCAGTTAACACTAAGAACTGAATTAGGTGATCCAATAGCAATTTCAAAAGGCCTAGCAGTGATTACATGTCATTTTCGACCTATTGTCAACGACAAAGACGGTACAATCACCTAAAAAATGAACAATAGAAGAATTCCATTTGTCTGTCCCGATATTGACTGTTATGTTGGTGCTTTGAGTCCACGTCAAATAGGCAATGGATTGGACTACTACAAGGGGCGTACTACAATGTCTGGCTATGGTCTTGGTAGCTGGTTTGCTAAGCTATTTCGTTCTGCACTACCCCTTGCCAGAAAATATCTTGTACCTGCTGCATCAAATTTTGCTGCCTCCACACTACAGGACTGGGGGTCGGGCAAGAATTTCAAGGAGAGTGTTAAAGAAAATATTAGATCTTCAGCAAGAGCCGTTGGCGAACAATTAAAATCTCGACAAAATGGGGAGGGATTGAAAAGGATGCGTTCGCGTCATTCACTCATCAGTCTCCACCCAGGCAGGAAGCAAAGGACATCAACAAGGACTTTGAGAAATAAAACAACAAAGACCAATAAGCAGCAGAAGAAGAAGAAGAAAAAGATTGTTAGATCAAAGAAGGATTTCTTCTCTTAAGATGACTTATCTCCCTCACAAGGAATCATATCCATCAATCACTTCCTCATTGAATCTATTCAATGCTGAAAATGTTGATGTCAGTGTCAAGTATGGCTACTATGAACAATTTCATCCCTCAACACCCCTCTCGGAAAATATACACTTTCAAATATTTTCCAATGAAGACTATTTCATTGATTTGTCATCAACATTTATTGATTTAAATGTTGTGGTGAAGAAAAAGTCAGATAATACAACTCCAAATGCCGGCGATGGTCTCTCCTATGAAAACTGTATTCTACACAACCTATTCAAACAAATTAATGTATTTATTAATGGGACATTGGTGAGCACTAGCAATAATTTATCCAACTATGCAAGCTACATACAATTTATGATGATGACGCCAAAGGCGTACAAGGAGATGAGAGGACAATCATTGGGCTATGAATATCGAACAGGTGTTGATACTGACGGTGAGTTGACTACTGCAGTGACCCAGGAGTATCATCTAGTTGGAAAATTAAATCATGAGATATTCAATATATCCCAATGGCTACCCCCCAATGTCAAGATTGACATAAAGTTACAGATGGCCCCATCGAATTTCATTCTGAGAAAAACACTTCCTGCAGCACCCGATGCAAATGTTATTATCACATCGGCAATTCTCCACGTCCGAAAACAACAAGTTATGAGCTCTGTTGCATTGGCAGTGGAAAAGCTAAGAGCCAATGGTAACAACATTAAACTTCTTGTCCCCCATACAATCACCAATCAACGTCACATTGCCACCGGTTCTCGTAGCTATAGCGATTCATCGTTTATCAATGGAGAAATCCCTTCAAAATTGGCTTTGGCCTTTGTGAAGAGTGGCAGCGCCGTTGGATCCTGGACTGAATCCCCCCATGATTTTAATTTTTTCGGTCTATCTAGTCTTGTGTGCAAAGTGAATGGTATTCCACTGTACACTCTATCATTTGACAAAAAATCCTATAGAACTCTGTACGAGTTGACCATGCAATCCCTAGATCATGACTCTCAACTATTTGAAAATGGAATAACCGAATCAATGTTTTCAAAAAATCATGGGGTTATTGTTTTGGACTTGTCAGGCACACAGGATATGAGCATAGTACGAACTGGGAATGTACGTTTAGAGTGTACATTTGCCGATGCTCTGACTGAGAGTATCACGCTAATATCACTGAGTCAATTTGAAACCTATTGGGAAATCACACCCGACGGCAGTGTTCTACTAGACCTTGCACCATGAACACAAATCAAATAATCAATGTATTTAGTATGGACCCATACATGTCCCAATACAAGTCCTATTGCATACCCTCGGACTTCATTGAAAAAATTCCAAGTGATAACAATATCCTAATCATTGTTAATAGCAGTCCATCGACTTTGAAGACTGGTCATTGGCTATGCATCTTTCAAACGGCGAAGAATATTGAATTTTTTGATCCTCTTGGTCTATCGTATAAATTCTACGTTCCATACATCAGCAACTTTATTGAAAGCAGTGGGAAAACCATTATTCAAAATCAACGAAGAGTACAGGATTTAGCGACTAAGACATGTGGCTTTCATGCACTACTCTTTTTCATGTTCAGATGTCGTGGCTACACCTACAAGCAGTTTCTCAACATCTACGTTGACTTACCTCAATTGAACGACTTTCTAGTGGAGAATATACTTACAAGTGTATTTAATATTGATTTTAGTGCCCTAAGAATAAAATGTTCTAAAGATGTATGTGAAATTGTTTATTAATAAAAAAAAAATTATATACATGATAAAACGACTTTTCTACTCTTTTAGATTTCATCCACTACTAGGTATTTGTCGACAACAACTAGTGCAGGTAGATTATTTGAATTCACAGTGTACTGATTCTGATGTACTGCAATGTCAGGGTCACATTTTCTACAGTAGAGTGTGACTTCACTCTTGTCATATCTCTTTGTATAGTCAATGATACTATTCGCATTCATTCTATAGAATTCACATGTTTCAATTTGTGTATTTGAAGCAATTTCACAAACAGTGTCCTCAAGTGTCGAATCACATTCTGTCACTGCCAAATAAAAATCAGTGGGCTTATAATCATAACACCCAGTGTCTTCACAACAATGACGTAGAAACCATATTCTCTTGTTGTTCCAACAGTTGAATCGTTGACCTGGTTCCTCCTCCCAGAACAATCTAAAACCACGACGATACCAATCTCGTAGCAATAAACTAAAATCCCGGTTAGGATTCTTTCCAATCATACCGGGATATGTACTCTCCCACTGCTTACATTTTTCATAATGACAATTGGAGCATAGGTGGCCTCTAGGATGAGAGTCACACACCTCTTCAAGACAGGAATTACAACCTTTAATTTGTACAGCATATCCTCTATGCAATTTACACGGGTTGCATAATCTACACTTTTCATCATACTCCTCAATCATTGTGCAATTCTCACATGATGACCAACTGCCCAGTGAGTACATACATAGTGGGCATGTATGAAACATTTTGTCATGTGTTGACGCTCTCACTGCCACAATGAAACTGAGCTAGCAACATCAAAAATTGTCTGAGATAGAGAGAGAGAGAGGAGTAAATCATCCTTGAGCACCATCTTTCTTATGAAAAAAAAAGTCCTAAATTTCTAAAAACTAATGTTTAAAAGCATATCCACAATATCATTTTGCTGTGTCGTGATCAATATATCAATAAATTGTGTAAATGCATTTGGACCACGATGTAGAAGCTTCATACAATAGTCTAATGATGGAGAATCAGTTTTCATTATATCGACAAGCATTCCCCGAGAAAATATCTTCCTTTGAATAGACAACTCTAGAAAATCATCATCTAGAATCAAACGTTTTTCCATAAGAATTAGATTCCTCATGATTCGATCTTTCTCGAATCTATCCATTTTTTAGAGTCCTAACTCTCTCACAACCAACTTCAGACTAATCAGAATCTCTTTTTTGTACTCAAAATATACGCTAGTCTACTATAGAAAAAAAGAAAAAATACCATTGATTTAGAAACAGTTTTATTGAACATAATTACAATATAATAATATTCACTGATGCATTTTGTTCTCATCAATATATTTCGATAGAACATCTAATGCTGACCGAAGTTTATTTATATGGAGAATATTTACTTTTCCAGCAAAACACAGCTGTTCCTCCTGCTTAAATTTGCTTAATGATATCACATATCTAGCATACATAGTGTCCCATTCAAGACATAGTCTACAGCCAGCAGTTATTTCCACAGCTACATTAGGTACTCGTATATCGTTGCTGCTGCTGCTGTCGGTTCCATCATTAATCTCCAATAGTGTAAATGCACCACTCATTTTTTTTCTCCACTAATATCCTCTCAAATAAAAACTATTCTCTTTGAATCCAATTCTCTTACTAATATGAATTGTAGTGAAAACCATTCCTTATATTCAAATCCTAATCACCAATCAAGTTATACACGTTCCTCTTGGCAAAGAGTGTGATGACCTGTAACTACTAGAAAAACCTGTTTGTACGGGGGCCTTGTAGAAATGGTAGGTACTACTCTACTAACTTGAAGCCCTTTCTCCGAGAACTTTGTGGGACTAAGTCATCCTCAAAGACATATTTATTAGATTTTTGACTCTGTTGGACAAAATGGCTATCTCAAAATTTTGATTGCGTGACTGTGGGAAAAATGAGCGTGGGAGGGGGCCAAGTTACCCTCCAATTTTTTGGTCACTTGAAAAGGACACTAGAACTTAATATTTCCGTTCGAATCAGCCCTCTCATGATATTCTAGGACTACTGGATCGATACGACGACCCCTGGAAAAAAAAAAAACACGCATCCGTGATCTTTCTTAGGGCAAAAAAATACAAAATTCACGTTTTTGTAGATAGGAGCTTCGAACATCTACAGTTGGGTTTTCTGTGACGCTGAATTTGATGGTTTTATTTTCATTAAGATTATGCCACTTTTAGGGGGTGTTTCTCCCTTTTTTCGAAAATAAGGCAATTTTTTTCAGGCTCGTAACTTTTTGATAGGTTAGACTAAATTTGATGAAACTCATATATTTGAAATCAGTATAAAAATTCAATTCTTTTGATGTATCTACTGGTATCAAAATTTCTGTTTTTTAGACTTTCGGTTACTATTGAGCCGGGTCGCTCCTTACTTACAGTTTGATTATTATAGTGTGTATTTGTTACAAATTCAAGACTTCATATAAAAAACTAGTAAGTTAGGGAAATCTATAACATACTACAGGAAATAAGCAGGAGGTATTGCATCTGTTATAAAGTTTGGACAGAAAGAGAAATTCGGTCGCATCTTTTTAGATAGAAAAGGGTCGCATCTTTTTTCTAATCAAATAAAAAAACAAGTTTCTTAAACTGAAAGTAAGGAGCGACATTAAAACTTAAAACGAGCAGAAATTATTCCGTATATGAAAGGGGCTGTCCCCTCCTCAACGCCTCGCTCTTTACGCTAAAGTTTTTTATTGTTTTAAAAAATAAAGTTGTGAGACAGAGTCAAACTTTAGCGTAAAGAGCGAGGCGCTGAGGAGGGGACAGCCCTTTCATATACGAAATAATTTCTGTTCGTTTTAAGTTTTAATGTCGCTCCTTACTTTCAGTTTAAAAAACTTTTTTTTTTATTTAATTTCTGATCGTTTTTTCAGTTAATGCAGCTTTTATTTTGGCTCGCCGTCATTGAATAAGTAAACAAAATTTGCAAAAAATTTTTCTTTTCTTTTGCTAAATGGCTGTCTCTAAAATTGGTTCTGATGTAATTTACAAATTAACTTTCGTAACGAACTTCTATATTCGTATATTTTTCTTCTGGCAAAAAATACAAAGTTGCAGATTTTTGCAGATATGAGCTTGAAACCTATGTTATAGGGTTTTCTGATACGCTGAATCTGACGGTGTGATTTTCATTAAAAATTTTTCAATTTTAGGGATGTTTCCCCCCTCTTTAAAACATCGGTGAGTTTTCTGAGGCTCGTAGCCTTTGATGAGTAATACTAAACTTAATAAAATTCATATATTTAGAATCAGCTTTATAAGCCCATTCTTTTGATACATTTATTGACATCAAAGTTCCGTTTTTAAAAGTTTCGCTTACTATTGAGCCGTATCGCTAGTTTTTTTTTATTGTTTTTTTTTTTATTACGGTTATGTTATTACGTATATGATGGGGTTCTCCCCTTAGTCAATACCACGCTCTTTACGTTAAAAGTTAAAAAAAAAATTTAATTCACAAACCCCTGAATCACAAAGGCCGTTTAATTAGAATAGATAGCTCTTTTGAAAGCACTAAAAAAAACTGTAGCGTAAAGAGCGAGTATTGACTTGGGGGAGAACCCCCTCATATACGTAATAATTTCTTTTCATTTTAAGTTCTAATGTTGCTTCTTACTTTCAGTTGAAAGTACTTGTTTTTTTTAATTTAATTTCTGATCGTTTTTTAAATAATGCTTGGAAATCCGGCGCCCCCTACATAGAAATGTCCCTTACCCCAAAGAAACATCCTCCACGGAAAGATTCTCCCGACTAACCCCCTCCTCAAGCCCCCCTCCCCCCCCCACCAGAAAAAAATTCTTCCTGAAAATGTCTGTATACTTCTCAATAACCAATACAATATGTAAGCAATGGGCAAAGTTCATAACTTTTAGCCCTTCCCCTGGGAACTGTGGGGGGTTAAGTCATCGTAAAAGACATATTTATTAGATTTTTGACTACGCTAAACACAATGGCTATCTAAAAATTTTAATTGGGTGACTTTGAGAAAAAATTAGCGTGGGAGGGGGCCTAGTTGCCCTCCATTTTTTTGGTCACTTAAAAAGGGCACTAGAACTTTTAATTTCCGTTCCAATGAGCCCTCTTACGATATTCTAGGACCACTGGGTCAATACGATTACCCCTGGGAAAAAAAACAACAAATAAACACGCACCCGTGATCTTTCTTCTGGCAAAAAATGCAAAATTCCACATTTTTGCAGATAGGAGCTTGAAACCTCTTCAGTAGGGTTATCTGATACGCTGAATATGATGGTGTGAATTTCATTAAGGTCCTAGATTTTTTAGGGGGTCTTTCCCCCTTTTTTCGAAAATTAGCCAAATTTTTCTCAGGCGCGTAACTTTTGATGGGTAGGATTAAACTTGATGAAACTTATATTTTTGAAATCAAAATTAAAATATGATCCTTTTGATGTATCTATTGGTACCAAAATTCCGTTTTTTAGAGTTTCGGTTACCATTGAGCCGGGTCGCTCCTTACTTACAGTTCGTTACCACGAACTGTTTGAAAAGAAAAATTTACCTTTTTAGATATAAAGCACTGATAGGTTTCCTTCCTTCTCACCTGGGATGATATTACTGAACTAAAGTCATAGTCATTGGTTAAGGATTAATTTGAATAAAACTTTGCTACCGTATATCTTTTGCTTTATTAAAGCAACAAATTGAACATACAGATTGTTAGTACTGACTCATTAACAGTTAAGAGAGAAAGGATATCTGATTTGTTCGAAGACATCTTTTCAGTTCAAAAAATAAATTTTTGCATAATTAGTTGGTCATTTTGAATATGGGATTACGTGAATCATTAGCTTGGTATGTGAATGTAAATGAAAATGTTTTCATAGTTCAGAAATATTAAGTCTGAAAAAGACTGGACAAAGTCTGTGGTTTGGCTCGAGAAAGCTTGAATATATGCATTTTTTCTCGACAAAATTGGAAATCTATCAATTTTTTTGAAAAAATTGAAAGCAATAAAAAAATGCCCATATAATTAGCGAAAAATGGCCATATACACACTTTAAAATTAGCAATAAAGCTGAAATTTGTTACTTTATTCCACAGAAATTGAATGAACCGAAAGAAACTCAATAAAAATTGAAAACAGTGAATTCTTTAAACGAAAAATTCAAAAAAAAAGAAACATTTATTTAAAAAAGACGAATTTACTTGAAAAAAACTGAAAAGATGAAAAAGCTAAAATGAAATTTCAAAACTAGAAATTACCTCAGTAAAATATTGAAAAAGACCAAATAACTTGAAAAAAAGACAATAGCACTTGAACAAAAACTTTAAAGAGATGAAATCACATGAACAAAAGCGAAAATGTTGCCAACATTTAGAAGAAAAATTAAAATTTACTTAAACAAAAAATAGAAAAGCTTTAAACTACTTCAACAAAAATTGAAAAAAAAAATCAATAAACACAAATTTGAAACCTCGAAATTACTGAATAAAAATTTATGAAGACACAAATTTTAAATGACCTTTAAGAATTGTCGATATCTTTACAGCAAAATTTAAAAAAAAGTTACACAGACAAAAATAAAAAGAAAGAAACCAACTTAAAAAAAAATGAAAAATCTATGAAAACCTCGTACAAAATTGATGAAAACAAAATCACTTGAACAAAATAATGAAAAATATTTAAACAAAAGTTACTCAGGAAGAAGTCATTAAAAAAAAAAATTGAAGTAAAAAGACACAAAAATTAAAGATTAAAATCATGAATACTTCTTTCTTAGGTATCTTGAAAGTGCTAAATATTTAAGCTAGGAGTAAAATTGTTTTTTAGAAATTAAATCAGTGTTGCGAAGAAAACTGTATCTAAAAAGGACAAGAGGGTTATTGTACTCCAATCACTTTTAAAAATACACCTTAACATGCTCTGAAAGTACAAACTTTATACTCCCATCTATTGCTAATTTTTAGCTATTGCTGATTCACCCCCCTGATAACGACCATGCATATAGTGTGTATTGATTTTTTCAACATCCTCCTCGACATTTCTTAAAAATTTCACCTACACCTTTTGGAGACCCAGGATCAAACATGCCACATTTCCAAAGTAATAAACCTTATCTGTAAATAATGGGCATCCAGCAAAGATTACAGTCCTTGCCCCATCCCCAGGAGACTTTTTTCACTTCTTATACCACACTTTGAATATTAACTCTATCTGATGAAGAGACGACATATTCATATTGATGTTGCTAACAATATTAACTGATTTATGGTTTTCCGGAATACTAATATTGTAGTAAGATGAAAAAGGATAATTTATAAGTTCAATATTATTGTACACAGATACAGGCTTAATTACCCAATCAAAACCTGGAACTGAATACACACTTTCAAAAACAGCAGGTTCAAGCTTTAGTTCATCACCAAAATCAAAAAGTTTAGAACCACTGTGCTGTATCGAAGTCATATAGAACCCTCCATCACTTGAAACATTATTTAATATGGCTTGAACACTTTCAATCCAAACGTTGCCATTTTTATTTTTCAAAGATAGGAAACTTTGCATGTCGCCTTGTTCTAAGAAGCTGAAACTCATAAGGAAAATCCATCTCATTTATAAGAATTTTAATTTCACCTTTATGCATAATTTGTCCCATATTTAGCTCATTCTTCAGAATCTTCAGGACTGTTCTAAATTCTTGCGGTGCTGACAGAGGTGAAAAAGGTTGGATTTTTGAAAGGAATTTTGAACTTTGTTGAACATGAGCTGCAATATTTATAAGGTTAAATAAACTGGAGTAAATTTGTTTTCCTATAGAAAAGAGATTTAGCATTGCGTTGACCATTATTGTGTCAAGTACGTTATAAGCAGAAGCCATATTATTCAGTACAATTGCGGATGTATCATAAAGTATTTCCTTGCGTCTTTTGAATTCGTCAACTGCCAGTTGTGCATCAGAAATCTTGGATTTAAGTTCAATCACCTTCTCTGTAAGGTCTACCTTCATATCAATAAGTGATACCAATGAATCTAGTTCTGGTATGTTTTCAGCTGCTAGTTCCCTAGAAGCTTGGAAAACTACTGATTTTAGGCGAGAAACTAACTGACGTGCTTCGTAACGGGTAAATCGACTGTTTATTCCACTAGTTGGGAATGAGACTGGAGTATAGACTTTCATCAAATATGAAAGTTGAACGCCAAACTGTATATCATCTCTTATCTCGATATTACTAATATCATTGGCAAAAGTTTTGATTTTCCTGCTTAGCTGATTTGTTTTTTTATAATTTTGTTCAATAAGTGAAAAATAATCTTCGAATAGTGGGTCAATATTATTGAAAGAAGTCTTCAATTCGTAAGAGATAAACTTATGAGTTGAATTAAGAAGGTCTTGAAATCCAGTCTTTGTATTCTCGTGATTTCTAAGGCCAAATATAGCTAAAGCAAAACTTACAATGTTAGTTAAGATTTTAACAGCGTTGAATATTTGCTGTCTTCTTACTTCTTCCGTTTCCTGTGCCAAATGACTTTGTGACTCAGCAAAAAGTTTGTCTCTAAATTTGTCAACAATGTGTTTCAGGCTCCCCGTTTTGAATTGACTTATTTGGTCGACAACTAAACTCAACTTTTTTTCGAACTTTTTTATATCTTCTGTCAGAGACTGCTGCTTATTTCTAGAATCATGCATAAGTTCATCTGCTAAGTTCATTTCAGTTTTAATAACGCTGTCCAAGCTTTGGCCAATCAATTGAAGTGTGTACTGAGCTCTTAAATTCAAAAGCTCGTTTTTCTGTTTAGCAGCTTGAACTAAACTATTTTCAATGGAATGAATAATTTTTTGAAAAGATCTTTCACCTTTATATCTTCCTTTTTCTTTCTCCTTTAAGCTAAAGGAGTTTATCTCTTTAAATATTGAAAAAATAAAACCATCAGCAATCGTTAGATTTTCGACTTGACTTTGAACTTCATTTTTACTTCCAACTTTTCCTTTCTCCCCTGATTCTCCAATTTCACCGTCCTTTTCTCTTTCTTGAGTTTTTTTCGAGATGTAAATCGGTACTTTTTATTTCTCTGTCATAAACTTCAATTTCGTCCAAGTCTTCTGCTAAACGCTGAATTCCGGTCTTGTACTTATGTCTCTCTTGTTGTTCCAAAGTTCGAGTATATGTTGCTTCTATAACCTCAATGTTTCCACCTTTACCTCCAGGACCTCCAATGCCACCTTTACCACCCATGCCTCCTTTACCACCTTGAGCTAGTAGAGAAAAATGCTCCCAAAAGCTTACAGGAACATCAAGCTTCAGCCTCCCAGGCTCACCTCCATTCCCTCCAGATCCACCAGAATTACCACGAAGACCTTTATTGCCTGGCATTGCATTAGTTGACTTGTTGCACAAAGTCTGTTGAAAACGTTATGTCCTTTCTATAGATCTTACTGTTTGGAACCACAGCACATATAAGATTATTAACAAGAAGAGGAACAAACACAACCAAGCCACCCTGGTTCATGTATTTCTTCTAAATTTTCGTGTTTTATTTCTTAGCTCGTAATTTCTTAAACTGTCATAATAAGATTTTTTAGAAAACTTCATGGGCAATGTCCCACTTCTTCCATCTACTCCCTGGGACCCAGGCGTACCATCTCCTCCTTCTCCACCATCCCCTCCATTTGCTTCTATATTCAGCACACCACCATTGACCGCAAAATGAACCTTGATTGAAACAACCCCACCACTGAAGCCGTTTTTCCCTGTTTGACCAATTTTTGATTTTGGAGGAGCATGCGGTTTTGTTAAACGGATAGTGGATCCCTTATCATGGATATTCAAATAGCCAGTTTCAATTGACAGTGTCCTGAGTGGTGTAGCAGTATAACCATAGACTGTCACGTTGGAACAAATTAACCGAAGTACTTCTGTATGATCGGTAAGTGTTGACAAAATTAGTGGTAAATCACATAGTAGATCAAATACTCTTGTTGTTTTGCCATCTGAAAGGTATTTTGGGGAAACACTGTTAAAATCAAATTGTGTTTTCAAGTTTCTGGAATTCCAAACTGTATTGTAACCTTTCTGATCTGTTACCAAATAATGATTCTATGTATTCGATTATTTCATATCCTTTTTGTAAAGAGTGATTAAAATTACATCGGGTAACCAATGAAAACAAATCAAACTCTTTTCTCTTTACAATTGTTCTTTGTGAATTTACAAAGGTCTTAAATGCTTCGTTAGTATCCTTTAATCGAGTTTAGTGACTGAATGATTTCAATGCCTTCTCGTAAAAGAGTTTCAGCCTGATCACGTTCGGTATATGCGAATGACATTCGTTGCTGAGAACACTTAGAAAATATTTCCTCTTTTTCTCTGTGAATTGTGTCTAATAAGCTGTAAGTTCTTTCTGAAATTTCTACTGGTAGTGTTCTTATAAGCTTTGAAGAGCTAGAAAGGTTTCCAGAAAAATATCTTTCCAAGCAATAATGCTCTTGTGCAGGTAAAAACCTGCAAATTGGAAGTAGTTTTATCAACAAGGAATGAATCTCAGTCAATGTTCTATTAAAGTTAAAATAAATAGTTTTTTCCATTGACTCTCTTAATCTAGTGTCAACTATTTTCCATTCTGTCATTGTAATTTGTCTTTGTCTTTCATTTTTGCTTTCTTCTATTAGAACCCTTAGTGCATTTTTGTTTTCTTGTACTAAAAAAATGACAGCTTCAACAAGAGCTTCAGTTTTCTTGGTTCTTTCGATTTCAGTCAGATGTTTATGAATAAATGTTTCATGTTTGGTTAAATTTTGTTTCACGTTAGCAGTAAACAAAGCCTCTAATAGGTCATTGTCAAGAAACTCAGCATCTGAATTAATCTTTTCTAGCACGATTTTATACAGGTTTGTCAAAATATTTGGTGTAATAATTGTTCCAGCTAAGATTTTAACTTCGGTTTGCTCATTTAAATCAAGAAATTAATTTAGTTAGACTCTGTCTGAAACGACCTGATCCCTTTCTTCTAATATGCATGTATTTCAAATAATCATCTTTTTTCGGTAAGGACAAATAAGGAAATCCGATTACTTGAACTGACTTAAAACAATTCTTTAATTTCTTCCGTATAGAATCTCTCTTTGTCGCAGACTCGGATTCAGATTCAAACTCTTCTTCTAAGAGTTCGTCAGTAAGTTCTTCGTCACTTTCATCACCTTGCATTTTATTCACAACTACAATCAACCTCCCCCCCTTGAAGTCAGTACAAAGTGATCCACTATCATCTTGAATTCTATTTGCCAAGTTGAGATAGCGATCTAATTTTTTTAGCTCTTCATCTGAACGTAAGGAGTCAGTAGTTACCCACATTATAATATTGGAAAATAATAAAGGGGGAATTGTTGAAACAAAGTCAATGCTGTCACCTCTTACCCCCATTCCTTCGCTATCAGTAAACACTAATGGAAAAGGTGAGCCATTATCAGTGAAATTTTTTTGTAGTGCATAACTCACTGCTGGAATATACTCATTGGTTGGGACCACTGGTGATATATCAATTCCTAACGTTGTTGTCTTTGTACTTGTTCTTCCCTGACGGAACATTTCGTCATTACCAGATATCAAAGAAACAATAGTGGATTTTCCAGATCCTCGAAGCCCCAAAATAGCAACAAGCACTTGCTGCTTTGAGAATTTGCCTAACTCTTCTAACCTTGCCTTACCATCCTCATGGAGGTTTCCAAGGGTCTTATCTTTTGTCACATTACCCATTCCAATTTTTTGAACAAGGATTTTCTTTGGGTAGTGACTTTTTACCTTTAAAACACCACAAAAGTGAATATTTAATTGAAATGTCCAAGTGCCGTTGATGCAGCTTGAGTATAAAAGTGATTGGCTTTTAGAGGTATCTTCTAAACTTATTTTGAAAGTTCCAGACTTTCTTGTGCACTTAGATTTTAATAGAAGATACTTGAAATGCTTTTTCACTACGTACGCTGCTGAAGAATTGTTGTTAAGGTATAACTGCTGCTGCCGTCTTGATTGTTTTACCTGCAATAAAAAAATATCTTGAGCCAAATGACAAATGTGGTTAGAAGAAGTCGCAAGAAAGAATTTAAAGATAATTGGAACTTCCTGGGAGGTTGTAAAGAGGAAAGCTTTGAATACTTAGGATGGGGGAGAAGCGTGCTCAGCTATGCTGTCTCCCAAATAGACATAGACATAGACATAGATATATTGACATAGACATATTTTATTAAACTTACTCTTTTTAGCGCTAAAAGCACTAATACCGAGGGTTTTTACAAATACGAAAAAGTTAAATAACAAATACGACAACAAAAAATGAATAAAACCATATTACTTTTCCTAGGATTTGTTGACCATGTCTGTAAAAAAGGGAGCAAAGGAATGCTGGTAGCGAGTCGCTACGGCATGTCACTAGGTTGAGCTTGTATTGTCTCCGGGTACGGGACGTAACGGGGGCTAGCAGGGGCAGGATCGTCCTGTGTTTGCTGCTACGGAGCAGGAAATGGCCGAACTGGCAAATAAGTCTCTGACAGCGGTTAAAAAGCGACTCGAGGCCAAGAACTTTAAGCGATATTGTCATAAGTAGTGAAGGCCTGACCCAGCATAATCTTACAAGCCCGTATTTGGATAGCTTCGATATCTTGACACATCCTAGCATTCAACTGTACACTAGGGTCCCACACTGGGCACGCATATTCAATGAGGGGTATGATATAAGTCTTGAAGGCAAGCTTCATGGAATTCACACTGAACCCGAACCACTTCATGGTAATCAGTGACTGCAGCGCTGCATACCCTTTTCGACACAAGGTCACTTACGTGGTTGTTGAACTTGCAGTCAACGGAGAAAATTACCCCCAGAATTTTCTCACTGTCAACTGTTTTAAACAAGGTAGGGGGCTCCTGAAAGTCCGATTTAAGAGGGTTGAAACGCAACACCTTGCACTTCTGCTCATTGAGGGTAAGGCTAGCTCGCTCCCATTCATTCTGAAAAACCGTGGGTAGACTAGGATCAAAAAGAGGGATTGCTGATTGGTCTTCTAGTAGGTATTTGAGTAAGAATGACAGATCATCAACGAATTTATATCTGTCCTTGAAAGTACGCAGGATGAAGTTAATCACAGCGAGGAAAAAAATTCCGGCTAGTTTAGTGCCCTGAGGAGCACCGCAAGTGATTGGAGAAATGCAGAATTTGAATTCTTCGCTAAGAGTGAAAACGCTCTGCTCCCACTGGGAAAGAAAATCAGCGACTAGACGCAACAAGTCACTTTTGGCGCCCATTTCACTTAGGTTATTGAGAGCGATAATGTGTTTGATGAGATCGAAGGCTTTTCTGTAATCAGCGAGGGCCAAGTCTATGAAGATTTTCCCTTTCTCGAGCCACGATAGAATGTCGTCATACAGACGCACAAAGTACGCTGACGTGTTGGAGCCACTGAGGCATCCGTACTGGAAAGGGTCTATATTTGGTTCTATCTCGCTCATCAACAGTTTTGCTACGAAGGTCTCTGTTACCTTAGCCATGCAAAGAGTCAGCGAGATAGGCCTTAAGTCATAGCACGATTTTGGCGGGGATTTCTTAGGGATCACTTTTATATAGGATTTTTTCCAGGTGTTGGGAAATTTGCCGAGTGTTATGCAAAGGTTGAGAATACTAGCGAGAGGGGTAGCAAGGAAGGGCGCAAATTCATGAAGGAGACGCACTGGGATTTCTCCAGGATATGAGGAGCTACGAGGTTTGAGCTTCAGTAGTTCTGTGCACACTTGATGGGGCTCAACTGACGGCCGTGAATGTTCACAAGGTGCACTAGTGTCAAGGACTGCAGCTAGTTCCTCTTGTGAGAAACTCGGGTAAGTGATGCAAATCCCAGCAAAAAAAACATTAACCTCAGTAGCTGTTACGTAAGTGTCGTCCTCTTTCAGGATTTTTAAGTGAGGATCACGGGTTTTACCTATTAAACTTTTCACTGAATCATGCCATTTTTTGCTGTTACTGAAAAGGGTAGGATCAACATGGTTAGATACGTAAGGTTCTTCTGGCTGTGCGACAAAGAGCAACGACTTTGTTGCGCAATCGAGCATCATGCTACTGGCCCCGTGTTTGATAAGAGCTTTAATCTCAGGTGTGATCCACGGTCGGACAGTATAAGATCTATAGACTGTTTTGTTGGACAATGCTCCTTGTATTTTTCGTACAAGACGGAGCTGAAAAGCTGAGTCTTCTTGTCAAGATTCTGCTCATTTATGATTTCTGAGAAATCATGTTGGCTGATCCAGTGTCCGAAAGAAAAAATATTTGACTCATTGGTGGGACGCACGACAAACTGTGTTCGTTTCGGTCTTTTTGTCGGAGCTTTTGCTTTCCAAAGAACAGTAAAGTGATCAGATTTTCCTAGTGCAGTCAAACAGACCGGGTCGGAGTAAAATTCGTCGGAATTAGTTAGGATCAGGTCCAATAATCCACCAGTTATATGGGTTGGAGATTTTACAACTTGCTTAAGTCCGAGGCTGTGAGCAAAGTACTGTTTGTTAGTTTGGTTAAAATCACCACACACAACAATGGCCGGACAACTGAATTTGGTGCGGTAATAGTCTACTCCTTTCTGGAGGTGCAAAATCAGTTCTTTATGATTTCTGGTGCTCTCAGGGTAGTAAACTGCCACTAAAATAATGCAAGAGAAATGGCAAGGTAGCGACTTGGGCTTTGTGTAAATCCATAGAGACTCATGGTCCGAATCTTGTAGATTGTCAAAGAACCGATAGGGAATATCGTTCCTGTAGAATATAGCAACGCCTCCACCGTTGTGGCTTATGCCTCTGTTTTTTCTTGTTACAAATCTAGTGGCGAAGCCAGCGACTGAGCAATCTTGTTCAGTCATATTTCAGCATTCGGTAATTGCAGCAATAGCTATGTTATTTTGCCGCAGGACAGTTTCAAGTTCATCCATTTTGTTAGAGAGGGATCGGGTGTTACAGAGTAACATATTGGACATTACTCTCTCCAGACAAGGTAATTGAGTTCTTAGTACGGGTGGTGGGCAATAGGTATAGTTGATAGGTGAACTAGAAGCTACCGGAAGGAGTAAAGTGGGAGCTCCGTGAGTCGAATCGAGACAATGTTCTGGTAGGTCGAAGGGGACCGGTTGTTTGTGCACGAGTGTCTCTCAGTCATAATAGCAGATATTGGTAGACAATCAAGGGGTTTTCACCTTCTGGCTTTAACGCCTGCTCTGCACCCATGCCGTTTTTTTTGTCTCCTTTTACGCGTAGTGCAAGGGTCCTCTGCTTCAGATTGCAGTAAGTCTAGTGAACTTAAAACCGCTAGTATAGATGGCGCTCAAACCATTGAATTTAATTTGCTAAGTGATTTTAGCCGAATAATCTTAGCGGAGGCTTTAATCTGCCTGATCATGGTAGCTAAAATTAGCACGAAAATCAGAGGCAACGCTGTAGCGTTGTCTATAGTAAAGGCCATACGGCTCCAATGTTTTATTATTTTTTTTTTTTTCCCAGAGGTACTTCCTATGGACGTGGTCGTCATAGAAACTTCAAAGGGGGCTCATTCGATTGGAAATCGAGAGTTCTAGTGCCCTTTTTAATATTCGAAAATGATTGGAGGGCAATTAGCCCCTCCCCCCCCCTCCATACCCATCATTCCCCCAAACACATCCAATCAAAATTTTGAGATAGCCATTTTGGTCAGCGTAGTTGATTTCCAGATAGAAATTATATTATTGAGGAGGACACTCCCCCACAACTCTCAGAGCAAGGGTTTCTAATTATGCCCTGGGGGCATATAAGGTTTTTATAGAAAGCGTATTCGTATAAACTTCAAAAAAGGCTCATTCGAATGGAAATTCAAAGGGCTAGTGCCCGTTTTAATAGTCGAAAGTGATTGGAGAACAACTAGCCCCCCACACCCATCATTCCCCCAAACACATCCAATCAAAATTTTGAGATAGCCATTTTGTTCAGCGTAGTTGATTTCCCGATAGAAAATATGTTTTTGAGGAGGACACTTCCACACAACCCTCAAGGCAAGGGTTTTAAGTTATGCCCTGGGGGCATATAAGGTTTTTATAGAAAGCATTGTCGTAGAAACTTCAAAAAAGATCTCATTCGATTGCAAATTCAAAGGGACAGTGCCCTTTTTAATAGTCAAAAGTGATTGGTGGGAAACTAGCCCCCTCCCCCCCCCACGCCCATCATTCCCCTAAACCCATCCAATCAAAATTTTGAGATAGCCATTTTGTTCAGCGTAGTTAATTTCCAGATAGAAAATATATTTTTGAGGAGGACAAACCATCACAACCCTCAGGGCAAGGGTTTTAAGTTATGCCCTGTGGGCATATAAAGTTTTTATTGAAGGCTGTTATCGTAGAAACTTCAAAAAAGGCTCATTCGATTAGAAATTCAAAGGGCTAGTGCCCTTTTCAATAGTCGAAAATGATTGGAGGGCAACTAGTCCCCCCCCCCTCACGCGCATCATTCCCCCAAACAAGTCCAATCAAAATTTTGAGATAGCCATTTTGTTCAGCGTAGTTGACTTCCAGATAGAAAATATGTTTTTGGGGAGGACACTCCCCCAAAACCCTAGGGCAAGGGTTTTAAGTTATGCCCTGGGGGCATATAAGGTTTTTATAGAAGGCGTTGTCGTAGAATTCAAAAAAGGCTCATTCGATTGGAAATTCAAAGGGCTAGTGCCCTTTTTAAGAGTCGAAAGTGATTGGAGGGCAACTAGCCCCCCCCCCCCACGCTCATCATTCCCCCAAACACATCCAATCAAAATTTTGAGATAGCCATTTTGTTCAGCGTAGTTGATTTCCAATTAGAAAATATGTTTTTGAGGAGGAAACTCCCCCACAACCCTCAAGGCAAGGGTTTTAAGTTATACCCTGGGGGCATATAAGTTTTTTTAGAAGGCGGTGTCGTAGAAACTTCAAAAAAGGCTCATTCCAATGGAAATTCAAAGGGCTAGTGCCGTTTTTAATAGTCGAAAGTTATTGGAGGGCAACTAACCCCCCTTCTCACGCCCACCTTTTCCCCAAACACATCCAATCAAAATTTTGAGACAGCCATTTTATCTCCATTCAAGTTCTGGAAATTAGCTCTTTGAGGATGACAACTCCACCACAGCCCTCAGGGCAAGGGTTGTAAGTTATGCCCTGGGGGCATATAAGGTTTTATATAGGCAACATTGTAGTATATACTTCAGAGAGGGCTCATTTGATTGGAAATTGAAAGTTCTAGTTCACTTTTTAAGCGTCAAAAGATATTAGAGGGTAACCAGCTCCCCCCCCCCCCCCCAAACCCTATTTTACCAAATGCATCCAATAAAATTTTAAGACAGCTATTTGTTAAAAATAGTTCAAAGATCATATAACAAAAATTCCGGTGTTGACACAACCCACCAGGACCCGGGGGCAGGCGTTGTAAGTTATGCCCTGGGGGCATATACGGGTCTTATGAAAGTGATGCTCGTATTAACTTCAAAGAGTTATCATTTGATTGGAAATTGAGATCTAGTTCACTTTTTAAGAGTCAAAAGAGATTGGAGGGCACCTAGCTCCCCTCCCCCCCACGCCCTTTTTTCATCAAACCCATCCAATAAGAACTTTGAGATAGCTTTTTTTTAGAACAGTTCAAAGACCATATAACGAAAACTCAGGGGTCAACACACCCCCCAGGGCCCGAGGGCAGATGTTGTAAGTTATGCCCTTGGGGAATATATCGGTTCTTATTGAAGGGAAAATAGTAAAAAATTCAAAGATTGCTCATTTGATTGGAAATTGAAAGTTCTAGTTAAGTTTTTTCGAGTCAAAAGATATTGGAGGGCAACTAGCCCCCCCCACGCTTCTTTTCCCCAAATGTATCCAATAAAAATTTTGAGACAGGCATTAAGTTAAAAATTTCTCAAAAGTCAGATAACAAAAACTCAGGTGTTGTCACAGCCCCCCATGGCCCGGGGGCAGGCGTTGTATATTATGCCCTGGGGTATATATTGTTCGTATGAAAGGGATGCTCGTATAAACTTCAGAGAAGGCTCATTTGATTGGATATTGAAAATTCGAGTTCACTTTTTAATAGTCAAAAGAGATCTGAGGGCAGCTATCCCCCAACCCATCTGATGAAAATTTTGAGACAGACATCTTATTAAAAATAGTTCAAAGGTCAGGTAAGAAAAAATCCGGTGTCAATAGAACCCCCCAGGGCACAGGGAAAGGCGTTCTAAGTTATGCCCTAAGGGCATGTATGGTTCTTATGAAAGGAATGCTCGTATAAACTTCATAGAGGGCTCATTTGATTGGAAATTGAAAGTTATAGTTTAATTTTTAAGAGTCAAGAGAATTAAACTAATCCCCAGGCTCTTTTTTCCCCAAACCCGTCCCTTACAAATTTTGAAATAGCCACTATTTTAGAAGTTGTTCGAAAATTAGATAACAAAAACACCCCCTAGAGCCTGCGAGATAGGCGTTGTAAGTGTTGTCCTGGGGGCTTATATGGTTCTTATGAAAGGGATGCTCGTATAAACTTCAGATGGGCCTCATTTGATTGGACATTGAAAGTTCTAGTTCAATTTTTAAGAGTCAAAAGATATCCGAGGGCAACTAGCCCCCCCCCCCCAACACACACCCTTTTTTCCCTAAGCCCATCCGATAAAATTTTATAATAGCCATTTCATTGAAAATAGTTCAATGGTCAGATAAGAAAAATTCCTGTGTCGACGGAACCCGCCAGGGCCCGGAGGCAGGCGTTATGAGTAATGCTCTAGGGGCATGTATAGTTCTTATGGAAGGGATGCACGAATAAACTTCGGAGAGGGCTCATTTGATTTGAAATTGATAGTTCTTGTTCACTTTTTAAGAGTCAAAATAGATCGGAGGGCAACTAGCCCCCCCCCCCTCCTCCACACCCTAAATGCATCAGATAAAAATTTTGAGATAGACATTTTGTTAAAAATAGTCAAAGTTCTAATAACAAAAAACTCCGGTGTCGACACAACCCCTCCAGGGCCCGGGGGTAGGCGTTGTAAGTTATGCCCTGGGGGCATATATGGTTGTTATGGAAGGGATACTCGTATAAAATTCCTAGAGGGCTCATTTGATTGGAAATTGAAAGTTGTAATTCACTTTTTAAGAGTCAAAAGTGATTGGAGGGCAGCTAGCCTCAACCCACACTCCATTTATTTTTTCATATAGAAGGGGTCGTCGTATAAACTTCAAACAGGGCTCATTCGATTGGAAATCGAGAGTACTAGTGCCCTTTTAAGAGTCAAAAGTGATCAGATGGAAACTAGCCCCCCAAGCCCTTTTTCCCCAAATACATCTGATAAAAAATTTGAGGTAGCCATTTTGTTAAAAATAGTTGAAAGATCATATAACAAAAACACCTTTACGTATGGTCATTTCGTTAAAAATAGTTCAGATATCAGATAAGAAAAACTCCTGTGTCAACCCCCCCCCCAGGGCCGGGGAAGGCGTTTTAAATATTGCACTGGGGGCATATATTGTTCTTATGGAAGGTATGCTCGTATAAACTTCAGAGAGGGTTCATTTGAATGGAAATTAAAAGTTGTAGTTCATTTTATCAGAGTGATAAAGATCAGAGGGCAACTAGCCCCTCCTGTCCTCAACGCCTTTGGGTGTATCGGATGGATAAACCCATCCGATAAAATTTCAGGTGTCCATTTTGTTAAAAATAGTTCAACCATCAGATATTAAAACTTCCAGGGTCGACAGAGCCCCCCAGGACCCAGGGATAGGCGTTGTAAGTTATACTCTGAGGATATATATGGTTCTTATATAACTAATACTCGTATAAACTTCAGAGAGTTCAAGTTCATTTAATTTCTCATTAAATCACTACAAGACAAAATAACACTTTTACAATATGAATCAATGGAAAACAAAATATTTACAGAGGGTGCCTACACATTTAGTTATACTCGAAAACAGGCACCCTAAAAAAAAAAATAAAAGAAATAATGATAATAATAACAAATGATGAAAAGAAATAATAATACACTAGATATACTGGGAAGAAAATGAGACACCACACTGAACCCCAGCCCACACCTCAAATCAATAACATACCACATAATTAAATATTTATCAACAATAGCACCGGCCAACATGACTTCAAATAAATGAATAGTTATCTATAATTACTTATTAAATATAGTTTGAATTTAGCTTTAGAAACTGGAATAGAAAAACGCGAATCTATATTACTTTCATAAATATTCCAGAACTTTATTATTGAATTTTTAGGACGAAAATCTGGATCTTTTAGTTCGGATTCTAGGGCAAGGTAATTTGGCTGAAGCTTCTTCTTAAACAATAATTATTCTGTGCCAAAGAAACTAAAGAGAAGTTACTAGAATTTAAAGCCAATGGTAACAATTCTTTTATTTGTTTTAGTCTGAAAAGGACACAATGTGCAGTAAGGACTAGATCAACTGGCAATATTCTTAAAAATGTATACAGGCTCTTAGTAGGGGATTTATCGGGGAGGGAAGATGGGGAAGGAAGGAGTGCTTTTAACGTACGAAGGGCATTATTTTGAAGACGTTGAAGGGGCTTAATTAGAGATTTGAAAGTATTTAAATAAGCAATTGGACAATAATTAAAATAAGAATGGATTAGAGAATAATAAACTGACTTAAGAGCAGGGAAAGGGAGGTGGAATTTTAGATACCGCAGTAACCCCACATTCCTTCCTAGCTGCATCCTTAGCCTATCAAGATGAAGTTTCCAAGATAAATTTTCATCAACTGTTAGCCCTAGATACTTACAAGACTCCTTCCTGGCAATGGTAACTAGTTCTCCGTTAAATCGGACAGATATTTGGGAAATCGACGGTACGGCATGTGAAATTCGAGAGAAGATGATAAAATGGGTCTTCGAAGAGTTTAACACCATGAGGTTGTCAGCAAACCACTGCAATAGCTTCTTTAGACCAAAACAGAGGTTTTATCTGACGGATGATTCATCTGAACCTGTGACAGAATTAGCCGTGTCGTCTGCGAATAGTACAGCAAGTCCATCATCGGTGATAGTGTCCAGAAGGTCATTGGCGTATATTAAAAATAGTAGTGGTCCAAGAATTGAACTTTGTGGTAGCTCCTACCTTTCCAGAACATGGCGTTTTCATCGATCTTACTGCACCTCCATCCACAAATTGATTCCGACCACTGAGGTAAGACTGGATGAGTAAGAGAGCATTACCTCTTATTCCGTAGTTGTCAAGCTTATCCAGAAGAATCAGATGACAAATCGTGTCAAACGCTTTTTTACATCCACAAATATTGTAGCTGGTATCACAGTCACGGTCCATCGCATCATTCAAAAACTGTAGCAAAACCATTATAGAATGTTCGGTTGAGTGCCCAGGCCTAAATCCAAACTGATACTTGTTGAAGAAGTTAGACCTAGTCAGATAATTCATCAGTCTCATGTAGATGCAACGCTCCATAATTTTTGAAAAAGCAGAGAGAATAGAGATAGGGCAGTAGTTTGAAGGCAGCTTGGGGTCGCTACCTTTGTGGAGGGGTATAACCTTCGCCGACTTGAAGACAGTAGGAAAGATGCCATCTTTAAATGAAGAATTGACGATGTGAGCGATAACACCGACATAGCAATCGATGGTCTTCTTTATGAGGTAATTTGACGACCCATCTGGACCTTCGGAGTGACCGTTTTTCATGGCTTGAACAATCTTCAGCAGTTCGTCTTCAGTGACTGGCGACAGAAACATAGAGGAGCAAGACGGCGAAGGTAGGTATTTTTTGTAATTATCCGTGACGACAGTTGAAAGGCCATAAGCTTCCTCTACGGTTGCTTCTCCAATGCATGCAAAAAATTCATTTAACGTGTTGGCTACTTCTTGTTGGGATGTTGAAGATGTTCCATCAGGCTTGGTTATGGTCTCAGGAAACATATTAGTTTTTTGTTTATTCAGGCATTCATTTATCAGTGCCCATGTCTTCTTTGGCGATCCTTCTGCTTCTTGAAACTGCTTATGGTAGTAAGCCTGTTTAGCTTTCCTGAGCAGGGTTGTCAGAGTGTTTTTATAATTCTTGAATTGCGTACCATGAACATCAGGATTATCAATATATTGCTTGAATAGCATATTTTTGTGTTCAATACTGGTTAGTAGGCCTTGGGTGATCCAAGGCTTCTTCGGGGTCGCATACCTGGAGCGCTTTTTCGAAAAGGGGCAGGCAGAGTCAAGGGCAGAAGAGAATTTCTCAATAAATAGGGTAGCCATTGCATCTGGATTGGTTTCTTCATAAACTGAAGTCCAGTCGCTAAAAGTCAATTTAGCTCTCAAATTTTGTAATGATTTATCATCAATAGTCCTTCTTACTTTTATATTCGGGTTAGATTTCAGTCTATTTATCAAAAATTCACCAAGTAACATTGAGTGATCTGATTCATCAGTTAATACGACATAACTCGAATGTAGATTGAAATTCGTAAAAATGTTGTCAATAACTGATGCCGACTGTTCACTAATACGTGTTGGTATTCTTGTTGTTGGAACCAATCCGGCAGAAAAGCAAGTAGTCAGTAAATCTACAGGTAGAGATCTTAATTCTTGGGACTCCGAACTCACAGTCCCAAATCTATTTTAAAATCACCCATAAAAGCCACTTTATGGTTCTTAAAATTCATTCGTTGTGTTAGATCATTCAACTTACCAATAAAATTTGACGCACTTGATCCCGGTGGTCGATAAAATAAGCATAGGAGTAGCTTCTCCTTACCAGACTTGATCTCAATCATTAAAAATTCAAACTCCATCTCTTGATACAAATCATTAAAATCCGTAATTTTACGGATAGGGAGATTCTGATCAATAAACACGGCAAGTCCACCTTTCGAACGGGTAGACCTGTTTCTAGTAACTATCCTGTACCCAGATACACCAACCAAAGAACTATTACCATCACTAAGAAAAGTCTCACATAGTCCCAGAATACCAATACGATTACTATAAAGTAATGGAGATAGAAAATCTAAACTACTAAACACTCCTCTACAATTCCAAAACGCGATACGGGAGGATTCGAACTGATTAAATGGAGGGATTTTGTCATTATCTATATATTTACTACGAGGAAAAGACTGGATAAAAAGATCAGAAGATTCATCACCAGTTGATCCTACCGATTTAAATAATTCATTTAGGTCAAGTTGTTTTTTCTCAAAATCATGGAGCCGGTCCGATGTTCTCTCATTTAACAATTTATATCATAATAATATCATACACATAAAACTTACCAAAATCAATATGAAATGATAGGCTAATGAGTAAAAGGTGGTACCTCGGATAATTCTCAGCATGCGAGGAGTGAAAAAACGAGCAGAACGAGAACTTTTTTTGCACAGCTAGAGCTAGACCGAAAAGAAGGAAAACATGAAAATAATCACACATAATGACAAGGCACAAAAAACACACTATGACGAGATCAATTCCAATCTCTTTTTCACTCGCGGAATATAATGATAAATCGAAATCGATTTCACAACTAATTCATTAACTAATTTGGACGCTAGACCACGAAGACGAAGCAGATCCTTTAATTTCAAGCCATATGTCTATGTCTTTTTGACGAACCCGAGAAGACGTTATTTCGCCTTTCATTTTCATCTCACGTGCTTTGGCCAATAGCTCACTTCTTCGGATATTCAGTTCAGGCGGCAAGTCTGTGCAAATAACGATACCACTGGCCTTAAGTTTACCGACGTTTGGCATTATAGCTTGAATCTCATTTTCGGACCCTAACGATACAAGCAAAGGCTTCACTTGCTTTTGCTCACTTTTGCGTTGGCGGGAGTCAGTAATATTTGGCGAAAGAGAAGTAATGCAATAGCACTTCGTTGTCATTACTAGCTCATCAATTCCTAGCTTATTCGCAAAAAGGTTTTTCACATTAGCTTCAGGCGTTTCATTAGATTTTTCTTCCGGTAATCCGTGAACCAACAAGTTAAGCTTTCGGTCTTTTACTTCAAAAGCAAGCAATCGTTTCTCTAGAGCTTCAGATTTAAGCTTCTGCTCCTCTAGTGTAGATTCTAGTTCAACTATTCGTGAAGTTCTAGTTCACTTTTAAAGAGTCAAAAGAGACCAAAGCTTAATCTAGTCCCCCCACACCATTTTTCCCCAAACCCATCCGATAAAAATTTTGAGATAGCACTTTTGTTAAAAATAGTTCAAATATCAGATATTAAAACTCCGAGGTTGACACAAACCCATTTTTTCACTTTGATATTGTTACTTTGATATCAGTTTTGATACTTTGATGAATATTTGATTTTTCTTTAAGTTTGATTTTGAAATAAGGAATTTTAAAAACTTGAAATTTTTTGCAATCAAAAACGAACTAAAATTAATTAAAAAAACATTCCAAAAAATAAGTTTTTCAAAGAAAAGTAAAGGCCATTTTAAACTTAAGCTCAGCAGATACAAATACCTTTTAAAATTCAAACTCAAAACGACCGGAAATTACTATTAAAGAATAAATCATATTCTTATGAGCAATCATAGCAAAAACATACAACAAGTAATAATACAAATGAATAAATAGATCTTAAAGCAAGCAATGCTTAGATTGAATATGAATATCAAGCTCAAAATGAAAAAAAATATTTTCCTATTGAAGTATAAATGAAACTTAAAACGAACAGAAATTAAATAAACAATCAATGCAAACAAACATACAATAGATATTAATGTAAATTAATAAATAAATCTTAAAACGAGTGAAACTTAAATTAAATATGCAAATCAAGCTTGAAACAAACAAAAATCACCACAAACAAGAGTTTGGGTATGGCCTCCTTCTCTCACTGTAAAAGTCAAAAACCTACTGCGTCATTGGGCGCTTTAATGAAAACTATATGCGTCTTGAACAGTATTGGAAAGTATAAACAACATCAAATTGAATATTTGATGAATAATGATATTAATTGTTGAAAGATCCATCAGTTCCAGAATTTATTTCACTGTAATTGTATTTTAATTTTCAATACTGTAAGAACTGGAAAAGAAAATATTTGTAATATAATCCGTTTTCAGTTAAGCGCCAATGACGCAGTAGCCTTTTGGTTTTTATTTACAGTTAGAAAAGGAGGCAGTATCCAAACACTTGTCTGTAGGGAAACTATATTCGTCATTAACAACTTTAAAAAGAGCTAATAAATTCAACTGAATACTTTATGTATAATGATATTAATTGTTGAAAGCTCATCAGTTCAAAATTTTACTATAATTTTAATGTTTATTTTCAATATTAAGTACGAAAGAAAACAATTGTCATAAAATTGGTTTTCAGTAAAGCGCCAATGACGCAGTAGGTTTTAGACTTTTACAGTGAGAGAAGGAGGTCATACCCAAACTCTTGTTTGTGGTGATTTATGTTCGTTTCAAGCTTGATTTGCATATTCAATTTAAGTTTCACTCGTTTTAAGATTTATTTATTAATTTACATTAATATCTATTGTATGTTTGTTTGCATTGATTGTTTATTTAATTTCTGTTCGTTTTTAAGTTTCATATATACTTCAATAGGAAAATATTTTTTTTCATTTTAAGCTTGATATTCATATTCAATCTAACTATTACTCGCTTTAAGATCTATTTATTCATTTATATTATTACTTGTTGTATGTTTATGCTATGATTGCTTATTTAATTTCTGTTCGTTTTGGGTTTCATTTATTCTTTAATAGTAATTTCTGGTCGTTTTGAGTTTGAACTTTAAAATGCATTTGTATCTGCTAAGCTTAAGTTTAAAATGGCCTTTACTTTTCTTTGAAAAACTTATTTTTCGAAAATTTTTTTTTAATTAATCACTGAAAAAGTCTATATGGTTTTCTTCACACAAAAAAATTGCCTAAGGCTGGATATGAACCTGTCATCTTTGTAACTGAATTCCAGCACACTATCCGCTGCGCCGCGTATGCTTTAGGAGGATAAAGTTAAACTAAAATGATGGCCTGTTTTGTCGAACGGCGCAAGAGCCATCTATATGAATCCAATTAAAATCTTCTGAAGTAAATTTCACAACAAACCTTGAGAAAAAGTCATAATAGGTAGTAACAAATGTTGCTGAAAAATCACTGAAAAGGTCTACATGGTTTTCATCTAGCAAAAGCAGGAACGACAGGGCACAAATAAAAACTAAACTAAGATAATGGCCTGCATTGCCGAACGGCGCAAGAGCCATCTCAATATTTTGAGATGGATTGATGCCGCAATGATTTATCAGTAGCAGTAGGCTTATTTGTGTTTATCACAGAACTTTCCAAGAGCGTATTCTGGAAACGGTACATGTACCCAAATAAATCAAAATACACTGTGTTCACCTGACTTTTCAAATTGTTCACAATATCTCGGGAATGGCAAAAAAAATCTAGTTGAAACTTTGAGAGGGTATTGGAGATTGGGGAGGTGTCACGTCAACCAGGTTGACTAGGGGAAAGAACAGGGGTAAATTGAAAGATACAGTGTGTATCCAGTTCACTGAACATCCATATCTGCAATATCTTGGGAACAGCTTGAGGGATAGAGTTGAAATTTTAAGGTAATGTTGGAAAGAGGAAGGATGGAGGGTGGGGTAAGGCAAATTTCAATTTAGTGTTGTGATGAACAATTTTTGTTTTCAGTCCAGACCAAAATAATGTTTTCGAAATAAAAGCTTCTATGGGACTTTCAATTTATTCATGCATAGCAAAGAGATAGATCAAAAGACGTTATATGCTGCCAGTTTGTCAAAATGGTGCATCATAAATATTTTAGGAATAACTAAGGGTTTCAAGTTGAAACTTCCAGAGAATATTGGAGAGGAATTGATGTTGAATTATGACTTGGGTGAGTGGGTTGATCAAAATTAAATGACAATGTTTTGCACTCATGTTACCAAGTTAGTATTTTAGCAGCATCAAGATGATAAACACGGACCTTTGAAATTGGAAGTTGAAATTTTAGTGCCCTTTTTAACTTTCAAAAGTGATTACAGGGAAACAGAGCTTCCTATCCCGTGTCTTTTTTTGCTACCACCCCGCAATGCCCCAAGATATCCAATATAAATTCAGAGATTACCATCTTGTTAGTAATTGTTGAAAAGTCCAATCAAAAAGGATAAGTGAGGCATAGCCTTTGCAGCCTACTGGGGCAAGTGTCTAGAGAAATGTAGGATGTGAGAAAGCTCGCAAAATGGTCCAATGGAATCCGTTTTGTTTCGGATTCTTTTTATTTCAAGCAAGGTCTCTGAAAATGATTGTTAAGCCAAGGTTTCCCTAGTATCCCAGCTTTAAGGCTCGCCACGTTGTCTACGTTGTCAACGTTGTAACGTTGTCCATATCTAAGGAAATTAAAAAAGGTACATGCACTTGACTTTTATCATTTTCAATATCTTAGAATTAAACAAAGGGATTGAGTTGGAACTTTGAGAGAGTACTGGAGGGTAAGGATATCAAAGAGATTTTGAATCAGAGATAAAAGAATGACACTATGAGTCGTCAAAACAGCATAAGTGTAATGATAGGATGAACAGATGAAGTTTAAACTTCCTGGCACTATCAAAAGAAGGAAGGAGGGGGGCAAGGAAAATTGTATTTTAAATTAAAGAGAGAAGGAAGAAGCTAAGTTGGTTCTATTTAAAAATATTTAAAAACAATTTTTGTTTTTAACTGAAAAAAGGAGCGACATCAAACCTTAAAACGAATAGATATTATTCCATACATGAAAGGGGCTGTCCTCTCCTCAAAGCCCCGCTCTTAACACTAAAGTTTCTTATTACTTTTTAAAGTAGAGTTGTGACAAAGAGTATAACTCTTTTGGAGGTGTTCCCCGGAACATCTCACATACAAAATTGAGTTGGCAAAAATAATGTAAGACAATTAACAAGAATTTCGTATAGATATTCGGTCAAATTTCCCCAGTGTAAATTTTTCCCTGCAAAATTTTCCTCCGGAAACTTCCCTCCAGAAGGAAAACTCTCCCTATGAAAACCCAACCCAAGCACAAAATCCCCCCCCCCCCCGAAAAATGTCTGTATACTTTGAAATAACAAATACTATACGTGAGAAGTGAGCAAATTTCATAATTTACAGGCCTCTCCGCACGAGCAGAGGGGAAGTCATTTTACCCTGAAAGACATAGTTATTGGATCTTTCAAGTATAGTGAACAAAATGAGTATCTCTCATTTTTTCAGGGCAATAAAACTTTTAATTTCAGTCTGAATAAACCCTTCCCTGATCTTCTAAGACCATTATTCCGATACAATTACCCCTGGAAAAAAAACGACAAAAAAAAAACTAATAAACACATATCCGTGATCTTTTCTCGCGCATAAATAGCAGAATTTTACAGTTTGGTATATAGGACCTTGAAACTACTACATCAGGGCTTTCTCATACGCTGAATCTGATGGTGTGATTTTCATTAAAATTTTATTACTTTAACGGGGCCTTTCCGCCTTTTCCCATTAAAATTGTTTGAATTTTAGGGGGGTGTTCCACCTATTTTTGAATTCAGGCAAGTTTTCTCAGAAGCTCGTAATTTTTGACGATTAAAACAAAACTTGACGAATTTTACATATTTGGAATCACAAAATAAGCTGCTTCTTTTGATGTATCTATTGATATCAAAGTTCTGTTATTTGGAGTTTCGGTTACTATTTAGCCGAAGTCGCTGGTCAACAATAGTAATTGAAGGGCAGCTAACCCCCTCATGTGCCTGTTTTTACTACACTTTCCCCTCTTGAAGCTCCGTAAGGGATCTGGCCGAAACTTTGGGATTGCTATTTTGTCTAAAATAGTCAAACGGTTCAATAGATATGCCTTCAGGAATAAAAAGACCCCACAGCCTCTGGGACAAGATTTGTTAATTACTAATGAATTAACAAAAACATTATTTTCACATGATTTTTATTATACAAAATTTTATTATATGCGAAGGAGGGATATCAGGAGGAACGGAAATGGGCGGAAAAAAATGTTGGTTTCCGGACTATTTGTATTTTGACCAAGGTCCTGATGATCATTAGCTAGGATATAATTTCTAGAGTTTCTAAAGAGCATTCTGTGGTATTGAAACGCTTATCTAATTAAATCAAAAGAGGCTTTGCGTACTTATTTTTTAAGATTATTTAAATTATCTTGAAAAAACCTTAAGAGATGGGAAAATTGTATTAGAGGGTAAAAAGGTCAAATTGATTTTAAACTTTGACTTGGGGCCAGCGATAAGACAAATACTTGTATCCAGTTCGTCCAAATAGCATGCCTAAAAAATCTTGGAAACGGCTAGGAGGATGGAAGTGAAACTTCCAGGTACAGTTGGGAAAATACATGGAGAAGGCAAGGAAAATTTAAAGACAGTGCCAAAGACAGGGGCAGAGACTAAGCTGAATTTGTTAATAATTCAGACGAAAGCAAAATTTTGACACTATAAGATCTTAGGGGAATTCAATTTTAGGTACAGTTAATTAGAACAATAAATCAAAAGATACTATCAGGCTGTTAGAATAGAGCGTCCGAACTTTCACAAGGACATCCTGGGATATTAATTCGAAACTTAATGATAAGAAGAGGGGGTGAAGTGAACGCTGAGCTATGACTCGGAGTAAGAGACCAAGGTAAATTAAAATCACTGCGTGTCTAGGACATCAAAATACCTTATTGTCAATATATCAGGAACAGAAACTGACCTTTGAAATTGGAAATCTATGAGTTTTGAGCATATTACAATGCACTAGAAAAAGATTCAAGAACATTAAAACAAGACAATGAATCATAGGCAGCACGTTAGCGCTGCCTAAGTAAAGAACGATGTGGGCACAATGTGTTTTTTTTTTCTTCAGCCAGGCACTTCGTATCGGAGGAGTTGTCGTAGAAACTCCGAAAAGGGCTCATTCGATTGGAAATTGGAGTGACTAGTGCCCTTTTTAATAGTCAAAGGTAATTGGAGGGCAACTAGCCCCCCCCACGCCCATCATTCCCCCAAACACATCCAATCAAAATTTTGACATAGACATTTTGTTCAGCGTAGTTGATTTCTAGATAGAAAATATGTTTTTGAGGAGGACACTCCGCCACAACCCTCGGGGTAAGAGTTTTCAGTTATGCCCTGAGGGTATAAAGAACGATGTTGGAACAATATACTATGTATTATACTTTCCTTTAGAGCAGGGCACTTCATATGGAAGGGGTCCTCGTGGAAACTTCAAAAGGGGCTCATTCGATTGGAAATTGAGAGTTCTAGTGCCCTTTTTAATAGTCAAAAGTGATTGAAGGGAAGATAACCCGCCCCCCCCCCACGCCTATCATTCTCTCAAACACCTCCAATCAAAATTTTGAGATAGCCATTTTGTTCAGCGTAGTTGATTTCCAGATAGAAAATATATTTTTGAGGAGGAGTTTCCCCCACAACCCTTAGGGCAAGGGTTTGAGTTATGCCCTGGAGCATATAAGGTTTTTATAGAAGGTTTTGTCGTAAAAACTTCAAAACAGGCTCATTCCATTGGAAAATTTGAAGGGCTAGTACCCTTTTTAATAGTCAAAAGTGATTTGATTGCAACTAGCCCCCCCCCCACACCCATCATTCCCCCAAAAACATACAATCAAAATTTTGAAATAGCCATTATGTTCAGCGTAGTTCATTTCCAGATAGAAAATATATTTTTGAGGAGGACACTCCCCCACAACCCTCAGGGCAAGGGTTTTAAGTTATGCCCTGGGGGGATATAAGGTTTTTATAGAAGGGGTTGTCGTAGAAACTTCAAAAAAGGCTAATTCAATTGGAAATTCAAAGGGCTAGTGCCCTTTTTAATATTTGAAAGTGATTGGATTGCAACTAGCCCCCCCCCACGCCCATAATTCCACCAAACACATCCAATCCAAATTTTGGGATAGCCATTTTGTTTAGCGTAGTTGATTTCCAGATAAAAAATATGTTTTTGAGGAGGACACTCCCCCACAACCCTCAGGGCAAGGGTTTTAAGTTATGCCCTGGGGGTATATAAGGTTTTTATAGAAGGCGTTGTCGTAGAAACTTCAAAAAAGGTTCATTCGATTGGGGAGGATACTCCCACGCAACCATCAGGGCAAAGGTTTTAAGTTATGCCCTGGAGCATATAAGGTTTTTAAACAAGGCGTTGTCGTAGAAACTTCAAAAAAGCTCGTTCGATTGGAAATTCAAAGGGCTAGTGCCCTTTTTAATAGTCGAAAGTGATTGGAGGGCAAACTAACCCCCTCCCCCCACGTCCATCATTCCCCGAAAACACATCCAATACAAATTTTGAGATACACATTTTGTTCAGCGTAGTTGATTTTCAATAGAAAATATATTTTTGAGGAGGGCACTCCGCCACAACCCTCGAGCAAGGGTTTCAAGTTATGCCCTGAGGGCATATAAGAACGATGTTGGCACAATGTACTATTTATCATAATAGTACATTGTGAGGCAACTAGCCCCCCCCCCCCCCCGCCAATCATTCCCCCAAACACATTCAATCAAATTTTGAGATAGCCATTTTGTTCAGCGTAAATGATTTCCAGATAGAAAATATGTTTTGAGGAGGATACTCCCCCACAACCCTCAGGGCAAAGGTTTTAAGTTATGCCCTGGGGGCATATAAGGTTTTTATAGAAGGTGTTCTCGTAGAAACTTCAAAAAAGACTCATTCGATTGGAAATTCAAAGGGCTAGTGCCGTTTTAATAGTCGAAAAAGATTGGAGGGCAATTAGCCCCCCCCCCATGCCCATTATTTCCCAAAACAGATCAAATAACAATTTTGAGATAGCCATTTTGTTTAGCGTAGTTGATTTCCAGATAGAAAATAGGTTTTTGAGGTGGACACTCCCCCATAGCCCTCAGGGACAAGGTTTTAAGTTATACCCTGTGGGCATATAAGGTTTTTAAAGAAGGCGTTGTCGTAGAAACTTCAAAAAAGCTCATTCGATTGGAAATTCAAAGGGCTAGTGCCCTTTTAATAGTCGAAAGTAATTGGAGGGATAACTAGCCCCCCCAGACCCATCATTCCCCCAAACACATCCAATAAAAATTTTGAGATAGCCATTTTGTTTAGCGTAGTTGATTTCCAGATAAAAAATATGTTTTTGAGGAGGACACTCCCCCACAACCCTCAGGGCAAGGATTATAAGTTATGCCCTAAGGGCTTATAAGGTTTTTATTGAAATCTTTGTCAAAGAAACATGAAAAAGGGCTCATTCCATTTGAAATTCAAAGGATTAGTACCTTTTTTAATAAGCAAAAGTGATTGGAGGGCAACTAACCCCCGTCTCACGCCCACATTTTCCCCAAACACATCCAATCGAAATTATTAGATATCCATTTTACAACGCAGTTGAAAGTTTTGGAAATTACGTCTTTAAGGATGACAACCCATCCCCCCCCCCACAACTCTCAGGGCAAGGGTTGTAAGTTATGCCCTGGGAGTATCTAATGCTTTTATTGAAAGTGTTGTCGTAGAAACTTCAAAAGGGCTCATTCAATTGGAAATTCAAAGGGCTAGTGCCCTTTTTAATAGTTGAAAGTGATGGGATTGCAACTAGCCCCCCCACGCCCATCATTCCCCCAAACACATCCAATCAAAATTTTAGATACCCATTTTGTTCAGCGTAGTTGTTTTCCAGTTAGAAAATATATTTTTGAGGAGGACACTCCCCCACAACCCTCAGGGCAAGGTTTTTAAGTTACGCCCTGGGAGTATTTAAGGTTTTATAGAAGGCGTTGTCGTAGAAACTTCAAAAAGGTTCATTCGATTGGAATTTTAAAGCTAGTGCCTCTTTTAATAGTCAAAAGTGATTGGAGGGCAACTAGCCCCCCCCCCCCACACCGATCATATCCCCAAACACATCCAATCAAAATTTTGGGATAGCCATTTTGTTCAGCGTAATTGATTTTCAGATAGAAAATATGTTTTTGAGGTGGACACTCACCCACAGCCCTCAGGGCAAAGGTTTTAAGCTATGCCCTGGAGCATATAAGGCTTTTAAACAAGGCGTTGTCGTAGAAACTTCAAAAAAAGCTCATTCGATTGGAAATTCAAAGGGCTAGTGCCCTTTTTAATAGTCGAAAGTGATTGGAGGGCAACTAACCCCCTCCCCCCACTCCCATCATTCCCCCAAAACACATCCAATAAAAATTTTGAGATAGCCATTTTGTTCAGCGTAGTTGAATTTCAAATAGAAAATATATTCTTGAGGAGGAGACTCCGCCACAACCCTCAGGCCAAGGGTTTTAAGTTATGCCCTGAGGGCATATAAGAACGATGTTGGCACAATGTACTATTTATTATGATAGTACATTGTGGGGCAACTAGCCCCCCCCTCCACGCCAATCATTCCCCCAAACACCTCCAATCAAAATTTTGAGATAGCCATTTTGTTCAGCGTAAATCATTTCCAGATAGAAAATATGTTTTTGATGAGGATACTCCCCACAACCCTCAGGGCAAGGGTTTTAAGTTATGCCCTGGGGGCATATAAGGTTTTTATAGAAGGTGTTGTCGTAGAAACTTCAAAAAAGGCTCATTCGATTGGAAATTCAAAGGGCTAGTGCCCTTTTTAATAGTCGAAAGTGATTGGACGGCAACTAGCCCCCCCAAGCCCATCATTTCCCAAAACAGATCAAATAACAATTTTGAGATAGCCATTTTGTTTAGCGTAGTGGATTTCCAGATAGAAAATAGGTTTTTGAGGTGGACACTCCCCCATAGCCCTCAGGGCAAAGGTTTTAAGTTATACCCTGGGGCATATAAGGTTTTTAAAGAAGGCGTTGTCGTAGAAACTCCAAAAAAGCTCATTTGATTGGAAATTCAAAGGGCTAGGGCCCTTTTTAATAGTCAAAAGTGATTGGAGGATAACTAGTCCCCCACACCCATCATTCCCCCAAACATATCCAATAAAAATTTTGAGATAGCCATTTTGTTCAGCGTAGTTGATTTCCACATAGAAAATATATTTTTGAGGAGGACAATCCCCCACAACCCTCAGGGCAAGGATTATAAGTTATGCCCTAGGAGCTTATAAGGTTTTTATTGAAATCTTTGTCGTAGAAACTTGAAAAAGGGCTCATTCGATTTGAAATTCAAAGTATCTTCTTTAATAAGCAAAAGTGATTTGAGGGCAACTAACCCCCGTCTCACGCCCACCTTTTCCTCAAACACATCCAATCAAAATTTTTAGATATCCGTTTTACAACGCAGTTGAAAGTTTTAGAAATTACTTCTTTAAGGATGACAACCCATTCCCCCCACAACCCTCAGGGAAAGGGTTGTAAGTTATTCCCTGGGAGCATCTAAGGCTTTTATTGAAAGTGTTGTCGTAGAAACTTCAAAAGGGCTCATTCAATTGAAAATTGAAAGGGCTAGTGCCTTTTTTAATAGTTGAAAGTGATTGGATAGTGACTAACGCCCCTCTCACGCCCACCATTTTCCAAAACGCATACAATCAAAATTTGGAGATATTCATTTCGTTCAACGTAGTTGAACGTTCTGGAAATTAGGTCTTTTAGGATGATAACCCCCTCAGAGCCCTCGGTGCAAGGGTTGTAAGTTGTGCCCTGGGGGCATATAAGGTTTATATAGAAAGTTCTTGTATAAATCATAGGCAGCACGATCGCGCTGCCTAAGGAAAGAACGGGGACGCTCGAGAACAAGACAAGAAACGGGTACTAAGTAAAGAGGAGGACACTCGCCCACAACCCTCGGGGCAAGGGTTTTAAGTTGTGCCCTGGGGGCATATGAGAACTATGTTGGCACAATGTATTATTTATTAATTTTATCCTTAAGAGCAGGGCACTTCGTATCTAAGAAGTTGTCATAGAAACTTAAAAAAGAGCTCATTCAATTGAAAATTGGAGTGGCTTGTGCCCTTTTTAATAGTCGAAAGTGATTGGAAGGCAACTAACACCCCTTCCAAGCCCACCCCTTCCCGAAACACATTCAATCAAAATTTTGAGATAGCCATTTTGTTCAGCGTAGTTGATTTCCATATAGAAATTATGTTTTTGAAGACAGTCCCCCACAGCCCTTAGGGCAGGGGTTGTAAATTATGCCCTGGGGGCATATAAGGTTTTTTTTTTATAGAAAGCGTTGTCGTAGAAAATTTAAAAAAGGCCCATTCGATTTGAAATTAAAAGGGCTAGTGCCTTTTTTAATAGCCGAAAGTGATTAGAGGGAAACTATCCCGCCTCTCACGCCCACAGTTTCTCCAAACACACCTAATCAAAACTTTGAGATAGCCATTTTATTCAACGTAGTTTTAAGTTCTGGAAATTATGTCTTTGACGATGACAACCCCCCCCCCCCCCACAGCCCTCAGAGCAAGGGTTGTAAATTATTTCAAGGGGGCATATAAGGTTTATATATAACACGTTGTCGTAGAAACTTCAAAAAGGGCTCTTTCGATTGGAAATTGAAACAACTAGTGCGCTTTTTAATAGTCGAAAGTAATAGGAAAGTAACTAACACCCCTTCCAAGCCCACCATTTCCCCAAACACATCCAACAAAGATTTTGAGATAGCCATTTTGTTCCAAAAAGTTCAAAGTTCAGGAAATTATACCTTTGAGCAGGACACTCCCCCCACAGTCTTCAGGGCAAGGGTTATAAGTTATGCCCTGGGGACATATAAGGTTTTTATTGAAGTCTTTGTCGTAGAAACTTGAAAAAGGGCTCATTAGATTGGAAATTCAAAGGGCTAGTGCCCTTTTTAATAGTCAAAATTGATTTGAAGGCAAATAATCCCCCTCTCACGCCCATCTTTTCTCCAAACACATCCAATCAATATTTATAAATAGTCATTTTATTCAAAGTAGTTGAAAGTTTTGAAAATTATGTCTTTAGGGATGACAACCCCTCCCCCCCCCTCCACAGCCGTCAGGCCAAGGGTTGTAAGTTATGCCCCGGGGGCGTATAAGGTTTTTATTGAAAGCGTAGAAACTTCAAAAGGGCTCATTCAACTGTAAATTGAAAGGGCTAGGGCCTTTTTTAATAGTTTAAAGGGATTGGAGAGTGACTAACACCCCTTTCACAACAACCATTTCCCCAAACACATCCAATCAAAATTTTGAGATATCTATTTTGTTCAACGTAGTTGAAAGTTCTTGAAATTAGGTCTTTTAGGATGATAACCCCCTCAGAGCCCTCAGTACAAGGGTTGTAAGTTATGCCCTGGGGGCATATAAAGTTTATATAGAAAGTTGTTATAGAAATTTCAAAAAGGGCTCATTTGATTGGAGATTGGAATTGCCCTTTTTAATTGTCGAAAGTGAATTGAGTTTAATTAACCCCCCTCTTACGCCCACCATTTCCCCAAAAACATTCAATCAAAGTTTAGAGATAGCCATTTTGTTCAACATAGTTGAAAGTTCTGGAAGTTATGTATTTAAGGATGACATACCCCCTAGAGCCTCAAGGGCAAAGGTTGTAAGTTCTGCCCTGGGGGCATATGAGGTTTTTATAGAGAGAGTTGTCGTAAAACTTCAAAAGGGGCTCGTTCAATTGGAAATTGGAGTGGCTTGTGCCCTTTTTAATAGTCGAAAGTGATTGGAAGGTGACTAACACCCCTTCCACGCCCACAATTATCCGAGACACATCCAATCAAAATTTTTAGATAGCAATTTGTTCAGCGTAGTTGATTTCCAGATAGAAATTATATTTTTGATGATAGTCCCCTATAGCCCTTAGGGCAAGGGTTGTAAGTTATGCCCTGGGGGCATATAAGAGTTTTTATAGAAGGCGTTGTCGTAGAAACTTTAAAAAAAGGCTTATTCAATTGGAAATTCAAAGGGCTAATGCCCTTTTTAATAGTCGAAATTGATTAGAGGGAAACTATCCCGCCTCTCACGCCCATCTTATCCCCAAACACATCTAATCAAAACGTGTAGATAGCCATTTTATCCAACGAAGTTTTAAGTTCTGAAAATTATGTCTTTGAGGACAACAAACCCCCCTCAGCCCTCAGGGCAAGGGTTATAAATTATGCCCAGGGGGCATATAAGGTTTTTATATAACGCGTTGTCATAGAAACTTCAAAAAGATCTCATTCGATCGGAAATTGAACTGGCTAGTCCTCTTTTTAATATTCGAAAGTAATTGGAAAGCAACTAACACCCCTTCCACGCCCACCATTTTTCCAAACACATCCAATAAAGATTTTGAGATAGCCATTTTGTTCCACGCAGTTCAAAGTTCAGGAAATTATACATTCGAGCAGGACACTCCCCCCACAGTCTTCAGGGCAAGGGTTATAAGTTGTGCCCTGGGGGCATATCAGGTTTTTACTGAAATTTTTGTCGTAGAAACTTGAAAAAGGGCTCATTTGATTTGAAATTCAAACGGCTAGTGCCCTTTTTAATAGTCAAAAGTGATTTGAAGGCGAAAAAAACCCTCTCACGCCCATCTTTTCTCCAAACAAATCCAATCAATATTTTAGATAGTCATTTTATTCAACGTAGTTGAAAGTTTTGGAAATTAGGTCCTTAAGGATGACAACCGCTCCCCCCTCCCCCCCCCCCACAGCCCTCAGGGCAAGGGCTGTAAGTTTTGCCCTGGGGGCGTATAAGGTTTTCATTGAAATCGTAGAAACTTCAAAAGGGCTCATTCAACTGGAAATATGAAAGGGCTAGAACCTTTTTTAATAGTTGAAAGGGATTGGAGATTGACTAACGCCCCTCTCACGGCCACCATTTTCCCAGAAACATCCAATTAAAATTTTGAGGTATCCATTTTGTTCAACGTAGTTGAAAGTTCTTGAAATTAGGTCTTTAGAATTATAACCCCCTCAGAGCCCTCAGTGCAAGGGTAGTAAGTTATGCCCTGGGGGCATATAAAGTTTATGTAGAAAGTTGTTATAAAAATTTCAAAAAGGGCTCATTTGATTGTAAATTGAAATTGCCCTTTTTAATAGTCGAAAGTGAATGGAGAGTGATTAACCCCCCTCTTACTGCCACCATTTCCCCAAAAACATTCAATCAAAGTTTAGAGATAGCCATTTCGTTCAACGTAGTTGAAAGTTCTGGATATTGTGTATTTAAGGAGGACAAACCTCCCAGAGCCCCAAGGGCAAAGGTCCTAAGTTCTGCCCTGGGGGCATATAAGGTTTTTATAGAGAGAGTTGTCGTAAAACTTCAAAAGGGGCTCATTCAATTCGAAATTGAGTGGGCAGTGCCCTACGTAATAGTCAAAAGTGATTAGAGGGTGACTAATCCCCCTCTCACGCCCACCATTCCTCCAAACACATCCGATCAAAGTTTTCAGATATCCATTTTGTTCAACGTAGTAGAAAGTTCTGGAAATTAAGTCTTTAAGAATGACACCCCCCTCCCCCAGCACTCAGGGCAAGGGTTGTAAGTTATGCTCTTGGGGCATATAAGATTTTTATTGAAAGTTTTGTCGTAGAAACTTCAAAAGCGCTCATTTGATTGAAAATTGAAAGGGCTAGGGCCATTTTTAATAGTTGAAAATGAATGGAGAAAGACTACCGCCCCTCTCACGCCCACCATTTCCCCAAACACATCCAATCAAAATTTTGAGATAGCCATGTTGTTTAACGTAGTTGAAAGTTCTGGAAATTCGGTCTTAGGGGATGACAACCACCCTAACAGACCTTAGGGTAAGGGTTTTAATTTTCGCCCTGGGGACATATAAGGTGCTTATAGAAAGTGTTGTCGTTTCCAAAAGGGCTCATTCGATTGGAAATCGAAAGGCCTAGTGCCCTTTTAAATAGTCAAAAGGGATTGGAAGGCTTGACATTCTTATAGTAAAGATCGAAGTGGGTATAATGTATTATTTTTGTTGTTGTTGTTGTTCAGACCAGGGCACTTCGTATCAAAGGAGTTGTCGAGGAAACTTCGAAAAGGTCTCATTTATTGAAAATATTAATCATTGAAAATATTTTGCACGTTCATTTGAAAATAAAAATGAACGTGCATTGTCAGATTAATATACATATACTGATATTTAGTAATCAAAATGTTAATATTATTTGATTTATTAAAGTTATAAAAGTAAAAACATTTATATTTTTTCAGTAAAGTGCCAATTTTGTTCTGGCCTTGGGAAGGCATAGAGATTTTGCGCCCAACTTATGTTAATTTCTGCTCGTTTTGAGTTTGACTCTGTTAATTATTGTAATATCTGTTCGTTTTGGGTTTCATTTATTTATCGATGCTGATCGGTGGTAGTTTCACGCTTGGTAGATTATTTGATTTTATTTTTGCTCATTTTTTGTTTAATGGGTTTCTTTACTTTTCTTTGAAAAACTATGCCAATGACCAGTAGGATTTTGGTTTTTATTTACAGTTAAGGAAGGGGGCAGTATCCAAATTCTTTTTGTAGTGAAACTATATTCATCTTGAACAACTTCAGAACGAACTAATAGATTAAACTGAATATTTGAAACTGAACATAATGATATTAATTGCTAAAGGCTCATCAGTTCAAAATTTAACTATAATTTTAATGTTTATTTTCAATATCAAGTACAAAAGAAAATATTTGTAATAAAATTGGTTTTCAGTAAAGCGCCAGTGACGCAATAGGTTTTAGACTTTTACAGTGAGAGAAGGAAGCGATACCCAAACTCTTGTTTGTAGTGTTTTTTTGTTCGTTTCAAGCTTGATTTGCATATTCAGTTTAAGTTTCACTCGTTTTAAGATTCATTTATTCATTTAAATTGATATCTATTGTATTTTTTTTGCATTGATTGTTTGTTTAATTTCTGTTTGTTTTATGTTTCATTTATACTTCAATAGCAAAATATTTTGTTTCGTTTTAAGCTTGATTTTCATATTCAATCTAAGCATTACTCGCTATAAAATCTATTTATTCATTTATATTATTACTTGTTGTATGTTTTTTGCTACGGTTGTTTATTTAATTTCTGTTCGTTTTGGGTTTGATTTATTCTTTAATAGTAATTTCTGGAGAGGTAGTATCTGCTGAGCTTAAGTTTAAAATGGCCTTTACTATTCTTTGAAAAACGTATTTTTCGGAAAGTTTTTTTTTAATTAATTCATATAATTAGGGCCGTACAAACGCTATTACTGATTTATGTGGATTTTAACACTAATCTTAAGGAGGACATAACACAATTTTCGTTAATTTTAGTACTGTCTTTCCATCACGGTGTTTTTATGCTGCCAAAGTCGAAACCATTTTCGTTTAATGTTTGGGTTTTTATTCTGGCCTGGACTGTGTCCGCACTGAAATGCCAGAATTACAAGTCGTCATTGTTGAAATTTCTAATTATATTCTGTATAATGACCTATAGTGAGTAAAACACTAATGGTTTACTAAGCAACAATAGGATTAAATTGATTTGCCCCTTTACCAAGGCAATTTGCATCCTTGCTGTCTAAGATTAGGGTCCCGTTCCACCTCTTATCATCAAAACAAAAAGGTAATAGACTAGATTGGGATTGTTTTCCAGCTGAAATCGTCCATTCGGTAAAAGATACTGTTTCAGCACCTGCGCCTTCAACTAGAGTGCGAAAAGGCAACCGAAAAAAGGTTGATATGCAACATGATAAGCAATGCCCTAAGTTCTGGTTTAGAATTAGGTCGTTCTAGAAAAGACGTGGAGTTTGGTATCCATAAATCAAATAAAGCGAAATGTAAGAAAACAGATTTATGAGCAAGAACATTGTCAAATTTCAAATTTGTCAAGAGATATTCGGCGTAGTCCCCAGTTGCTTTGGAGACAAGTTTCTGAATTTACTTCAGACTCGTCATCACAGTCTAATAACATTGATGTTGTTTCATGATAGGGACATTTCTCTTCCATATTTCTGATGATCCTCTCCTGTTAAATCAACATTCCATGAAATCCTCATAAGCCATTTTTCAGCACTATATCACCCACGAAATTGATTTGTTCTCAGTCTCAGCCATTGAGTCTCAGATTCATTCAAGAATTGCAGTGGCGATATTAAGTACCCAGAACTGCGAAAGTTTATAGCGCTGATATTCTCATTATCTTTTCGCAATTTTCCAGCTGAGCATTTGTTCAGCCCCTTGAAGCTGATCAAAAGAAACATTTAAAATAGGGTTGAGAATGTCACCCTAGTCTCACTTATTCGAGTCATCTACTGATTGGAAAACGAAGATACAACTACATCCAACTGTCAGAATGCCAAAAGCTGTCGCTGGTTTCAAGACGACGGCAAACGCTAAGTTTGATGAAAATCTTCTTTGAGATGAGATGACACGGAATTAAAACTTTTTTTTTACATATTCTCACTAGCTGCTATATTCTATCGTTATCTGAAGTAAAAATAACAATTTGATGTTGCTCTGTGCTCTTTAGATAAATTCTGTGAAAATCTGAGGCAAATGTCCTTTTATTTCTAAGAGAAAAATGGGGAGAAATCAGACTTTAACACACGGAATTCTATGCAGTAAAGTATGAAAATAAGGAGAATCGAAATAAAAAAATGGACGCACTAATCGCAATATCTTTTCAAATGAACCCTTACGCATAACGTTGAGCTATATGTCGTTTTAGTACCACACTGGCGGCGACGGATTAAAAGAGACAAATCTAGGCTTCCCATGCAAAAAAGTGACTTTCCTTATTGCTTGAGATGGGGGATAAGGAATTTTCTAAATTATTTTTCGGCTATAGAGATTCCGATAATGTACATTTTGTTTGGATCCGGCACCATTTTTGATGAGTTTTATGTTATTTTGAAATTTTTATTACTTTGCTTTCTCAAAAAACTTTTACCGTCAAAACTAATTGAAATCATAGTTACTATTCCTGAACCGCCTTCAAATGATAAATCTTCCTCACTTAACAGTTTTTTTAAACATGTTTTTCAATTTTTGGTCACTCTAGGCTAGCAGTCATTCTTTACTAAGCTGCCGTAGATGCTGCCCCTACAGTGTCCTTTCCCAGAAAATTTTGTATTTTAAATAGTTGATTGAGTGGATGATGAGTGAATAAATCAAAACTATACCTTTGCTCCACCATCTAGTGTTAATTGATTAAAATCAATCCAGTCAATAGTATCAACGAAGTCAACCAACTTAACGACATCTTTTTCAAAGTAACTGTAGTTACAATGACTGGATCCAATGCACAAAATAAAGCAAAATGTCAAAAACAAATCCATGATAACTTAATCACTGTGTTTGATCTCAAACATTTATTTCTTTTGACTTTAACCAGACTGAGACAATTTACAACTTCAAAATGTTTTTCTAGAAATCAAACATTGCATGGTAGTGCTGGCGTTGCTGAATACAGATAACCTATTCTCGTGTTGTGTCTTTATTGAGTTCCAAAGGTCTCGATACCTCCTGTCGAGACATTACCAAATGTTAAATATGAAGAATTAAAAAAAAATAAGCTCCAAAAAATGTTTTAAATAAAATTAAAGGGCGTATTAAAATCTAAAGTGAGCCAAAAAAAAAACAACGAAAATAAATATTAAAACAAACGTTAAAATTTGAACGAGCATATATTGAAATGAATTTTCGAGCCTTTAACGCACAAAAGAGGAGTCTGATTTTACGTATTTACATTGTTTTCTGCATTTTTTAAGTTTTACTTGATTTATTTGATTAATTACTTTTATGTGTGGTTTTGAGTATTCATTCGAGCTTACTTTTTTGTTTTAATTTTCACTTATTGCATTAATTTAATTTTGCTTGTCTTATATTTTAATTTTAATCCTAACCTGCCTTGAAAAAAATTCTCTTCAAAAATTTGTATTTATTGACTCATATTTAATTTTTAATTGGCGTAGTTTTGTAATGTATCAACTGCAAAATTGTTTCAAAGTTCTTTCAATCTTAACTCTTTAAGAACACAATTTTCGATTACAATTCAAATTTTAAGCCAAGTTCAAATATACAGTTGAAATATTTATATGAGCCGTAATTAAGTGCAATAGCTTTTTAATAGTCGTTTTACTTGAGAATTTGAGGGGGATGGGGAGGGCATTATACATCCCCTCCAAGGTGTCAGTCTGACAAAATCCTAAGAATCACTTCCAAAACATCTTGAAGTTTGAAAAAATATCCTGATTTAGGGTTTAAATATCCCTTGTTTTCCTTGCACAAAAGGTTATGACCCATTGTGCACGGCTTTGAACATAAAAGTTTATTATTCTACCTTGTTATCGGAACAATATCTAATATTCTCTAAGAAATGGTAACATGCTATCGTTGCCTCAGAAAAGAGGCATTTGTCACATTTGTATTGTCTTTCTTATTTCGTCATTTTCTTCTTCCATTTTTTCTGGAAGGGGCAATTGTTGAAACTTTGGAGCGGAGTCATTCAATACAAATTCAAAGTTCTAATGCCCTAATCAAGGGTCTAACGCGATTTTAGGGCAGTCAGACCCCCTTCCATTTCCCTTTTTGACAAAAGTTTCCAGCCCCACTGTTGGGCCAGAGACCCAAATTATTAATCAGATAAACAATAGTGGTTCATCAGTTCTTTGAAAATTCCCTCTAAGCTAATTCTTGCCTTTTTCCATTGATAATTTTTTACATCTGTAAAATTTGCCGACGACTATTATTCACTCTGCTTGCTAGAAGGGTGTTTTAAACACTAATACTATAGTGATAGGGAAGTAGACTGGCCTGTGTTGCCACTACGAATTTCCAAAATCTATGAAAAAAAAGGCCCAAAAGCCAATGACTCTCCTGCTACATTTAGTCTGGTCTTTCAAGTAGTTCGTGATAACGAACTGTAAATAAGGAGTGACACGGCTCACTTGCAACTGAAACTCTAAAAAACAAAATTTTGATATCAATAGGTATATATAAAAGGAACTTGCTTATTATACTTACTATAAATATTTATATACTTCAAGTTTAGCATTACCCATCAAAGGTTACAAGTCTCAGAAAATTTACCTATTTTCTGAAAAGGGGGGTAAAAACCTCTAAAAGTAAAATCTTAATGAAAATCACACCACCAAATCAACTGCATCAGAGAACCCTACTGTAGAGGTTTCAAGATCTTTTCTAAAAAAAAAAAAAAAAAAAAAAAAAAAAAAAAAAAAAAAAAAAAAAAAAAAAATAGAATTTCGTATTGTTTCCCAAAAGAAAGATCACGGATGCGTGGTTATTAGTTTGTTTTTTTTTTCGTTTCTGTTTCAGGGATGATCGATTTTCTAGGGGAAATTTTAACTAAGGGGATTTGATGGAATTCCTATATGAATTTTTTTATTTGTCTTACTTTTTCTTTACCCACTTTATTTTATTTCCGAATTATCGGAAATAAAATAAAACGGAACTGCATAAATCTGGTCTAGTCTGCTCTATCCTCGGTTATCCATTTGGGTGAATCCAGATCCTTTCCCAAAATGAACCCACATATCTTTCAAATTCTTATCACCGCCTTTAAACTTTCACTGCATCTTCTTCTTGCTACTCTTCCATTCCTTCCTAAGGCATCCGCTTCGGACACATTACAATTAAAATCCCCCAACATTATCAAATTTTCTTCACAAAGGAACCTTGGCAATTTTTCACGAATGGCACTCTCCCGTTGTGTGAAGTTACCCGTTCCTGACGGGAGGTGGACGTTTACTATTACCATTCACCGATGACCCACAGCGCAAACTATAAATGCTTCCATCATCTTCAAAACGCATGCTTCCTTGATCACACTGTACACTGTCTTTTAAAAGGAAACCAACGTCTGGCTCGAGCCCTCCATAAACATACTGGTAACCTGTCGGGGCTTTAAACTTTTTCGAGTCAACTTCTTGTAGACACACTACATCTATATTCTGTTTTATCACAAGTTCTGAAATGAAAGTCTGTCTTTTTGCTTGTTTTGATCCATTTACGTTTAATGTAGCTATTCGCATTTAATTACTTAAAAAAAGAAAAAAAGAAAAAAACTTTTCATCCTTTTCACATATATCCTCTTTTTCCCTCCGTTTCCTGTTACCTTCCCGATACCTTATCCTTCCGTTTTTCTCTCCTTTGATTGGTTACTCCCCGTGCTACCAAGGGATGCCTGACTAAGGGTTATCTTCGGTGACGGTACATTTTGGTTTGCTGCTCCTTCTTTTACATGGTCTTGTTGGGTTTTAGTTGGTGGTTTCAAACTCCTCTTTTGGTTTTCTGCTACTTGTTTGCTTGCTCCTGCTTCTGAATTGCCATGTTTCTCTGCTTCTTTGGTTGCTGGCCCACTTTCTGCCGCTTCTTTTGTCGGGTCCGGATTTTTTCTAGCTCCCCCTCCTTTCTTAGGATTTATCTTTGCACTTTCCAGTACCATGTTTATCGCAGCTGATGGTGAGAGTGCGCTAATGCCTCTACCTCCTTCATTTTCTTAAGGTGGCTTTGGTATTGCTATAGGTTGTGGTCACCATGCTATAAGTTGTGGGGTTTGGACTCAGAACACTCTGCCTTCTTTGATTTTTGCGATTTCTCTGACAATCCTTGGCCTCATGATCCTCGCTATTGCAAATAAAACACGCTTTCGGCTGATCGGGATAGAAGACGTTGATTTTCTCCTCCCCCCCAAGAACCTGAATAGGCGGTGGGATGGGGGTATACATCAAAGCTGTTGCTCTTCCCGTATATACCTCGATAAACTTGTCTCCGGTACATACTTGTCTTCTTATGTTTAGGACTTTTCCATAAACCTGGAGTTGCCTCTTTATCTCATCGCTAGTTGCTTCTCGTGGGACCCTTCTTAGCTGCACGACTATAGGGTGTCTCCCGGCTCTTTCAACACTTACCGGATAAAAACCGTTTCTGAAGCCCATCTTCGGTTCTTACGTCTTTCAGTGCGCTACTAAGTCATCCGCCAACACCGCGGAGTTCATTGTTACTCGCACTTGACCAAAGCGCTTGAAATCATCTCTATCTATCGCCCTCAAGTTCCCACGGTTAAGATTCAGCTGCTTCAGAAACCTATGAATATCCACCTTTCTAACTTCACTCATGGCCCCATCGAGCAAAAATCGAAAACCACTGTGTTCCTATTCATCTTATCACAATAAACAAACACTACAAAAAAAAGTAAAAAAAATAAAGATAAAAAAATCTTTTCCAAATACCTTACAAAACCCTAAATATTCACGCTCTCACACTCTCACATCAAAACACACGCTCTCCTCTCACCCAAAAACTAAAAAAAAAACTTTAAAAAAAAAACAAAAAAAACTTCTCAAATAACACCCAAAAAACTTATCTTTAGACGCGCAAGGCTCTCCCGCCACACATCTACGCTGGCAACCCTGCGCAATAAGTGCACAAACGACCCGTCACCAATTACTCATCTTTCCTATTTCAATATCAAACACAAAAACGCACTCGTACAAATTTTAAAACACTTATCACTCTAATAACGCCAATTTTCTCTCTCCTTTCAACCCACACAAAACCAATTTATCGAACTTTTTCCGACCAAAAATAAAAAAAATTGTTAAATTAGTTTCGAAAAATGTCCACCATTAAACAGCGTTGCAAGTTGCAAGGGCTACTTAACTTCTGCAACTTCTTTTAAGGCATTAAGAAGCAAATTTTAAGACGTACATGAATATACGGGTTATCAAAAGGACATATCGGAAGTGCCATAGCAGTAGCTAGTTGTGTTAAGACTTGATAAGAGGGATGTTCAACAGACCAAAAGGCACTATGTTCACACTACTGCTCTTACTAGTACTAGTGCTATTCCTATGAATACTACTACTAGTACCATTAATGTTAATACACCCTTTTTCCTCAAATACATCCAATCATGATTTTGAGTTAGCTATTTTGTTGAAAGTAGTCCATACATAAAAGAAAGTTGCCTTTGAGGTTTGAACCTCCCCCCTAAATTCCCCAGGATAAGGGGTTTAAGCTACGTAAGTGGCCCAACGTTAAAATATAAGGTTCTTATGGAAGAAGCGGTAGTGTTAACTTTGGAGGAGGCTAATTGAATTTGAAACCAAAAGTTCCAATTCGCTTTTTAATAGTAAAAGTGATTTGCGGATGACCAGCCCCTCCCCCTACACTTTTTTTTCAATTCCCATTGTGTCCAAAAAAGTTCAAATGTCAAAAAACTAAATTCTCAGGTTTGACATAGCCCCCATCCCTTAGGGCAAGGGTTGTAAGCTATGTAAGTCTCTCATTGTCTACATATTAAGTTTTTATTGGAGGTGTGGTTATATAGACTTTAGAAAAGGCATATTTCATTGCAAATAGAAAGTTCTGTTGCCTTTTTCAGGGTCAAAAGTAATCGGAGGGCAACAAGCCCCCCTCTCATTATCCCCTTTCCCTCCTAATGAATCCAATTAAATTTGAAATAGTCATCTTGTTCAAAATACTCCAAAGAAAAAAACCATGCCTAGGGGGTTTCAAGAGCCACACACAGCCTTTAGGCAAGGGCTGTAAGTAATGCAAGTTGCTGATTGCTAAAAAAAAATCCTGTTTATAGAACGGGTGGTCGTATAAACGTTTAAGGAGGCTCCTTTGAGGCTCCCTGCCTAGTCCCCATGGCCAGGTTTGAAAGTTATACAAGTTTTCCATTTTTAACAAATGAAAATCATATGGAAAGGGTAGTAATATAGACTTTGAAGGTAGCACACTCGATTGGAAATTGAAAGATCCCGTACCATTTTTAAGCATCGAAAGTGATTGGAGGGCATCCATCCTCCCAATACCCTTTTTTTCAAATGCATAAGATCAATATTTTATATAGCCATTTCATTCTAAATAATCTTCAAGTGAGCATGACTTTGGTGTTGACAGCCCCCCCCCCCCGTCTTCAGTGCAAGGACTGTAGGTTATGCAAAGTTGTCCGTTGTTAACATATAAGTTTTTTATTAAGAATTAATTAAAAAAAACTTTTCCACAAAAAAAACTTCATAAAAAAGTAAAGAACTCTATTAAACCAAAACTGAACAAAAATAGAATCAAATAATTTACTAAGCATACGAGTACCACAAATCAGCATCAATAAATAAATCAAACCCAAAACGAACAGAAATTACAATAAATAACCGATCCAAACTGAAAACGAGGATAAATTAACAAGAGTAAATTTTAAGAACAGAAGTAGTAATAGAAGCAGCCCCGAAAGTTTGAGCTTAATACCATCAGTCATTCTTGGTATATTGTTGAGATGTCTTATTGGCAACTTGCATACAATCAGTGTGTTTTAATTTAATTTTAAAGCAACATTTAGTTCTTAAGCATAATGGGCAACTTGCATAACTGTGGGGGGTTGACCAACCCAATAACCCTAGAGATATAGTTACTAGAGTGTTCTGCTATGCTGAACAAAATGGCTGTCTTAAAATTTGATTGGAAGTGTCTGGAAAATTATGAGCTAAAGAGGAGGGCTAATTGCCCTCCAATCACTTTTGACTCTTAGGAGGGCACTAAAACTTTTAATTTTCAATCAAATTAACTCCTTTAAAATACCAATGATGTTACTAGTTATGATAGAGCATCGCTACCTATGTCCTTATATGTCCTATAATGCTTACATGCCCTTTTAATACCTGCATGCATGTACTTTTTAAGTTTAATTGAAACTCCCCTTAAACTCCCCCTATGAAGGTATGAAGGTGAAATTTTTTGAGAATATTTCTGTTGTACGGATGACAACCTGCCACCCGTATGCAGGTTGTCAAAAGGGCATATCAGCAACATCTTAGGAACAGTTTCGTGTATGAAATTCAAACTTACAACGTTTGTTGTGGGTGATGTTGAACTAACCAAAAGACAAAATTTGCATCATAACACTGCTGCTTCTACTCCTACTAATACTACTTCTACTGCTACTAATATTATTACTGCTGCTACTACCACTGCTACTAAAGCTAAGACTACTATTATTAACAGTTCTCCTACTGTTACTACTATAACTACTTTTGCTACTACTACTACTACTAATAAGCCTAAGGGTATTAAGGCAAAAATGTTGGGCAATATTGTAACAGTATTAGAATAAATCGAAAGACACTATGCCCATACAGGTTGTCAAGAGAACGTATCAGTAATGCTTCAGGACTAGTTGATGGTATTAATTTAAAAATTGCATCGTGTATTAAAGGGGATGTTGAAAGAAAAGGTACTATTTGCATACTGCTAACAATGTTATTACTGCTACCACAACTACTGCTACAAATACTGAACCTTTCAACAATGCTGAAAAAAGAAAATGATGTCTCAAAACTTTTTTTGGATGTTTGTAATGGGAAATTATATGCGTGGGGGGGGGAGTTCTCTCAAATCACCTTTACTCTTAAAAAGGGCACTATAACTTTCAATTTAAAATCAAATGAGACCCATCTGAATTTAATGCGACAACCCATTCCACATAAACCTTATATGCCCATGGGCATAACTCAAAGCCCTTGCTCGATGACTCTGAGGGGTTTTGCCATCCCTGGGGGCATTGTTATATGTTCTTTGGACTATTTCAAACCAAATGGCCCTCGCTCAATTTCAATCAGATAAATTCTGTGAAAACAACGGTATATGGGTTGGGGGGGGGGGGTGGGGGGGGTACTTAACCTCCGTAACTAGTTACTCTTAAAAAGGAACTAGTACTTCCAATTTCAATGTAATGAGCCACCACTAAGGCTTATACAACCATTTCTTCCATAAGAACCTTAAATGCCTCAGGGGCATAGCTTAAAACCCTCACCCTCAGGCTCTGGTAGTTTGTATCAACCGAGAAAGCCTTGTCATTTGATATTTGGACTATTTAATTTCTACAAGGGTACTATAAGTTTCAATTTCAAATCAAATAAGTCCAATCTGAAGTATATGGGACCACCTATTCCATAAGAACTTCATATTACCCCAGACCATGCCTTAAAACCCTATCCCCATAACACTGGGGGGTTGTGTCACCCCTAGGGTAGTTTTTTTTAGTTCTTTGGACTATTTTGAGCAAAATTACTGTCAAACAATTTTAATCAGATTCGTTTGGTTTAGAGGGGTAGTCAAGGGAAGGGGGCTAGCTGCCCTCTATCATTTTTGACTCTTAAAATGAACTATAACTGCCAATTTTTAGCTGAATGAGCCTCCTCTAAAGCTTATACAGCCATCCATTCCATAAAAACCTTAAATACCCCTGGTCATAACTTACAACCTTTGTCCCTAGGCCCTGGGGTTTGTTTCAACCCCAAAAGCTTGTTATATGATATTTAGACTATTTTGAATAAAATGACTATCTCAAAATTTCTATCAGATGTATTTCGGGACAATACGATGTGTGTGTGTTTGTGGTGGGGGGGGGGGGAGAGAGCTGTCCTCCGATCACTTTGACTCTTAAAAGGAGCAGTAGAGTTTGTGGTTACCAATCCAATATACCCCCTCCGAAGTTTATATGGCCACGATTTTTATAAAAACCATATATGCCCCCAGGGAACAACTTACACCCCGTGTCCTTAGGGCTAAGGGGGGGGATCTTTTATCCTCAAAGACATAATTCTCGGACCTTTCAAATACATTGAACAAAATGAATATCTCAAATTTTGATTGGAAATATTTGGGGAAGTGATGGGCGTGGGGGGATTCTCCCTCCGATTACTTTTGACTATTAAAATGGACACTAGCCCTCACATTTTCCAATGGAATGAGCCCTTTTTGAAGTTTCTACGCCAATGCTTTCTATGAAAACCTTATGTACCCCCAGAGCATAACTCACAACCTTGGCCCTTAGGGCTGTGGGGGGGGGTTGTCATCCTCAAAGAAATAATTTCCTGACCCTTCAACTACGATGAACAAAATTGCTGCATCAAAATGTTGATCGGAAGTGTTTGGGGTAATGAAGGGCGTGGGGGGGAGCATTCACGCTCCGATCTCTTTCGACTATTAATAAAGTCACTAGCCCTCTCAGTTTTCAACTGAATGAGCCCTTTTCGAAGTTTCTATCAAGCCCTTTTTGAAGTATCAGAAAAATCTATGGAATGGATAAGGGTATTAAGTTGAAACTTACTGGGTATATCAAGGGTGCTGTTGAAAATTGATTGGACAGTTATAAATCCCTGGACAGTTTTAGATGCCTCTCCATTCAATACTGTTGAACATTTTCAAAAAGTGTTTTTTATTCAAAAAGTTAAGCAGCCATACCTCCGGGATGCAATGCCTCCTAGAACCAACAGGGAAAGGATTGTAAATTACTCAATTTACCTTTTTTAATTGAAGGACTTAATGCTAGTAGAAGTGGAAATTTTTGATTCTGAGTGTATTCGAAAAGCTTATCTGTATTAAGGCAAAACTGCTGGGGTTGTTGAGCTGTATGTTTTAAAAAATAAGAGAAAACACTATCTAAATTAAGTTTTTCAAAAAGGTTTTCTGCAATATTTTCTGAATGACTGAGGTTACTAAGTATAAGACTTTAGGGAATGTTGAGGGGGATAATAAAAAATGGTAAGAGAGCAAACAATTCCCCTTTCATGCCCTTTTCAGCTGCAATTGCCCCAAAGACATCTGACCAAAATTTTGAAATCTCTATCTTGTCTAACATAGTCGAAAAGTCAAATATCTTTGTTTCAAAGGATGACAAAACCTTCAACAGCCCCTGTGACAAGTGCAGTACTTTCTATAGGCAGGCCATTGCAAATATATATAAGGCATATTTCAAGTTGGAAAAATGCCATATTTCATCCTGAGTCTCCAAAAAGGCTAATGGTATGAAATTAAAACTTTTAGAGAATTATGTGAGAGATGTCAAACAAAATCAAAACACACTATATGCAGCAGTGCTGTCAAAGGCTAGAAAAGCAATATCTAAGGAATGTCTAGCGGGTATTAAGTTTGAACTTTGAAATTATGTTGTAAGAAAGATTGAAAAGAGAACAGAAGGCATCCAGCCCCCCTCCTGTGGCCTTTTTAGATGCTCCTATTTACCCCGAGAGAAACCTCAAAAAACATTCTATTCGAAAACATTCAATATGTATATATATATATATATATATATATATATATATATATATATATATATATATATATATATTATATATATATATATATATATATATATATATATATATATATATATATATATATATATATATATATATATATATAACTTTGTGTATCTCGAACATCATTCTTTTGTTTTTAATAGCATCGCTTACAAGTAATGAAACTTTACAACTAATGAAAATAAACTGAAAATTTAATATATATAATGATAATAGTTTCTGGAAACCCACCAATTCAAAGTTTTATTTAAATTTCCATTATATTGTTATTTTTCAATGTTGTCAATAAATAAAAAAAGATATTTTAATATATTTTGTTTTCAGTAAATCGCAAATGAAGCAAACAGCTTTGAATTTTTATGGTTAGGAAAAGAGGAAAAGGGTAGTAGCTAAACATTTTTTGCAGTATTTTTGTACGTTTTAATTTTGACATGATTATTCAATTTAATTTTTACTCGCTTTGAGATTTATTTAGTCATCTATATTAGGACCTGCTATTTTTAAATTTTCTATGATAGTTTTATTTTTAATTTCTGTTCTTTTTGGCCTTCATTTCTTCTTTGACAGTAATTTTTGGTTGCTGGTCTTAAGTTTAGCACTGCTCTTTACTTTTCTTTGAAAAAGTACTTTGTCGTACAATTGTTTTTTAATAATTTTCTATTCGTTATTATTTCCAAAGCTTTGTTTTTGGCCATTGTATAGAATATTTTTCTTGTTCAAATAGCCAGTTGCATTTGCAGCCACAGCAGTAGCAATAATTGTAATAATAGTGGTCTTGGAATTATGTTCCAAGATAAAAATAGAAATTTATATAGAAAATTCATATATTTAAAAAAGACGAATTTACTTGAAAAAAAAAATGAAAAAGATGAAATGATAGAAACATCAAAAAACCATTCTATTCGAAAACAGTCACAAGGTCTAATAGCTATGTTTTCAGGGATTTTTTTATGCCTCCACAGCCATGCCAGCCTGCAAAGGCAATGCCGTATTTTTAAAAAGGCTCTAATACGAAAGGTTTAGTTTAAATATATATATATATATATATATATATATATATATATATATATATATATATATATATATATATATATATATATATAATATATATATATATATATATAATATATATATATATATATATATATATATATATATATATATATATATATATATATATATATATATATATATATATTATATATATATAGATATATATATATATATATATATATATATATATATATATATATATATATATATATAATATATATATATATATATGTATATATATATATATATATATATATATATATATATATATATATAGATATATATATATATATATATATATATATATATATATATATATTATATATATATATACATATATATATATATATATATTATATATATATATATATATATATATATATATATATATATATATATATATTATATATATATATATATATATATATATATATATATATATATTCAAAGGGTTAGAAGGTAGAAAATTAGAAATGGTTTTCGTTGTTCAGGTTTGAAAATAAATTGAATAACTGTGGAACTTTAAGAAAAAGGGTGAGGTTTTTGAATTGTGAAAGGTTTAGTTATTAGGATCCGGTATGTTAAGTCTCTAATTTTTGAGTCTCCCAAATTTACACGAGGGGCTGCATTTCGTTACGTCCTTTTGTGCGTCATTTACGTTATATTTAAAACTATGTTCATCTAGAAAACTGTGCTTTTGTTTTTAATCGTTTACAAGTAAATATAACATCACTATAATAATCAAGATGACTGGAAAGAACTAATGAAAATAAACTGAATATTGATATATAATGATAATAGTTTCTGGAATCCCATCAATTCAAATGTTTATTTAAATTTCTATTATATTGTTATTTTTCAATGCTGTCAATAAAAAAAAAATATTTTAATATATTTTGTTTTCAGCAAATCGTAAATGAAGCAAACAGCTTTAAATTTTATGGTTAGGGAAAGAGGAAAAGGGTAGTAGCCAAACATTTGTTTGCAGTAATTTTTGTTCGTTTTAATTTTGACGTGATCATTCAATTTAATTTTTACTTGCTTTAAGATTTAATTATTCATCTATTTTAGGACCTGTTAATTTTAAATTTTCTATGATAGTTTATTTTAATTTCTGTTCTTTTTGGGCTTCATTTCTTCTTTGACAGCAATTTCCGGTTGCTGGTCTTGAGTTTAGTACGGCTCTTTACTTTTCTTTGGAAAGCTCCTTTGTCGTACAATCGTTGTAAATAATTTCTATTCGTTTTTATTTCCAAAGCTTTGTTTTTTGGCCATTGTATAGAATATTTTTCTTGTTCAAAATAGCCAGTTGCATTTGCAGCCACATCAGTAGCAATAATAGTAATAATAGTGGTCTTGGAATTATGTTAATATCCTTAAAAATTCCTAAGTTATTGCAGATACGTGTGTAGCGATAAACTTTTGTGGCTGTCCTAATTGCGGTAATAATTGTGGTCATAAAGATTGACCGCGTCAATTGTAATTTTATGCTTTAAAGCTGTGGACTTACACCTTATAAGTTCTCCGATAGCGCCACTTCAAAACGCTAAAGACAGCGCCATATGTAATATTATGATTAAAAGCGGTGTACCGATCGCGCCACTCACGGAAAGCGAGAAATTAAATATGTAATTGTATAAATGTAACCTCCTTTCCTTGGGTTATCTCGAAATCAATTACCTGTTATAATATATAGAAATCAGATCCCTGGGAGCGCTACCTTGGAAGTATGCGAACTATTTATCTGTCGTGCGACTAGATACAGACATATAAAATAAAATAAACACAAATAGAAAGGCAATAGATTTATTGTGACTTACATTTTAGGTGTACAACAATGCTCACTTCAATTGACAACAAATAGGAGCAGAGATAATAACAATTACTGAATTGCAATGCTTGAACGCCGAAATTATTCTGCACTTAATAATCTTCTAAAAAGCGCTTTTACCACACTATCAAACATAGTTTTTTTGTCCTGCGCTCTAAGAGCTGACTCAAAATTGGCCCAAGTCCTGAGGCGGGTCAAACTCCTCGTCCAATAATTTGTTTTAAATATTTCTGATGATTCAAACGTTCACACCGCTCTTATAATTTAAACTTCCTGCGAAACATTGTATTTAGTAGTTTTTTTTATTACCAATCTTCTCGGCGAAATTCAAAACCATCTTCCGTGATTAGCACCGAGTTTTGGCTGGAACTAAAAGGCAGTTTTTCTTTATGCTGATTAAGAATTCAGACTCTTGGAAACGGTATTTGAACTCAATTAGGGGACGTTTAATTTCTGTCGGAATTATCTTTAGAAAAAGGGATTTATTTTTTGTATTTTAAACATATCACATTTTACTCACGGTACACGTGTTTTGATAACTTGTATGCAAATTGTGTTCTCGATTTAGTCCAATATACCACTCAATCCTTGAAATTTCTACTAAATACCAGTAGTCTTTCCAAAAACACCCAGAATAGAACTTTCCTCCCTTTCCCAGTGATATATCCTGTATGCAAAAATGGAAAATTGCATAATTCACAGTCCTTGCCCTGGGGGCAATGGGGGCTTTGTATCTCCAGAGATAAAACTATTATGTCTTGTGACTATTTATAAAAAAATGGGCTTTTAAGATTTCATTCAGTCTAAATGAGACCATTGAAAAGTGTCAGATGAGGGGTCTGGCTGCTAAACGATCCCTTTTTAACTTCCATCCTAACACGATTTAAAAATTTTAATTTATACCTTTTTGATGATTCCTTAAATATTACTTTTGTAGCCTTTGACAGCCTTCCTTCATGTGTTTCGATTTTTTTTGCCCTACCCCAAGATTCTCTACAGATTTAACTTACTACCCCTAGCCTTTTTGGAGACTCAGAATCAGACATGCCTTTTTTGTCAGTAGGACGTTGACTTGCCCCTGGGACGTTGACTTTTTTTATCCCTAGATACATAGCTATTTGACTTTTTGAGTATTTTGAACAAGGTGTTTATTCCGAAATTTTGATTAAATTTTCCAGGGAAACAACTGCTAATACGGACACGGGAAAGGAACTGATTACTCTCTAACCATTTCTTAAAATCCCTCAATACACTTTGGTATGTTTAAACTCAATGCCCCCACCCATTATGGAGATATTCCAGATGTTTCTTTTTAAAAAAATTGATATTACATAGTATCTTTTGATTTATAAAAACATCCCCCTCATAGGCAAGTCTTATAAAAACATGCCTAATATAGATAATATATCAGAATGAAATTTTCTCTTTTCCCAACAATAGTTCTGGAAGTAAAAGCAGTATGTAGCAGGTTGCAGGATATATTGGCAATATATGTGGATATATTGGATATATACTGGATATATATGTGGATATATAAGGATATATGTGGTGAAAATCTAGTTGTCATTTGTTCTTTGTAAACAATAAAATAAAAAAAACAAGTTTTTTTTAAACTGAAAGTAAGGAACGACGTTAAAACTTAAAACGAACAGAAATTATTCCGTATATGAAAGGGGCTGTCCCCTCCTCAACGCCTCGCTCTTTACGCTAAAGTTTGACTCTGTCTCACAGCTTTATTTTTTAAAACAATAAAAAACTTTAGCATAAAGGGTGAAGCGTCGAGGAGGGAGCAGCCCCTTTCATATACGGAATAATTTCTGTTCGTTTTCAGTTTTAACGTCGTTCCTTACTTTCAGTTAAAAAATTTGTTTTTTTTTATTTAATTTGTGAACGTTTTTGAATTAATGCAGGTTTTGATTTTGGCTTACCGTGCATGAATAATTAAAACAAAATTTGCATATTAATTTTACTTTTATTTGGTTAAATGGCTTTCTCGAAACTTGTTTAATTTTATTTACGAACGTTTTTATTAGTAATAAATATACGTAACTTACGAATAAACTTACGTAACGAACTTCTATATTCATGTATTTTTAATGCGTATATTAGGGGGTTTATTCCATATTCAATACCTTGCTCTTTAAGCTAAAGTTCGAATTTTGTTCAGATTCTTTAAAAATGACTGCTTAATCAAAAAGGCCGTTACTTAGAATAAATAGCTCTTATGAAAGTACTAAAAAATATTTGGCTTAAAGAGCGAGGTATTGACTAGGGGGTGAACCCAATCATATATTTAATATTTTCTGTTCCTTTAAAGTTTTGATGTTGCTGCTGTTGCAGCTGAAAAACTTGTTTTTTTATGTTTAATTTCAGATCTTTTTTTAAATAATTCTGGGAAGTCCGGCGTCCTCTTCATAGCAATGTCCCTTCCCCCATGAAAACTTCCTTCATGGAAAGATCCTCTCAGATAACCCCCGACCAACCCCCCCCCCCACTACCAGAAAAAATATCCCCTGATAACGTCTGTATACTTCCCAATAACCATTACCATATGTTAACATTGTGTAAAGTTCATAACTTTCAGCCCTCCCCTGGGAACTTCGGGGTATTAAGTCATCCTAAAAGACATACTTATAATATTTTCGAACATGCTGAACAAAATGGCTATCTCGAAATTTTGATCGGGTGACTTTGGGAAAAAAATGAGCGTGGGAGGGAGCCTAGTTGCCCTCCATTTTTTTGTCTCTTAAAAAGGGCAATAGAACGTTTAATTTCCATTTCACTGAGCCCTCCCACGATATTCTAGGACCACTGGGTCGATACGATCACCCCTGGGAAAAAGAAAAAAAAAACAAACAAACAAACAAACACGCACCCGTGATCTTTCTTCTGGCAAAAAATGCAAAATTCCACATTTTTGTAGATAAGAGCTTGAAACCTCTACAGTAGGGTTCTCTGATACGTTGAATATGATGGTGTGATTTTCATTAAGGTTCTATAACTTTTAGGGGGTCTTTCCCCCTTTTTTTCGAAAATCAGCCAAATTTTCTCAGGCGCGTAACTTTTGATGGGTAGAACTAAATTTGATGAAAATTATATATTTGAAATCATCATTGAAATCTAATTCTTTTGATGCATCTATTCGTATCAAAATACCGTTTTCTAGTGTTTCGGTTACCATTGAGCCGGGTCGCTCCTTACTTACAGTTCGTTACCACAAACTGTTTGATTGTTATAGTGTGTATTTGTTATAAATTCATGACCCCATATAGAAAACGAGCTTGTAAGTATGGAAAATATATAACATACTGCAGGAAACAAGCAGGAGTTATTGCATCGGTTGTAAAGTTTGGACAGAAAGAGAAATTCGGTCGTATCTGACACTAATCTATCTTTAGGATTACAATTCCCCATCTTCATCAGCAAAGAAAAATTTATCTTTTTAGATAGAAAGCACTGATAGGTTTCCCTCCTTCTCACCTGGGATGATATTACTGTACTAAATTCATAGTCAATGGTTAAGGTTTAATTTGAATAAAACTTTGCTTCCGTATATTTTTTACTTTATTAAAGCAACAAATTGAACATACAGATTGTTAGTACTGACTCATTAGCAGTTAAGAGAGAGAGAATATCTGATTTGTTCAAAGACATCTTTTTAGTTCAAAAATTGAACTTTTGCATAATTAGTTGGTCATTTTGGATATAGGATTACGTGAATCACTAGCTTGGTATGTGAATGTAAATGAAAATGTTTTCCTAGTTCAGAAATATTGAGTCTGAAAAAGTCTGGACAAAGTCTGTGGTTTGGCTCGAGAAAACTTGAATATTTGCATTTTTTCTCGACAAAAATTGGAAATCTATAAATTTTTTTGAACAAATTGAAAGCAATACAAAAATGCCCATATAATTAGTGAATAATGGGCATATAAACACTTTAAAATTAGCGATAAAGCTGAAATTTATTATTTTATTCAACAGAAATTGAATGAACTGAAAGACACTCAATAAAAATTGAAAACAGTGAATTCTCTAACCGAAAAAATTCAAAAAAGAAGAAACATATATTTAAAAAAGACGAATTTACTTTTAAAAAAAACTGAAAAAGATGAAATTGCTAAAATAAAATTTTAAAACTTGAAATTACCTTAGCAAAAAATTGAAAAAGACCGAAATAACTTGAAAAAAAAGACAACAACACTTGAATAAAAACTTTAAAGAGATGAAATCACTTGAACAAAAACGAAAATGTTGCCAACATTTAGAATAAAAATTAAGATTCACTTGAACAAAAAATAGAAAAGCTTTAACCTACTTCAACAAAAATTGAAGGAAAAATCAATAAACAGAAATGTGAAACCTCCAAATTACTGAATAAAAATTTAAGAAGACGCAAACTTTAAATGACCTTTAAGAATTGTCAATATCTTTACAGCAAAATTTAAAAAAATTTCAATAGACAAAAATAAAAAGAAAGAAACCAATTTTTAAAAAAATGAAAAATCCATAAAAAAAACTCGTACAAAATTGATGAAAACAAAATCACGAACAAAATAATGAAAAATACTTAAACAAAAGATACTCAGGAAGAAGTCACTTAGACAAAAAAAAATTTAAGGAAATTAGACAAAAATTGAAGATTAAAAACGTGAATACTTCTTTCTTATGCATCTTTAAAGTACTAAATATTTAAGCTAGGAGTAAAATTGTTTTTTGAAATTAGATCAGTGTTGCGTAGAAAAGAGTATCAAAAAAGGACAAGGGGGTTATTGCACTCCAATCACTTTTAAAAATACACTTCAACATTCTCTGAAAGTACAAACTTAATACTCCCATCTATTGCTAATTTTTAGCTATTGCTGATTCACACCCCTGACAACGACCATGCATATAGTGGGTGTTGATTTTTTCAACATCCTCCTCGACATTTCTTAAAAGTTTCACCTACGCCTTTTGAAGACCCAAGATAAACATGCCACATTTCCAAAGTAATAAACCTTATATGTAAATAATGGGCATCCAGCAAAGATTACAGTCCTTGCCCCATCCCCAGGAGACTTTTTTCACTTCTTATACCACACTTTGAATATTAACTCTATCTGATGAAGAGACGACATATTCATATTGATGTTGCTAACAATATTAACTGATTTATGGCTTTCCGGAATACTAATATTGTAGTAAGATGAAAAAGGATAATTTATCTTGAAAGTGCTAAATATTGAACCTAGGAGTAAAATTTTTTTTTAGAAATTAAATCAGTGTTGCGAAGAAAACTGTATCTAAAAAGGACAAGGGAGTTATTGTACTCCAATCACTTTTAAAAATACACCTTAACATGCTCTGAAAGTACAAACTTTATACTCCCATCTATTGCTAATTTTTAGCTATTGCTGATTCACCCCCCTGATAACGACCATGCATATAGTGTGTATTGATTTTTTCAACATCCTCCTCGACATTTCTTAAAAGTTTCACCTACGCCTTTTGGAGACCCAGGATGAAACATGCCACATTTCCAAAGTAATAAACCTTATATGTAAATAATGGGCATCTTGCATGGATTACAGTCTTTGCCCCATCCCCAGGAACTTTAAGAGAGGAGGATACTTCATTCTTGGAAGCATACTTATTTGACTTTTAGAATGTTTTGAACATGATGACACTTTCAATATTTTATTACCATCTTTTAGGGAGAAGGGGGGTGGCATCTAAAAACAAGTCGGGAAGAGGAGCTGTCTACCCTTTGAACATTAATCGAGAAGTTTGAATTTCACCATACTGAGTTTTTAGATTACTTTTATTAGTAAGTTATGCATTTATATGAAACTTAGCTTACTGTGTTCTGCTATTGTGTTTTTATTTGTGTGCTTATTTTTCTTTTCTAGTTTCCTGTATTGATTCAAAAGAGTTGAAAATTGCTTAGGTTACGGAGCACCTTGGCCAATGAACTATGGATAATTTTGGAGAAAAATACTTAATTTATACTTAAAGAGTTAAAGAGGTACATATAGCTTTTTTAGTGTTGTTGTGAGCACAGAAATATCATTACTTAAAAAAATCAATTCAAAAATCAAAATCAATATCATTACTTAAAAAAATTATTTTTTCCTGAAAGTTGGAGTTTCTCAAGTATTGTCTGGTGTTTGGGGCTATTTCCTTGAATTGAGTTAAAAGAAAACTTCAAATCCAGGTGAATAAAAGATATTAACACACAATTGTTTTGCCTAAAAAGCACAATCATTGAATTGACTGTAAGATGAAATTAGGCACGAAAAAAAGTTATAAGGGATAATTTTATATTAGAGGCGGTCGAGTGGTGCTCTCTCGTGCTTTTTATTATTACTCAATAGTATTAAATAAAAATTGGAAACAAAAAACATATAAAACACTAATCAAATGAACTAAATTTGAATGAAGGGGTTGTTTGAGGGTTGCTAATTGGAGGGTGAAATCTTTGGATTAACTAAAGCATAAAATATGCTTCTTAGGGTCTCCTTGTGGTCTTATGTATGGTTTTTTTATGTTTTCTTTTGAGCAGGGGTGCCACTGATCGCAGTCTCCTTACTCATTACGAACTTAAATAAAGAAAAAAATCTGGACAAGATGAAAGAATATTTCGTGCATATTTATCGTACCTGCACGGTTAAAGGAGAAGGGCTAAAAGAGGGGGGGGGGGGCAAGAGTTTTAGTCTACCTGGCAGATGCGTTTATCAAAGCCTTTTTAGAAGTCAAGGTGCCCTAATGAATTTAGCAAGATAGAATCTGTTCTAATTATACCTTTTCCTATAGTTTTTTTTTTTTACACTGACATGGTTCTGTAGCATCGAATGCAATTTGATGAGGCTTTACGTTGGTTAATCGATATGTCACGCAGTGACTATCAAAATTTTACTTCTCTGAGTATTATTTGCCATTTTGTTGTTTTATCATTATGGTAGTATGTGTCTTATTTTGCTTGTTTTGTTGATGTATGACTAATATGCTATTGTATTGTTGGTGCTATGTTTCTTATTAACTATCCTGAACTACTTTTACTGTAATTTAAGATATTATTGTGCAACAATTTTTTTCTGTTATGCTTTAGTTTCTTTTCGTCCATGCCCTGAAGTGTCTTTTGTAGCAAGTAAAATGTTTTGTAGCTATCTATGACTCAATTTATCTATAGTAAGCAAATTTTTGACATGGTCTGGTAGAATTTTTTTTTTTGTGTTTTTTTTTTTTTTTTAAGAATATTTCACATCAGTGATGGTAAATACCAGCATAATACCAATATAAATACCGAAGCTTTGATAATTTTAAGACTAAAAAATATCCTTATTAAAACTTTATTGCAACAGAATTTTTGAAACTTTTTTCACTTCCTATACCATACTTTGAATATTAACTCTATCTGATGAAGAGACGACAAATTCATATTAATGTTGCTAACAATATTAACCGATTTATGGTTTTCCGGGATACTAATTTTGTAGTAAGATGAAAAAGGATAATTTATAAGTTCAATATTATTGTACACAGATACAGGCTTAATTACCCAATCAAAACCTGGAACTGAATACACACTTTCAAAAACAGCAGGTTCAAGCTTTAGTTCATCACCAAAATCAAAAAGTTTAGAGCCACTGTGCTGTATCGAAGTCATATAGAACTCTCCATCACTTGAAACATTATTTAATATGGCTTGAACACTTTCAATCCAAACGTTGCCATTTTTATTTTCAAAGATAGGAAACTTTGTATGTCGCCTTGCTCTAAGAAGCTCAAACTCATAAGGAAAATCCATCTGATTTATAAGAATTTTAATTTCACCTTTATGCATAATTTGTCCCATATTTAGCTCATTCTTCAGAATCTTCAGGACTGTTCTAAATTCTTCCGGTGCTGACAGAGGTGAAAAGGTTGGATTTTTGAAAGGAATTTTGAACTCTGTTGAACATGAGCTGCAATATTTATAAGGTTAGATAAACTGGAGTAAATTTGCTTTCCTACAGAAAAGAGATTTAGCATTGTGTTGACCATTATTGTGTCAAGTACGTTATAAGCAAAACCCATATTTTCCAGTACAATTCCAGATGTATCAAGGAGCATTTTCTTACGTCTTTTGAATCCGTCAACTGCCAGTTGTGTATCAGAAATCTTAGATGTAAGTTCGACCACCTTCTCTGTAAGGTCTACTTTCATATCAATAAGTGATACCAATGAATCCAGTTCTGGTATGTTCTCGGCTGATAGTTCACCAGAGGCTTGGAAACTACTGATTTTAGGCGAGAAACTAACTGACGTGCCTCGTAACGAGTGAATCGATTATTCATTTCAATAGTTGCAAACGAGACATTGGCTTTCATCAAATCTGAAAGTTGAACGCCAAGGTCTATTACATCTCTTATCTCGATGTTACAAATATCAGTCGCAAAAGTTTGGATTTTCTCGCTTAGCTGATTAGTTTTATTATAATTATGTTCAATAAGTGAAAAATAATCTTCGAATAGTGGGTCAATATCATTGAAATAAGTCTTCAGTTCATTAGAAATAAACTTATGAGTGGAATTAAGAAGGTCTCGAAACCCAATTATTGTATTTTCATGATTTCTATTGTCAATGCCAAATATACCTAAAGCAAAACCCACAACGTTAGTAAGGATTTTAACAGCGTTGAATGCTTGTTTTCTTCTTATCTCTTCAGTTTTCTGTGCCAAACGACTTCGGGACTCTGCGAAAAGCTTATCTCTGAATTTGTCAACAATGTGTTTCAGACTTCCCGAATTGAATTGACTTATTTGGTCGACAACTAAACTCAGCTTTTTCTTGTATTTCCCTATATCTTCTAACAGAGACTGCAGCTTATTTTTAGAATAATGCATAAATTCATCTGCTAAGTTCATTTCAGTTTTAATAAGGCTGTCCAAGCTTTGGCCAATCAATTGAAACGTGTACTGAGCTCTTAAATTTAAAAGCTCGTTTTTCTGTTTCGCAGCTTGAGCTATACTATTTTCAATAGAATAAATTATTTTTTGAATAGATCTTTCGCCTTTATATCTTATTTTTTCTTTTTCCTTTAAGCTAAATGAGTTTATCTCTTTAAATATTGAAAAAATAAAACTATCAGCAATCGTTAGATTTTCGACTTGTCTTAGAACTTCATTTTTATTTCCATCTTTTCCTTTCTCCCCTGTTTCTCCAATTTCACCGTCCTTTTCTCTTTCTGTAAATTTTGGTTTCCAACGTAAGTTGCTTTTTTTTTATTTTTCCGTCATAAACATCAACTTTGTATGCTTTATTCTGTAAACGCCGAATTCCGCTCTTGAACCTATACTTCTCAATTTGTTCCCAAGTTCGATGATATATTGCCTCTATAATCTTAATCTTTCCACCTTTACCTCCAGGACCTCCAATGCCACCTTTACCACCCATGCCTCCTTTGCCGCCTTGAGCTAATAGAGAAAAATGCTCCCAAGTGCTTACAGGAACATCAAGATTTAGCCTCCCAGGCTCACCTCCATTTCCTCCAGATCCACCAGGATTACCGTGAAGACCTTTATTGCCTGGCATTGCATTAGTTGACTTGTGTGCAAACTCTGCGGAAAACTTTATGATATTTCTATAGGCCTTAGTGTTTTTAACCCCAGCACATATAAGATTATTAACAATAAGAGGAAAAAGACATTTCCATGCCAACGCTGGGTCAGGTATTTCTACTGGATTGTCATCGTATCTTTTTAACTTGTCATTTTTTAAACCATCATAGTAAGATTTTTCATAAAACTTCGGAGATAATGTGCCATTCTTTCCAGGTACTCCCTGGGACCCAGGAATACCATCTCCTCCTTCTCCACCATTTCCTCCATTCGCTTCTACATTCAACACACCACCATTGACCCCAAAATGAACCTTTATTGAAACAACTCCTCCGTCAAAACCAATCAGCCCCTTTTGACCGTTTTTCGATTTTGGAGGAGCATTGGGTTTTGTTAAACAGATAGTGGATCCCTTATCATGGATATTCAAATAGCCAGTTTCAATTGAAAGCGTCCTGAGTGGTGTAGTAGTATAACCATAGACTGTCACGTTGGAACAAATCAACCGAAGCACTTCCGTATGATTGGTAAGTGTTGACAAAATTAGTGGTAAATCACATAGTAGATCAAATACTCTAGTTGTTTTGCCATAAGAAAGGGAGTTTGGGGAGACATTGTTAAAATCAAATTGTGTTTCAAGTAGGTTCATCTTCTTTTGGAATTCCAGGCGGTTTTTAGCCCTTCTAAGCTATAACCAAATGATGATTTTATGTATTCAATTATTTCATGTCCTTTTTGTGAAGAGCTATTAAAATGACATCGGTTAGCCAATGAAGAAAAAGCATACTGTTTTCTCTCTACAATTGTGCTTTGTAAATTTTCAAAGGTCTTGTTAGCTTCGTCAATATCATTTATCGAGTTCACTGACTGAATGATATCAATACCTTCTCGTAAAAGAGTTTTAGCCTCATCACGTTCGGTATATGCGAATGACATTCGTTGCTTAGAACACTTAGAAAATATTTCCTCTTTTTCTCTATCAATTGTGTCTAATAAGCTGTAAGTTCTTCCTGAAATTTCTACAGGCAGTGTTCTTAAACACTTTGAAGAGCTAGAAAGGTTTCCAGAAAAATAGCTTTCCAAGCAATAATGCTCTTGCGCAGGTAAAAACCTGCAAATTGGAAGTAGTTTTATCAACAAGGAATAAATCTCAGTCAATGTTATATTAAAGCTAAAATAAATAGTGTTTTCCATTGACTCGGTTAATCTAGTGTTAACTATCTTCCATTCTGTCATTATAATTTGTCTTTGTCTTTCATTTTTGCTTTCTTCTATTAGAACCCTTAGTGCATTTTTATTTTCTTCTACTAAGAAATTGACAGCTTCACAAATAGCTTCAGTCTTCTTGGTTCTTTCGACTTCAGTCAGATGCTTATAAGAAAATACCTCTTGCTTTGTTAAATTTTGTCTTATGTTGACAGTGAACAAAGCGTCTAATAAGTCATTATCAAGGAACTCGGCTTCTGTATTTATCTTTTCTAGTACGATTTCATACAAGTTGGTTAAAACATTTGGTGTAATAATTGTTCCAGCTAGAAATTTTACTTCATTTTGCTCATTTAAAATCAATGTAATTAATTTAGTTAGACTCTGTCTAAAACGACCTGATCCCTTCCCTCTAATATTTACATACTTCAAATGCTCATCTTCTTCCGGTAAAGAAAAATAAGGAAATCCAATGACTTGAACTGACTTAAAACAACTCTTCGATTTTTTACGTATAGAATCTCTCTTTGTCACTGACTCGGATTCAGATTCAAACTCTTCTTTTAAGAGTTCATCAGTAAGTTCTTCGTCACTTTCATCACCTTGCATTTTATTCACAACTACAATCAACCTCCCCCCCTTGAAGTCAGTACAAAGTGATCCACTATCAACTTGAATTCTATTTGCCAAGTTGAGATAGCGATCTAATTTTTTTAGCTCTTCATCTGAACGTAAGGAGTCAGTAGTTACCCATATGATAATATTTGAAAATAATAAAGGGGGGATTGTTGAAACAAAATCAATGTTGTCACCTCTAACCCCCATTCCTTCACTATCAGTAAACACTAATGGAAAAGGTGAGCCACTATCAGTAAAATTGTTTTGTAATGCATTATTCACTGCTGGAATATACTCATTGGTTGGGATCACTGGTGATATATCAATTCCTAACGTTGTTGTCTTTGTACTTGTTCTTCCCTGGCGGAACATCTCATCATTACCAGATATAAGAGAAACAATAGTTGATTTTCCAGATCCTCGAAGCCCAAGAATAGCAACAAGCACTTGCTGCTTTGAAAACTCACCTAACTCTTCTAACGTGGCTTTACCCTCTTCATGGAGCGTACCAAGGGTCTTATCTTTTGTCACATTACCCATTCCAATTTTTTGAACCAGGATTTCCTTTGGGTAGTGACTGTTTACCTTTAAAACACCGTAAAGTTGTTATTTAATTGGAATATCCAAGTGCCGTTGTTGCAGCTTGAGTATAAAAGTGATTGGCTTTTAGAGGTATCATCTAAGTTTATTTTGAAAGTTCCAGACTTTCTTTTGCACGAAGATTTTAATAGAAGATATTTGAAATACTTTTTCACTACGTATGCGGCTGAAGAATTGTTGTTAAGGTGTAACTGCTGCTGCCGTCTTGATCGTCTTACCTGTAATAAAAAAAAACTTCTTGAGCTAAGTTACAAATTCTGTGAGAAGAAGTCATAAGAAAGAATTTAGAGAAAATTAGAACTTCCTAGAGGTTGTAAAGAGGAAAGCTTTGAATACTTGAGATCAGGGAGAAGTCTGCGGAGCTGTGTGGCTTTTGTGTTTCAGTCGCCGTTATTTCGAAATTAAGACAAACAGCCAAACTTTAGCTTAGAGAGAAAGATATTGAGGATGGGGCAATCCTTCAAATACGAAATACTTTCTGTTCGTTCTGAGTTTTAATGTTGTTCCTTACTTTCAGTTAAAAAAACAAATAATTTCTTATTGATTTTCAAATAACGCCGGTAAATCTGGCTCTACCTCCATGAAAAATTCCCCCCCTCCTCACGAAAAACTATTCCGTGGAAATTCATCTAAATTAAAGCGTAAATTCTCCCAAGACAATTCAAGCCTTGCTGAAAATCCCCCCCTCCGTAAAGTTCTTGCAGACGACTCAGCCTGAAAAAATTTTCGTACCATACTTACATTTGGACTTTAATTTCGAATAGATTTCTAGACCACTCTTGAAATCCCCCTTCCATGGCAATATTTTCCTGGAAGTAAAAAACAAGTGGAAAATAGCCCTGATAATTCCCCCGTAACACCTCCACATGTAAAATTTATTTAACAAAGATAACTTAAGACAAATAACAAGAATGTCGTATTGGAATTCAGCCAAATCTCCCCGGTGTAAAATCTTCCCTGGAAAATTCACCCAGGAACCCCCCCCCCCCCCCCCAAGGAAATTCACATATACATAATCTTTCTTCTGGCAAAAATAGCACAGTACTATATTTTTTATATAGGAACTTTAAAATTCTACAGCATGGTTCTCTGGTACCCTGAATCTTATGGTGTCATTTTCATTAAGATTTCTTGAATTTTAAGGGGTGTCCCCCCTATCTTTAAATTCAGGAAAATTTTCTAAGGATCGTAAATTTTGATCGGTAAAACTAAACTTAATGATTTTTATGTATTTGGAATCACATAATAAGCTGCTTCTTTTAACATATCTATTGACATTAAAATTCTGTTTTTTATGGTTTCAGTCACTATTGAGCCGAGTCACTCCTTACTTACAGTTCGTTACCTCAAACTATTTGATCAAAAACAACATTTTTTCTGCATAAGATCCTATGGGGCTTAGATTTTATGTACAATAAATTTGTCTGCAACATCAGGGGAATGACCTGGAGTATTAACTTGAAATTGAATCTCGAAGAGAGACAGTAATTATGACGTTGCATTATGAAATGGAGCAGGGATAGAGTTAAATAAAAATCAAACAGTTCGTGGTAACGAACTGTAAGTAAGGAGCGACCCGGCTCAATGGTAAACGAAACTCTAAAAAACGGAATTTTGATACCAATAGATAAATCAAAAGAATTAAATTTTAATTCTGATTTCAAATATATAAGTTTTATCAAGTTTAATCTTACCCATCAAAAGTTACGCGCCTGAGAAAATTTGGCTGATTTTCGAGAAAAGGGGGAAAGACCCCCTAAAAAATATAGAAACTCAATGAAAATCACACCATCATATTCAGTGTATCAGAGAACCCTACTGTAGAGGTCTCAAGCTCCTATCTACAAAAATGTGGAATTTTGCATTTTTTGCCAGAAGAAAGATCACGGGTGCGTGTTTATTTGTTTGTTTTTTTGTTTTTGTTTTTTTCCCAGGGGTGATCGTATTGACCCAGTGGTCCTAGAACATTGTCGGAGGGCTCATTGGAACGGAAATTAAAAGTTCTAGTGCCCTTTTAAAGTGACCAAAAAAATGGAGGGCAACTAGGCCCCCTCCCACGCTCATTTTTTTCCCAAAGTCACCCGATCAAACTTTGAGATAGCCATTTTGTTCAGCATAGTCGAAAATCTAATAAATATGTCTTTTACGATGACTTAATCCCCCACAGTTCCCAGGGGAAGGGCTGCAAGTTATGAAGTTTGCCCATTGCTTACATATTGTATTGGTTATTGGGAAGTATACAGACATTTTCAGGAAGAATTTTTTTCTGATAGGGGGGGGGGGGGGGGCTGAAAGAGGGGGTTACTAGGGAGAAGCTTTCCGTGGAGGATGTTTCTTTGGGGTAAGGGACATTTCTATGAAGGGGGCGCCGGATTTCCAAGCATTATTTAAAATACGATCAGAAATTAAATTTAAAAAAAACAAGTTTTTTAAACTGAAAGTAAGAAGCAACATTAGAACTTAAAATGAACAGAAATTATTACGTATATGAGGGGGTTCTCCCCCAAGTCAATACCTCGTTCTTTAAGCCAAAGATTTTTTAGTACTTTCATAAGAGCTATTTATTCTAATTAACGGCCTTTGATTAAGCGGTCATTTTTAAAGAATTGGAGCAAAATTCGAACTTTAGCTTAAAGGGCAAGGTATTGATTAGGGGGCGAACCCCCTAATATACGTATTAAAAATATATGAATATAGAAGTTCGTTACGTAAGTTATTTCGTAATTTACGTATATTTATTACTAATAAAACCGTTCGTAAATAAAATTAAACAAGTTTCGAGAAAGCCATTTAACCAAATAAAATTAAATTAATATACAAATTTTGTTTTAATTATTCATGTACGGTGAGCCAAGATCAAAACCTGCATTTATTCAAAAACGTTCAAAAATTAAATAAAAAAAACAAGTTTTTTAAACTGAAAGTAAGGAGCGACATTAAAACTTAAAACGAACAGAAATTATTCCGTATATGGAAGGGGCTTTCCCCTCCTCAACGCCTCGCTCTTTACGCTAAAGTTTGACTCGAAAGTTGTTTATTTTTTAAAACAAAAAAAACTTTAGTGTAAAGAGAGAAGCGTTGAGGAGGGGACAGCCCCTTTCATATACGAAATAATTTCTGTTCGTTTTAAGTTTTAATCTCGCTCCTTACTTTCAGTTTAAAAAACTTGTTTTTCTTATTTAATCACTGTCTAGACCGAAACTTTGAGATTGCTATTTTGTTGATTATCCTTGCATGGTATACCAGACAAATACCTTAAAATGATTAGTGCTATGTGCGAGAATGACACTGCTGTGGTTAAGGCAGGAAATGAGGTTTATATCTGGTTTTGCATTAAATAAGGAGTTAAGCAGGGTTGTGTTCTTTCCCCCTTTATATGGATTATTTTGATGGACTTTGTCTTAAGGAGCGCAGGAAAGGCAATGGGACACCACGGAATCAAATGGGGACGAAAAAGTCTCCTGTACTTAGATTATGCTGACGATTTAAGAATCCTAGATGAAAGAGTGAGCAAAATAAATGGACTTTTAGAGGTTTTGCGAGTTCAGGGAGCTGGAATAGGTTTGAAAATTAATGTTAAGAAGACTAAGTCACTAAGGCTAGGAATAAGTAAGATGAATAGGTGAAAACATTGATCAGGTGGGTAGCTTCAATTACCTTGGTAGTATTATTAGTAAAGATGGTGGGAGCAGTGAAGATGTTGAAAGTAGAATAGCCAAGGCTCAGGGTGTTTTTTCACAGTTAAAAGAAAGTTTGGAAGAATAGGAAGACAAGTCTGCAAACCAATATTAGAATATTAGAAGCTACAGCGATGACAGTGGTCAAATATGGGTCTGAAGCATGGGCGCTCCGAAAAGCGGATGCAGATTTGCTAGATGTTTTCCAGAGAAGTTGTTTAAGGATTGTTCTGGGTACCCGTCTGACTGACCGTATTTCAAACAATTGGCTGTACGAAAAATGTGGTTCAATACCGCTCTCTAGGGCTATAATAAAAGAAAGGTTGAGGTGGCTAGGGCACGTTATGCAGATGAAGAATGACAGATTGCCGAAGGTTGTTCTTTCCGGCCAACCGTTTAGGGTTAAACGGAAATCAGGTCGTCCTCGTCTAGGGTGGGAGGACTTCATTAAGAAAGATTAAATAAAAAAAACAAGTTTTTTTAACTGAAAGTAAGGAACGACGTTAAAACTTACAACGAACAGAAATTATTCCGTATATGAAAGAGGCTGTTCCCTCCTCAACGCCTCGCTCTTTACGCTAAAGTTTTGGCCGGCCAACCATCTAGGGTTAAACGGAAAGCAGGTCGTCCTCGTCTGGGGTGGGAGGAGGTCATTAAGAAAGATTTAAAGGAAATGGAAACTTCTTGGGAGGGTGTAAAAAGGAGGCTTTGAATAGATTGGGATGGAGGAGGAGCTTGCGTGGCTGTGTTGGCCTCAGGCGGCTTGGTGCTGTGGTGAGTCGTTAGTAGTAGTAGTAGTAGTAGTAGTAGTAGTAGTAGTCAAATGGATCAAAAGATTTTATTTGAATTTTGACCAAGGTTCTGGGGACCATTTGCTAAGAAATGATTTCCAGAGTTTCTAAAGAGCATTCTGTGGTAACGAAATACGTATCTAAGTAAATCGAAAGAGACTTTGCCTACTTATTTTTTTAGATTATTTACAGTTAATTAGACTGATAAATCAAAAGATGCTGTCAGGCTGTCAAAATAGACCATGCGTAATTTCACAGGGATAGCCTGAGATTTTAATTTGAAACTTAATGGTAAGAAACGGTGGTGAAGGGGACGGTGAATTATAACTCGGAGTAAGGGACCAAGCTAATTTAAAATCGCTACTTGTCTCTAGGACATCAAAATACCTTATTGTCAATATATCAAGAACAGAAATTGACCTTAGAAATTGGAAATTAAAAGAATAGATAGGTACTAATGAGTAATGAGTAGTTATGGAAAGTTACAAATTCTGTGAGCTACAACAATAAAGTAATACAAAATCTATGAGTCCTGAGCATATTGCAACACGATGGAATAAGATACGAACAAAATGATAAAAAGACTCAAATTCCATATGTCTACATTTCTTAGACCAACTGCATTGTAGATAACCATTTTCATAGAATTATATATATAGTTGGATTTCCCATAGTCATGGACGTGTGACAAATGCATCAGGCTCTCCCATTAAATAGCTATGCAAGGTATTTTCTTTTACCTTATTCAGATTTTATTATATAGAATATTTACAGATACCGCAGACGGTGGGACCCCAAAACGAATGGAAATTGTATGATTCAATTAGTAGCCTACAAAAAATTCCCTCTCCCAGTCACCCCCTCCGCTGCCTCCATCCTCAAATGCTTTTTTTTATCCTTGTCTTCAACACCTTTTTCTTTTTTTTTAATATCAATGACTTAGCAATATGTGCAAAAGACCGGGGAACATCCTTTCAATAATCTCTTCACCTCTCATTTCTTCAATCTGATAAAAGTAATTAAAATTTGACTCTTCCCCAAGAGTCGGTAAAATCCTTCCCTTTATTGATCTTTTTTCCATTGTCTATTCATTTTTGACTCTTTCGAAATTTCCTTCTAAAAACTTTAATTTTTTTAAATCTATTCTACAATTACCTACAAACGTAGAACCATACCTTAGACATTGCCTTTTGAGTAAAAATGCTAATATTTTAATGTTCCTTCTTCACCTGGAATTTTAGTCCTTCTATTAGAATTACTCTCACATTATTTTTCAGTTAATGTTCTTTCATCCTTTTTTTAGAATAAATTGCAGTCCGTCGTAACAAAAGAAAACTACTAGGCTACTGTTGTTATTAAGAATATCAAAAGCCAATAATACTTATATAAGAAATTATAATATAGAAAAAATCTAGCACATGAAATGTATATCTCTACAATTTAATTTTGTTTTTAGACTCTTTTAATTTTGATTTATTGCATTTTTTTTGATTTTACTAAAGTAACTAATACAGTAAGTGACAATCATCCAGGAACATTCCTACGGCTCTTGATTAACGAAATTGATTAATTTAAATGATTTGGTGCTCTTTAAGCACTTGCTGTTTACACACACATTCCTGTTTTAAAGCAATATTTCACGAATAATCTATTTTATTCACCTTATTTGATGAAATACCTCGGTTTATGGGCTATGATTTTGACTCCGCAACGCAATGGCGAACCCAATTTGTGTTTTCCCTACGTTGAACTTTTTACAGTAACAACAATCCGAAGACTAAGGTTAAAATAGCCACAAAATTTTGTTGAAAGAGGCTATCAAGCAGTCGATTGATGTTTCAAATATGCGCTACATGTTGATGTACTTGCTAAGAGAAGAGGAACACACCCGGCTGTAACATTTATAAACGACTTTTCGAGCTTCAAAAGGGTCTCATGGAGCGTGGAGAGCAACTGCCAGTACTTGCATTTATCGATTCCTCAAATGTCTGGGCTATTCCTAATGAATAAAACACTATAAAAGCTTCACGTCTCAATGAATGGCTCTGAATTCTAAACTTTCATGTGGAGAAATAGAAAACTTCTTGTAATACCCAGAGTCCAGTCGTCTTGCCATCAATGCCACCTTGTCGTCGCAAGTGTACTGGTAGTTACAGCATCCCTTAGAAAACCTATCCGGAGGAGAGCTTGAAGTGTGCCAACTGTGGGGGTAGCCATCACTGCAGCAGCCTGTTTTGAGTCGAACTTAAAATCACCTATCTGTTCAATGTTATACGAGAAGGAGCATTCGAACAAAACTTTGACATAATGGGACTGTATTGTTCAGCCTTATAGTGTCTGTATTTTAGCTGAATATAGCCAGGACCCAAGAATAATTAGGTATTCCTGAAAGCTTGATCACTGCCCATGATGTTGTTTGTATTAGCAAACACCTTTTTTGTGTGGACAATGAATCGATGCTAAAACTGTCATTAGATCTCATGTCTTATTGAAACCTACTAAAATTACGTTAAGTCAACTTTCAAGAAGTTTAAGAATTAAAATACTTAAAAAGCATGATAACAGTTAGATTGAATCCAGAGTGTGCTTCAAAGCTATATTTCACGTGTATATACCAACTAATTACCAAATTGGGGATTCTATAAGCTACATTACCTTGTGCATCCCTGTCTATAAGATTAGGGCCACAAATAAGTCATTGCTAATTTGTGGGGATTTTAACACTAATCTTAAAGAGTACATGGCGCCATTTTCGTAAATTTACCATTTTCATAAATTTTAGTACTGTCTTTCCATCATGGTGTGAAATCTAAAATATTTTTGAGAATATCACCCTAGTCTCACTTATTCGGGTCATTTACTGGATGCAAAACGAATATAAAACCTCATCAACTGTCAGGATGGCAAAAGCTGTTGCTGGCTTCAAGACGACGGCAGACCACCGACGGTAAAGTTTGATGAAGTTCTTATTTGAAGATGAGATAACACGTGATTAAACTTCTTTTTTTTACATATTCTTCCTAGTGTAAAAGTTGCTATATTTTATCAAAATCAGAAATAACAATTTGATATTGCGCTGTGCTTTTTAGATAAATTCTGCGGAAATCTGAGGCAAAATTTCCTTTTATCTCTAAGAGAAAATGGGGAGAAACCCGACTTTAACACAAGGAATTTTAGGCGGTAATGGTATGACAATAAGGAGAATCGAAATTGACAAATGGAGGCACTGATCGCAATATCCCTTCAAATGAGCCCTGAAGCATAACGTTGAGCTATATACCGTTTCAGTGCCACACTGATGGCGACGGAGAAAAAAGAGACAATTCAGGGCTTCTAATGCGAAACAGTGACTTTCATTGTTGCTCGAGATGGGGGATATTGAGTTTTCTAAATTACTTTTCGGCCATTGAGATTCCAATAATGTGGATTTTGTTTTGTTTTGATCGGGCACCATTTTTGAGGAGTTTTGATTATTTTAAAATTTTCACTAGTTTGTTTTCCCGAAAATATTTTACCGTCAACATAATTGGAATCATAGTTACTATTCCCGAACCACCTTCAAATGATAAATCTTCCTCACTTAACAGTTTTTAAGCATGTTTTTGAATTTTTGGTCACTATAGGCTAGCAGTCATTCTTTACTAGGCTGCCGTTGATGCTGCAACTACGGTGTCCTTTCCAAGAAAATTTTTTACTTCAAATAGTCGATGGGGTGAATGATGACTGAATAAATAAAAACTATACCTTTGCTCCACCATCTAGTGTTAATTGATTAAAATCAATCCAGTCAATAGTATCAACGAAGTCAACGAGCTTAACAACATCTTTTTCAAAGTAACTGTAGTTACAATGACTGGATCCAAAGCACAAAATAAAGCAAAATGTCAAAAACAAATCCATGATAACTTAATCACAGTGTTTGATCTCAAACATTTATTGCTTTTGACTTTAACCAGACTGAGACAATTTACAACTTCAAAATGTTTTTCTAGAAATCAAACATTGCATGGTAGTGCTGGCGTTGCTGAATACAAATAACCTATTCTCGTGTTGTGTCTTTATTGAGTTCCAAAGGTCCCGATATCAAGCCTCCTGTTGAGACAGTACCAAATGTTAAATATGAATAGTTAAAAAAATATGCTCCAAAAAATATTTTAAATAAAATTAAAAGGCGTATTAAAATCTAAAGTGAGCCAAAAAAACAACGAAAATAAATATTAAAACAAACGTTAAAATTTGAAAGAACATATATTGAAATGAATTTTCGAGCCTTTAACGCACTAAAGAGGAGTCTGATCTTAGGTATTTACATTGTTTTCTGCATTTTTTAAGTTTACTTGATTTATTTGATTAATTACTTTTTATGTGTGGTTTTGAGTGTTCATTCAAGCTTACTTTTTTGTTTCAATTTTCACTTATTGCATTAATTTAATTTTGCTTGTCTTTGGTTTTAATTTTAATCCTAACCTGCCTTGAAAAAAAATTCTCTTAAAAAGTTTCATTTTTATTGACTCGTAGTTTTATACTGTATCAACTGCAAAATTGTTGTTGAAGTTTTCTCAATCTTAACACTTTAAGAACACAATTTTCAATTCTAGTTCAAATTTTAAGCCAAGTTCAAATATACAGCTGAAATATTTATTGAGCCGTAATTAAGTGCAATAGCTTTTAAATAGTCGTTTTACTTGAGAATTGGAGGAAGATGGGGAGGGCATTATACATCTCCTCCAAGGTGTCAGTCTGACAAAATCCTAAGAATCACTTCCAAAACTTCTTGAAGTTTTAAAAAATATCCTGATTTAGGGTTTAAATATCCCTTGGGTAATTTCACATGGTTTTCCTTGCACAAAAGGTTATGACCCATTGTGTACGGCTTTGAGCATAAAAGTTTATTATTCTACCTTGTTATCGGAACAATATCTAATATTCTCTAAAAAATGGTAACATGCTATCGTTGCCTCAGAAAAGAGGTATTTGTCACATTTGTATTGTCTTTCTTATTTCGTCATTTTCTTCTTCCATTTTTTCTGGAAGGGGCAATTGTTGAAACTTTGGATTGGAGTCATTTCAATACAAATTGAAAGTTCTAATTCCCTAATCAAGGGTCTAACGTGATTTTAGGGCAATCAGATCCCCTTCCGTTTCCCCTTTTGCCACACGTTTCCAGCCCCACTGTTGGGCCAGAGACCCCTATTATTAATCAGATAAACAATTAGTTCTTTGAAAATTCCCTCTAAGCTAATTCTTGCCTTTTTCTATTGATAATTTTTTACATCTGTAAAATTTGCCAACGACTATTATTCCCTCTGCTTGCTAGAAGGGTGTTTTAAACACTAATATTATAGTGATAGAGAGGTAGACTAGCCTGTGTTGCCACTACGAATTTCCAAAACCTATGAAAAAAATGCCCCAAACCCAGTGGCGCTCCTGCTACATTTAGTCCGGGCTTTCAAACAGTTCGTGGTAACGAACTGTAAGTAAGGATTGACGCGGCTCACTGGCAACTGAAACTCTAAAAAACAAAATTTTGATATCAATAGATATATAAAAGGAGCTTGCTTATTATACTTATTATAAAAATTTATATACTTCAAGTTTAGCATTACCCATCAAAGTTACAAGTCTCAGAAAATTTACCTGTTTTTTGAAAAGGGGGGGGGGGTTTAAAAGCTCTAAAAGTAAAAATCTTAATGAAAATCACACCACCAAATCAATGGCATCAGAGAACCCTACTGTAGAGGTTTCAAGATCCTTTCTAAAAAAAAAAAAAAAAAAAAAAAAATAGAATTTCGTATTATTTCGCAAAAGGAAGATCACGGATGCGTGGTTATTATTTTTTTTTTCAGGGATAATCGAATTTCCAGGGGAAATTTTAACTAAGGGTATCTGATGGAATTCTTATTCGAATTTTTTTATTTGTCTTACTTTTTTTTTACCCACTATTTTATTTCCGAATTATCGGGAATAAAATAAAACGGAATTATATGGGGAAATTTTCAGCAGGTTTGGATTTCTCGGGAAACATTTCCACGGGAAGAGGATTTTCGGAAAGATCAGAAAAATGTATAGAAATTAAAAATCTTTTTCAATGAAAGTATGCCAAGGAGAATTTTTCAGACTGAATCCTATGCAGAAGATTTTACGAGAGGGTGGGAATTTTCAGAGAGAATGGAATTGCCTGGAGTGAATCATAAGAGGTGGTATTTTACCTGGGAGTAGTTTTTCACAGATGATTTTTCATGGGAGGGTAGGGAATTTTTACGGAGGATGAGCCAAATTTATCGGTAAATGATCAAAAATGATGAAAAATGAAAAATGATCAAAAATTAAATAAACATAAAATAAGTTTTTCAAACAAAAGCGAAGGAGCAACAGTAAAACTAAAAAAAACAGAAATGATTCCATATATAAAGGAGCTGCCCTCCTCCTCAATACCTTGCTCTTTGCGCTAAATTTTGATTGTTTGTCCTATTTTTTTAAGAACGACTCCTGAAACACAAGGGCCGTTTAATTAAAATAGAAAGCCTTTTTCAGAGTGCTAAAAACTTTAACATAATGATCAAAGTTTTTAAGGAGGGGGTAACCCTTTCATTTGTCTAATAGTTTCTATTCGCTTTGAGTCTGACTGTTGCTTCTTATTTTCAGTTGAAAAAAACTTGCTGTTTTTATTTAATCATTAACAGAATTTAGAATATGGGCCAATGAAGACCAGTCATTTTTTACCAACCCGTCAACATACAACTGTTCTTCATTATTCCGAAATCTGGCACACGAATCTTTCAATGAAGATTCTCTGAACTTTTGGTACTCTGAAGTAGCAATACTAGGACGTCATTTGTTACTAGAGTGGGTGCGATAAGGTCCGAACAGTGCAGTAATGGAACATCAAATTTGCTGGACTGCAAAATGGAACATCCACTTTGGTGGACTGTATGGAAGAAGTGATGAAAGTGATACAAAAATATCAACCCTCTTTGCTCATTTACTCTACGATGAAAAAAAAGTAACTTAAAAGTACATACCATCATCGTTTGAACTTTGTGACTCACAGTTAATCCGTAGTAAACATAGCAAGGTTTAAACAGTCGTAGGTATCATTTAGTTACTGTCGGCTACTAAATAAAAAGGTAAATGCTCCCTTTCCCAAAATAAAATCCTATATGCAAATAATGGACAAATTCCTTGCTTTACGGACTGTGCGGGTTACATCATCCCCAGAGGCATAGTATTTGGACCTTTGTTGAATGTTGAACAAAATTTCTATCTCCAAATTTTATTCGGATATGTTTGAGGAGAAGGGAGTAAAAACGAGAAATAGCTGGAGGCTGGGTTGCCCTCCAATCTCTTGTGACTTATAATAAAGACACTAAAACTTTCAATTTCTAACCGAATGAGCCCCTTCCAAAGTTTCTATGCCAATTTCATTCATACAAAGTGGTTCAGTGAAAATTCGATTAAATAAACGAATATTACATAGGCCTACAGTCTACTCCACTCATTACTTAGGCAGAACAATTTCGCCACCAGGACTATGGAAAATCTCATCATAAGTGTGGCCAAAATATCAGCCCCTACGTTTCTACCTCCCGTCCTCATCCAAGATGGGGTAAAGATGCAAAACACCAACAAAAATATCAACCAGAGAAAGTTAAATCTACAGAATTTAACTTTTAGTAGAACATTAGGTCATATAAGGACCCTTTCTGGCCTATCGGAACTTTTTGGAAAAAGAAATTAAAATCATCATAAAGAATCATCTGAGGTATCATGTTTTTTTTTTTGTCAAAGCTAGTAACTTAAACCAAATTTCGGCAAGTGATACCAATTAGGTTTTTTTTTGTGTGTGTGTGTCATTTGCTATGAACAGAATGTCGTGAATACTTTGAGTCAGGCTAAGTTTAACATAAATTAATTTCCTTAAGGTATTTTTCATACCCCAGAAGCCTTTCATTGGTATCCTCAAGGTGAAATGTATTCCTGGATTCCTCTGTATATGCCAGTTGCTTCACACAACAATTTTTGCATATCCTTTTGGTGCAAAATAGCTGAAATGTCTCAGTAGTATAAATCATGAGTCAATATAACCCCTCCTTCATCCCAGGATACCTAAAGTTCATAAATTAATCAGTGTAGACACACATATTTTGGTAAAAAAAAGGCATATGTTTGGTCTCAGCTCTCTGATTGGGTTGGAACTCTTCAATATTGTTATCATATCGGCGTTTGTTTAATATTGTATTAGTGCGCAAAAGGGATGGGGAAGAAATTGAAAGGTATATAATCAAATGCACAAAATAATCCTTTACTTATCTTTAACAGACAAGTAAAGGGCAATTCCGAGGCTAAAACCAACAAAACCAAATAACGATTATAACATAACACAAAATAAATTACTGTAAATGAGCAAACGAAACCAAAAACGAAGAAAAATAAATAAGTACTCTGGCAAAACAAATACTCAAACAAAAGGAAAATAAATTATCATAAAACCTGAAACAGGCCGCATTGAATTTCACATTTGGTTAAAACCTCTTTCGAACGGGAATTGTCAAACAAGTTTGATTTAGGTGCTTTTCCTCAACTAAACACTACCGATCACAACATGGATTGATTCAAAAATTTGTAATTAATGTTCTAAATATTTGTTTACCGCGTTAAGCTATTAGTTATTATCATACTATTAGTAATAGTAACTAGGGCTTCATTTTGAAACACAATTCCTTAAATTGTAGTTGAAAGAAAAAATAGTGAGGAAATCGTTATACCATAAAAAAAGCTGAAGTAAAAAGTGACTCGAAAAATCTTTATTGGCTTCCAGAAATCCAAAAAAGCTCATGGTTGAAGTTAATGAGCCCCCCTCCCCTGCAGTTGTCATCCTAGCTTATTTGTTTTTAAATAAAAAAAAAATACTTTGGTTTATGTCTCCTTTTGAAT
>CM051268.1:6741907-6892261 GCA_027921565.1 Artemia sinica | reverse complement strand
GCCTTCAATCCCTTTTTACGGTATTCAAACTGAAATGTTCGCATAACAATGCTTTGAGTTATCCTCAGGAAATTGACCCCTCCCAAATATTTACTCAGAGGAGCGGGATGTTGAAATGTAAAACACTACTTTATTAACCATCATTTTCACAGTTTTCAAGTTGGGTTCTTCGAACACACCACGCTTCTTCTCAAGGTATTTCTAAGCAAAGTGAGCTGTATTTGTTTAGAGTTCAGGAAACCATTACATATTTATTTAATTTAAGCCACTTTTTTGCAGATATAATAATGGTTTGGTTATTTTAGCTTGTGATTGACACAGAAATATATGGTCTGAACATGTTGATAAGTGCGTTTTCTAGACAAAAATTAGGGCTAGAGCGGTACTAATTTTTATTATTCGGTGAATATAAAAGTTATCTGTAAATTTTGAATAGCATTTGATTTATGAGTTAGTATATTCTCGCAAAATTTCACCTTTTGCTTGGGGGAGAGCTACCACCCATCAAACATGACTTTGAAATATTAAGAGGTTACTTATTGTACAGAATAAGTAACTGTATAGTGATTTTTCGAAATTCGTAGGAAATAATTAGAAATATTCACTTTTGTAGATTGTGACTTTAGCCTGAATTTCAAACGTTGAATTCAATACATAATTTCATCATTATTAAACTTATATCCAATTGTCCCAAATTTGTACCAATTTTTCATGTGCTAATATTATTCAAACTGAACGTCGTATATAAGTAATGCTTTGAGTTGTTTCTGAGAAAGTTGAATTTATTTAATCAAACTATGATTTCAGAGTTTAGGTTGCTTTCGACAAAGATTTTATCTTTACTTACGGCAAATTTCCACAAGGTGATTGATCCATGGCCCTTCTTAAATGTGATAGAAGCTACTGCACCCTGCTTCAATCCCTTTTTACATATTAAAACTGAATGTTGTCATCTAACAAATGCTGTGAGTTATTCCTCAGAAAATTGACCCCTCCAAATATTTACTCAGAGGGGAGCGGGTGATGAAATGTAAAAAGTTACTTATTTGCCCATCATTTTCACAGTTTTCAAGTTGGGATCTTTCGACCACACTCCCTCCTTCTCAGTTTATTCTATGAAAGTGAGCTATATTTGTTAGAGTTTCAGAAACATTACATATTTATTTAATTTAAGCACTTTTAGAGTTTTGTTGAAGTTACTAGTTTAGTTTTTAGTTTTAGTTAATAGTTTAGAGTTTTAGCTTAGAGTCTTAGCTTAGAGTTTTTGTTAGAGTTGAAGTTTAGTTTAGTAATAGTTAAGAGTTTAGAGAGTTTGTAGCTTAGAGTCTTAGCTTAGAGTTTTTTGTTAGAGTTCTAGTTTAGTTTAGATATAGTTAAGAGTTTGGAGTTTTACCTTAGAGACTTAGCTTAGAGTTTTAGTTTAGTTAGTTTTTAGTTAAGAGTTTAGAGTTTTTTAGCTTAGGAGTACTTTAGCTTAGAGTTTTTGTTAGAGTCCCTAGTTTAGTGTAGTTTTAGTTAAGAGTTTGGTGTTTTACCTTAGAGTCATAGCTTAGAGTTTTTGTTAGAGTTCTAGTTTAGTTTAGTTTTAGTTAAGACTTTAGAATTTAGCTTAGAGTCTTAGCTTAGAGTTTTTGTTAGAGTTCTAGTTTAGGTTTAGTTTTAGTTAAGAGTTTAGAGTTTTTTAGCTTAGAGTCTTAGCTAAGAGAGTTTTTGTTGAAGTTCTAGTTTAGTTTAGGTTTTAGTTTAAGAGTTTAGAGTTTTAGCTTAGAGTCTTAGCTTAAGAGTTTTGTTAAAGCTGAAGTTTAGTATATTAATAGTTAAGAGTTTAGAGTTTTAGCTAGAGTCTTTAGCTTAGAGTTTTTGTTAGAGTTCTAGTTTAGTTTAGATATAGTTAAGAGTTTGGAGTTTTACCATAGTAGACTTAGCTTAGAGTTTTTTTAGAGTTATAGTTTAGTGTTAGATACATACTTAAGAGTTTGGAGTTTTACCATAGAGACTTAGCTAAGAGTTTTTGTTTAGTTTAGTTTAGTTAGAGTTTAGAGTTTTGCTAGCTTAGAGTCTTAGCTTAGAGTTTTTTGTTAGAGTTCTAGTTTAGTTTAGTTTTAATTAAGAAGTTTAGAGTTTTTAGCTTAGAGTCTTAGCTTAGAGTTTTAGTTAGAGTTCTAGTTTAGTTTAGTTTTAGTTTAGAGTTTTACATAGAGTCTTAGCTTAGAGTTTTTTAGGTTAGAGTTGAAAGTTTAGGTTAGTTACACTTAAGAATTTAGAGTTTTAGCTTAGAGTCCATAGCTTAGAGTTTTACTTAAACAGTTGTAGTTTAGTTAAGTTTAGTTAAGAGTTCGAGTTTTAGCTTAGAGTCTTAGCTTAGAGTTTTTTTTAGAGTTCTAGTTTAGTTTAGTTTTGTAGTTGAAGAGTTTAGAGTTTTACCTTCGAGTCTTAGCTTAGAGTTTTTAGTTAGAGTCTAGTTTAGTTTAGTTATAGTATAAGAATTTAGAGTTTTAGCTTAGAGTCATAGCTTATAGAGTTTTAGTTAAAGTTATAGTTTAGTTAATTTATAGTTAAGAGTTTAGAGTTTTTACCTGTAGAGTCATAGCTTAGAAGTTTTTTATGTTAGAGTTCTAGTTCAGTTATAGTGTTAGTTAAGAGTTTAGAGCTTTAGTTTAGAAGTTTTAGCTTATAGTTTGTGTAGAGTTCTAGTTTAGTTTAGTTATAGTTAAGAGTCTTGAGTTTTTAGCTTAGACTCTTAGCTTAGAGTTTCTGTTAGCGTTCTAGTTTAGTTTACTTCTAGTTTAAGAGTTTAGAGTTTTAGCTTAGAGTCTTAGCTTATAGTTTGTGATAGAGTTCTAGTTTAGTTTAGTAATAGTTAAGAGTTTAGAGTTTTAGCTTAGAGACTTAGGCTTAGAGTTTTAGTTTAGCTTAGTATTAGGCTAAGAGTTTAGGAGTTTTAGCTTAAATCTTATCTTAGAGTTTTTGTTAGAGTTCTAGTTTATTTTGGTTTTTAGTTAAGAGTTTAGAGTTATTAGCTTAGAGTCTTAGTTTAGAGGTTTTTTATTGAAAGTTCTAGTTTAGTTTAGAGTTTTAGCTTAGACTTAGAGTTTTAATTAGAGTTCTAGTTTGGTTTAGTTCTTTGTTTTAGTTAAGAGTTTAGAGTTTTAGCTTAGAGTCTTAGCTTAGAGTTTTTGTTAGAGTTCTAGTTAGTTTAGTTTAGTTAAAGTAGTTAGAGTTTTAGCTTTAGAGTTCTTAGCTTAAGAGTTTTTGTTAGAGTTCTAGTTTAGTTTAGTTATAGTTAAGAGTTTGGGAGTTTTACCTTAGAGACTTAGCTTAGAGTGTTTAGTTTAGTTTAAGTTTTACTTAAGAGTTTAGAGGTTTTAGCTTAGAGTCTCAGCTTAGAGTTTTGGTTAGAGTTTAGTTTAGTTAGTTTTAGTAAGAGTTTTAGTGTTTTTAAGCTTAGAGTCTTAGTTTAGAGTTTTTGTTGAAGTTCTAGTTTAGTTTAGTTTCAGTTTTTAGAGTTTTAGCTTAGACTTAGAGTTTTAATAGAGTTCTAGTTTTAGTTTAGTTTTAGTTAAGAGTTTAGAGTTTTTAGCTTAGAGTCCTTAGCTTAGTTTATTTAGAGTTCTAGTTTAGTTAAGTTTTAGTTAAGAGTTTAGAGTTTTACCATAGAGTCTTAGCTTTAGAGTTTTTAGTTAGAGTTAAAGTTTAGTTTAGTTACAGTTAAGAATTTTTGAGGTTTTAGCTTAGAGTCATAGCTTAGAGTTGTACTTAAAGTTATAGTTTGGTTAAGTTTAGTTAAGAGTTTCGAGTATCTAGCTGAGTCTTGAGCTTAGAGTTTGTGTTAGTAGTTCTAGTTTAGTTGGTTTTAGTTAAGAGTTTAGAGTTTTACCCTAGAGTTCTAAGTTTGTTGACCGATATATTTATATTCTTAGGCGCACTCGGCTTAAAAACTCCTATGGTAACAAGACCAATACAGTCACTAATACCTATGTAATATGATATTTACAAGTGTCTGATTTCACATAGCCTTTTGATATTGGATCCGCTACTGATAATTGTTGGGTAAATAATATCCTCTTTATACAGATTGACAAATCACCTCAGAAAGACGTTGCCTACTTAATTTAACCATAAATAAATTATAATTCAGTGATTTTTTAATCCTCATCTAGAACACAACACTTTGTGTTTGCCTTTTTTTAAGCTATAACATGCGGAGCATGGCTAATATTATGTATTAATAGATGGGCTTTTGTCTCTTTGTTGAATATTTAGCCCCTAATAATCTACTTTCATTGGACTGCGTCAAGATTAGTTTAATTAGTAACTTTGGATACCCACCGGGTTTTATCAACTAGTCGATGATTTAAAAGTTTAAAGGCGTATTTAGTAACTTTTCAAGCTAAAACCTAGTCAATTTGTATTTGATTTATTAATAATGATATCCACTAGAGCGTCATTAAGAGCTAAGTACAAATCTATATCGCAAAAAAAGCAGTCGCGAAATCATGTGTAACACTCTCTGTAACGTTTAGCAGAAAGCAGGGGCGGATCCAGGTTTTTTTAGGAGGGGGGGGGGATATAGGTTGACCCCCCCCCGAAAAAAATTTAGGGGGGGGCAACATAGGTTGATCCGATAAACTTGCGTGATGAGTAAGTTTAATTAACGCACACTAGAGTTATTTAAGTAAATTACACTACTTTAGCTACGCTAAGGGGGGGCACCCCCTCGCCCCCTGGATCAGCCACTGCAGGAAGTACAAAATGGGGGGGGAATTTTGAAGTAGGGGCAAGTGGAAAAGAATTTACATTTGAGGGGGACTAAGCACACTTTCTATGTTGAAGAAACCAGATTTACAGAAAGTATAATTACATTTTTGAAATTAGCACAGAGTATGAGTACAAAGGGAGGTGCTACTCCCAGACGACCATCCCCTGCTGCCACCTACAAACTTTTTTAAACACATAATAAGGACATAGCCTCCCTAGGGATCAAGAACACGTGGTTAATGGGGTCAATGACCTCTTTTTATCCAGGTCGATGTTGTTTGTTGTTGTAAAGTGCACGCTCTCAGCGAATGTCAAGGTTGATTTATTTGTTGTTTTGGGCAAGTGCACGCTCTCAACGAATGTCAAGGTCAACTTATTTGTTGTTTTGCAAGTGCACGCTCTCAGCGAATGTCAAAGGTGTGTCCCAGAAATAGGAAAAACAGTATTTGTTGTTGTTGTTGTTCTTAGGCACGCTCGAGGCGAATGTTATGAGTTCCAGAAATAGAAAAACAGTTATATCACGTGTTTCCTTCTCAGCCAATCAGCGAGTCGGTTACTTCCCCCTTCTCTCAACCAATCAGAGGGCTCGCAAACATATTAGCGACAGATGGAATATAAGGAAAAGGTTTTTTTGCTAAGTTTTATTAGTCTGTGAATAGACATTCAAAGGAGTGAGAACAGTTTTGACTTTACAGATCATTTGGATATATATTTGTGTTGATGGCGATGAGTGGAATGTTTACCCTCCTATTAAGTTGATAGTGGAGTTGAAGGTAATAATACAAGAGCACCAAACATTGCGGTGGAAAACATCACGAAAGGATCATGTCTTTGTCTGGAATAGGATGCAGTATATGCAAGATATGTGATATCCTTGAGCAAATTTAAAATGGAGGATCAATTATCTTTCGCCGCTAAAGTTGATATAGCACATGTGAATAGACTTCAATGTGCTTTAAGTGCATTGGTGAAACATTTCGAAGACCCAATAAACTCTAGCGCTAATTGTACATGCATAGTATTATTGTTGTTATAATTATTCAATAAAATTGTTTGCGAAATCGAAAATGTTCCCTTTCTTTTTTCTGGTTAGGGCTAAACGAATCAGGGTCAGTCTAGAGTCAAGCAGTCAGAGTGAAAGGATTGAAAAAATGAAAGTAAATTTGAGAAAGAGAGAATTAGATCCCAAATCTAGTGTTTATGGAAAAACATTTGATTTTGGATGATGATTTTACTCGAGTTATCTCTTAAACGCAGATAAATTACTCTTGTCAGGGAACACTTGACAATATAATGAGGAGTTGATTCTCCCCCATTGGACTATTGTATGAAACTTTTAAAATGTGATTCAAATGCTTATAGTCAATTTATTGATATATTAATTGGAACAAAGCAGAATCATATTAGTGGATTATACTTTTGAAAACATTGCCATCTGGATTCAATGTAGATGGCTCCTCCGTCATTCGAAAGAGTAACATCACACAGAGCTACTCCTCTCCCATTTCCCCTCATTGAATTTATGGAGCGAGGACGATCAGTTTCGTTTTAGGCTGTGAGTGAGTTGACATCGGAAAACCGAAAAAATATGTTCTATATATGTCCATTGTGCTTGTACACTCTTGGCAGTTGGACTCAGTGTGAGAAGTTGTACAATTATTGATGACTATAGTGAAAAAGTGCAAATTATGTAATCCTTGTAAATTACATAGAGGCTATGCAGTACAATTAAAGGATGTAATTCATGGTCTTGAAGGAGGTGTGTTGACTCTGACCCTAGAGGACACCTGTGCTCCAATTGTCACCATGATAATGTGATCAGTGGGAGAATACTTACCCCGCTATGATTTGGAAAGAATCCCAAACGTGATTTTAGTTATTTCTACGAGATAGTATCGTTTTCGTGGATTTAAAATTATTCTGGGAAGAGGAAATCTGGTCTACGATTCAACTGTTGGGGTAACAAGACAATTTGGTTTTCTACGTCATCGTTGTGATGACACAATGCCTACTATGACTATAAACCAAGTGATTTTTATTTGGCAGTTACCGAATGTGATTTCACCATTTTTGAAAAACATTGTATGTTATATTGCTTCAAATAGACAGATTGAAACTCGTGAATTTCATAATATGAATGCAAATAGTATCATTGACTATACAAAGAGAGTATGGGACAAGAGTGAAGTTACATTGTACTGTAGAAAATGTGACCCTGACTTTGCAGTCAATCAAGATCAATATACGGTGAATCCAAATGATTTAACCCAGCATTTGTGGTTCACGACCAGTTTGCCTATACACATCGATGAAGAAATCTAAAGTGAAGATTTAAAGACATTGTTGTATATATATATGCATTTTATTAATAAACAAATTCACAAACATTTTCTAAAGCACTTTAATCTTAGGGCACTGAAATCAATACTGTATAGGTCTGAGAGGATATTTTCACTAGAAAGTCGTTTCAGACGAGGATTGTCAACATAAATGTGGGAGAAAACTGCTTTTAAGTATAGTCGCGACATCGGAATACAAAATATAGTAGTGCATGGAATCCGCAGCTTTTAGTCGTTAGGATCCTGCACCCTCTTCCGATTTTGAATAATAGTTTTCCCACTGCTCTCAATATAGTTGCTGATGTGAGGCGTGTTAGAATGTATAGGATAGACCAAGAGGATCAAAAAAATTCAATCGTCTTCATTGTTTGAAAGATGCACAGCCAATGACCCGTCAGCACAGTCGACGGACTGCTATTAACAATAATCAAGGTATTGTTGACACTTTGAATTTTTCCAAGAAAGTCCGAGGGTAGACAATAGGATTTGTAATGGGACATGTAGGGGGTCCATATTAAATAACATTGATTATTTGACTGGTGTTCATGGCGCAAAGTCTAGTAGAACACTGCTTCGGGAGTGATTTCCCAATAGGTTTCATATTGATTTAGTGAGATTAGTGCAATACTCTCAGCCAATGGGTCGGCAAATGTACACTCTAAACGCACACTTCCCGTACGTTACTATACTCATATCCTGTGTACCTGACAAATCAGTACAATGATACCATGTGTTTTAGCAAACATATCTTCGGTTATACCATTTTCTAAATAGTTGCGAATCATGATCTAGGGTTTGCATGGTCAACTTGTACAATGTTCTATAGGATTTATCAAAAGATAGATTGTAGAGTGGGATGCCATTTACTTTGCACACAAGAGACGAAAGTCCAAACATCTCGAATTTATGTGGGCATTCAGTCCATGATCCTATTGCACTGGCGCTTTTTTTTACAAATGCCAATGCGAGTTTTGACGGAATTTCACCATTGATAAAGGATGAATCGGTGAAGGTGCGTGAGCCATTGCAATATGACGTTGATTGGTGATTGTATGAGGAACAAGTAGTTTAATATTGTTTGCCATTGGCTCTCAGTTTTTCCACTGCCAAAGCAACAGAACTCATGACCTGTTGTTTGCGTACATGAAGTATTGCCGAGCTGAGGGAGAGACTTACATCAGGATTGACAGCAAGTTTCTTTTCTCAATATGAAATTGGAGGGTGCAAGCGTTAGTTTTATATCCACTTTAACATTGGGCGGCAGACATTGGGGTATATTAAATATTTCATGATTATATTTTTCCAACTAGATGTAATTCACTAGTTGTAGCATTTTTAAGCCACATCTGTACTATCAGTATTAGTAATATATTCATATCCTATTGGAGGTGCCTCTCAATTCCTTGTATGACTTGGGTGTCATCAGCATGAATTGCATATAGCTTGTATAATTTGAGAGATTGTTTTGCTTGTGCTCACCAGCGTGCCATTGATGTAGACACTAATTTATGAAATAAATTATGTAATATACAATTTTCATAGGATATTCCATCGCCCCAAATTGGCATTGTATTATCGGATTTCCGGGACTTTCATTTGCAAATCTATAAATGTTGAAGACATGTCCATAATGTAGTCTTCATTGGAATAAATTTGAAAAGTGGATATTATCGGAGAGCGTTGTTGTGGATAAAAATTCGTTCATAGTATCCATGCTTGACACTCACATCAACATTTTCTGCATTGAATAGATTCAATGAGGAGGTGGATTGAAGGTTGAGAATCCTTATGTGGCAGGTAGGACATTTTAGGAGAAGAAATCTAGTTTCGATCTTCTAACAATTTTCTTCCTGGGACTTATTCTTCTGTTTACAACACGTTTCGGGCTTTTTCCTTCTTTTCTTTGACAAGAGGGATGATGTCTTTTGTATCCGACCTGAGTGGAGACTGATGAGTGATGCATTGTTTTCTTAACCTTTTTAAGCCTTTACCATTTTGTTTTAATCTCTCGCCAAGGGTTCGCGCACTGGACCTAAGATTTTCCGAAGCACTTTTTTTAAAATCCTTGCCAGAGCCCCAATCGTATAGTGTAGAGGATGCAAAATCCGTCGCAGCCGGTACAAGATATTTTCTAGCCAGTGTAGTGAAGAGCGAAACAGCTTAGCAAACCAAACTGCCAAGACCGTAGCCAGAAATTGACGAGCGACCTTTGTAATAGTCCATTCCATTGCCCTGTTGTCTTGGGCCAAGAGTACTAACATAGCAGTCAATATCAGGACAAGTGAATACCACTTTTTTATTAGACATCTTGTTGAATTTGAACGATGGGAACGAAAAATGGCATGTAATCACAGCCAAACCTTTTGAAATTACTATAAGATCGCCCAATTTGGTTCTTAGTGTTAACTGACAGAGTTCCAAATAGAAGTGTTTACGGGAATATATTGAAGATGCTTTATATTGTAGTGGTGAAAGTATGTTCTTGATTGGCGTTTTTCGTTCAAGAACTCGTAGGAGGGGAACATTTGAATTACCAACCCGAGATGTTTCCACAAATGAAGCATAGTGAAATATACAAGTGTCTGTGGAGAGGCAGGCGGATAGTCAGCAAAAATGAAATTAGTGTTTCCGGCACTTTTGCCATTGATTATATTGAGCTTAAGGCAAAGAACATCCTTTAGGTTATCATTGAGAATATCCTTTTCACTGGCAATAGATGAATAACTAATGTAGATCTTGCCCTCCTCCTTTGAATAGTTGAAATGAAAACAGCTCCTTTTTTCCGAGCGGAAATTCTTTTATTAATAGAACGACATAAAATCATTCATACAGGTGAGTTCCTCGTAGCGTAATTCGATGTATGGATAATCCATCCAATTGATTTTTTGAATTTGTTCTTGATCACTTGAGGATGGTGGCGGCCAATCATAGGGTCTAATTTTTATTTCATATTTACGATCCTTTCTCAGGATGTTGTAGGTATTTTGAGAATACAGTCGACAAGAGCCACTTCATACATTCTATTGTCTTCGAATTTGATGGTGGGGGAGAGTTTCGTCCAAAAAATCACTTGTTCTATTCAAGTCCATTGCAGAGAGGATCAGAAACATTGGACATGAAAGTCACATAGAAATCATTGGGCATTGTTAATATCTTCAGCACTGACCCAAGAATCAAAATCTGAGTTTATATCCTAGCCAGCGAACAAGCAACTGTCTCTTGCCCCTAATACGAGTACGACTCTTTAATATCTTTTCAATTTGATAAATTTCGCTAGTGTTTTCTAAGTTTTGGCAGTTCATATTCATAAAAAGCCGCCGAGAATCTGATCGTCTTTGGTATCTCGCAAACTATAAGTTATGGGTTTGGTGTCTAGGATTTTGGAAACTTTAAAAAGTTCAGTGCTCCATAAATAATTCCCCTTTTCAAAAATATTGGTGGTTCTATTTAATTCGAACAGTATCACCAAACATTGAATTTCTTCTTCACATTTTTTTTCTCTTTTTCACCATTGGAATATTGCTTTAGAAAAGCATCAAATGTATTTTCATTGTAGTGAACATCCGAGGGCTTGAGTTGGACAGAGATCGATGAGGTCGATGGTTGTATATCCGCATGATTTTATCTAAATCATGAATAAAAGCCGGTGTATTTTTCAGGGTACAATATCTTGAAATTAATAGACGAATCGTTCTTATTAATCGTTCAGCCAATGCGCCTTTATCGGCTGTGACTATGATAATGTGTTGTATTATATTTCAATAGAACCTTTTGCACATGGGGATAAACAAATTCACTGCCACGATCTGATTGAATTTTTCTATATGATCGTGTTCAAGAATACTTTCAATGGCCCGAGCAACTTCAAAACCTCTCTTTGATCGCAGTGGAATTGCATAGGCATAGCGACTAAAGACACTGATTGCCAACAGAATATATTTGTAGGGTGCATTGTGACGCCGTTGAAGTGTGTCTAAAGTTAAAAGATCCGTTTGCATATAATGCAGAGGGAAAAAGGCTTTAGTTTGTCGATATTGTTTGCTGCGAAGCCTGTGATTCCGATGCAGTGTGTAACTCGGTTCATTCTCTAGATACTCTTTTGCTTTTTTTCAATGTGGTGTGCCGGAGACAGCTTAGAAAGCGTTTTGGGGAGAACTTAAACTTCACGCTTCACCAATATTTTCATAGACACCTTTCAGAATTCATCCATTTTGGAACGCAAACATGTAGTGTAATGTCCACTCCCCTTTTGCACACTGGAGGGTGAATCAATTCGTCTTCGCTTTTGACTAGCAGCCACAGGTGTGTAAAATCAGCGGTGCTGCTGCTACTAGTATTTTCAAATATTGAATCTTCTTCTTTTTTTAAATGGTGTTGGTGCGGGTGTTGGAGGAGGACTATATTCTCTTAGTTTCTTGGAATTTGCTTATTGCCAATAAGGACTTTTGGGGAAGTTTGATACACTTAGAAAGGTGTATAGATTATTGTCAAAGGATAAAAGTCCTTTACGATTCGTCACCATATCACAAATTAAATTAACTAGATTATAACTTTTTCCCTGAATTATAATTCGTTTCCCTGTGCTATCGACTTGAAACTTGATGTTCATCAGTTTCCAACATGAGATATGATAATACTCTTTTACCTTCTGTTCTCGATAGGTGAGTGGCAATAGGTTTCCAATTTTCGATACAATTGAATTCAATTCCTTCTCCTTTGATTGCGCTGCTGCAGAATCTTGAGGAGATGTTTCCTGTTTAGAGGGATCAATGGCGAAGGCGACGGTGGGTCTCTCACGATAAGGTTTATGTTTGTCCACACGTCGCAATGCATCTTGAAGTAAAAGCAATTTTTTGTCATCAGCACATATTCTCATCATTAATGAATTTGCTTAGATTGTCTTCAAAATGTTCGACGGGCGAGTCGAGGGACAAGTTCAAATGGTTTCAATTTATAGGGTTTTGCCATTCTCTAGAGAAAACTGTTTACAAGTCCTGTAATTATTGGCAGTAAAAGTGTGAAAAAGCTACCGCCCGCTTGAAGGAGCCGTTTTCTTTTAAAATTTTTTCCCTTGTTTTTACAAGCCAAGGCGCGTACAGTGGAACGATGTTGCTTTGTCTGTTGTTTAAAACCTTGGCAGTTGAACATTGCCCTCAGTTAAATTTAAAACAAAGTTCAGATATTAGATTAATGAAATCATTGTCAACACCATGTTTGAGTATAGCCTTCCTAAGCAAGGGTTTGGAAGTGCTTAAAACGGAAAATAAATGCGTTGTTCGTGTAGTTTCTTCAGTGTCATAACGCCAAACTAATAGCCTTTTTCCTACTGTTCACCGGAAGATATACTGTAATTTCATTGTTGAAAATGTCGGTGACTACACGTAGATCCTCGGGCGTGCTCTGATTAAGATCCAGGAAAATGTTATCGTAGGCTTGCTAGTCGCCTGAGTGTACGCTGACAACAGAAATTAGGGGCGCCGGGGTATATCTGTTTATTGAGAGTTATGAGCGAGCTAGAATCACGAACAACTCGATAGATAATATAGATGGTGCAATTCAAAGCAAGGGTTCGCATACATTTGCTCTGATGAAAAACAAATTGTGTAGAACTAGGGTTATGGAAATGTGTTCATGGTGGGAGCGAACGGTGAACAGATGTAGCATTTCCTGTGAGAACTGTTCAATGGATTCAGCCAAAATCATCAATAATCAACCACGAGTTCGATTCAATACTATTGAAAACATCAAGTCCCCGTATGAATTGTATTGGTATGGTTGTGGCAATTGCTTTTATTTGATCATAGGACTCCTGCCAAATACTATAGCAATAGTAGATTTTTTTCGGGCTTTTCCAAAACATTTTATCGCAATTTTTAATTATTTTAGTTAAGAGTTTTGTTTTCCCCGACATTGAGGGACCACACAGAAACGACCTGAAGGGTGTTTTAAATTGATACATGTTATTTCTGCTGCTGCTGGCTGCTGTTGGACTACAACTAACTGTAAATCATACGTGTCCAATGAATAAGTAGTAGTAGCAATAATTTTCCCATAGATCTATCTAGCACTGGTTAAAACAACAACAAAAAACAATATTTCTTGTCAGCATTTATTTCGGCAACAATGAAAACAAATATTTGTTCAACATGAACTGCAACGATATGAATAACACTTGTTCAAAAAAAAAAAAACAATATTTCATGGCAGCATTTATTTCGACACTGCATGAAAACTCTATTTGTTCAACATGAACTGCAATGATAAAAATGACACTTATTGTCTGTAAACACTTTTTTTTGTCCATCAACATGAACAACACTTATTGTCTTTAAACAGTTTGTCCATGAAAAGCAACACTTATTGTCTTAAACACTTTGTCCATCAACACAACACTTTATTTACATTAGTAGCAAACACAAGCTTTCTGTACAAAACAACATGAGCACTTGAAAACAACACTTGAAAACACTTGGAACATGAACTAGCACAGTTGAACATTACAGTGAATTTAAAGGTGGGCCCCCCCCCAGGGCCGTGGGGCCGAGGTTGGCCACCGGCGGGGGCCGAAGGTCGGCCGCGGGCGGCAAACCCCCCCTCACCCCCCGGGAGCCGGCCGCGGGAAGGGCCCCCACCCCCAGGAACCGCGAGGGTGAAAAAACAGTACAATAGTTGTCATCACTGCTGCTACAGGTTAGTTGAGGTTGGATTAGTTAGTTGGGTCAGTGGTGGTGGTGGTGTTGGTGATGGTGGTTAGTTAATTTATGAAAGGTTGGTGATGGTTAGTGCTTGGGTTAGTTCAAGTTAGGTTAATTTATCCAGACCAAGTTGACTACGATAGTCTATGCATTCAACTCGGTCTGAAATACAGTAGTGGCCATGAGGTAGGACACTCAACACCATTCTCGAGCAACATAGACTTTGTCGGATATACACGACATTGCATTCTTTTCCACTCTCACAGTATAATTTCTATACTGTAGAGAGCGAATTGCAAGCACTTGTGCTCTCGGCACTAGGCTACTACTTCTACACAGTCTCTGTACACGCTCATGTTGAAAGTGCTCTTACAAAAATGTGTAGGCACCCCTTACACGCCTTCTTTTCATCCCCACTATGAGTTTTAACGCAATAAACTTTAGGGCCCGGGAACACCCCCCTGGATATCAAATCACTCTCCGTCTCTGATTTTAACATTAATAGTTGGTTAGGGGCTTGACGTTTCACCAACTCGGGGTAGAGTGATGGATTCCAGTTGGTGAAATCCATCCGCGAGCTGATGTGTTCCCCCTTTTCTAAATCACCCAATAAATCTTCAGTCCCATTTACCTTAACAGCAGAGAATCTGTATCCCCATAGTAAACTTGAATCTCCCCCTCCCGTGGCCATTGCACCTTGCACACATTGTAAAAGAACGACAACATGAGCTTTTGGAAATTTCTAGTACTGAACTGCCGCCTGCTATATTCTTGTTCAGTACCACATTTCGCTTTCGCCTGTGTAGAAGAACCATGCCAGTCTCTATGCTCGTGAACGATGTAAAATTGGGATCGGCAATAATTTGTGCACACTCTAGAGGGTCAGTCACGACGTCGCAGCGAGATCTGTTACGTACGCTTTCACACATTTTGCCAAACGCTGAATTTAGAATGAGTATGTAATTTCCTTCTCTACCTTGGAGTTTGCCCTAGAGCGTTTTTATCGACAAAAGTATCGATAAACGTTTCAAAATAAGGTCGCTGATTGAACTGCAGGAACCTGTGTATTTTGGTGATTTTGAAACCATTGTTCACCATCCAGTGCAAAAGCACATGGTGAATAACGATATTCTCCTTAGGGTCCAAATCAGCAATCAGTTTCTGTTTAGAGGGAGTCCAGTGCATCCCCATATCCTCAACCAATGATCGATTGTAGGGGGGCTCAGAGAGTCCCTGCTCACGGGTCGATTGATACAGGGAAAAACAAAATCTTTGACGGAGTCGTGAAGCGCCAGCGGAATGTGACCGTCAATTTTCAAAGAACCATCCTTGTGGCCCATTGTCCTCGACGGTGGTAATGTCGGGGAACTCACAAGGATTCTCAAGCCATTGATAGTTCCCACACGGACAAAGAGTAGTGAGACATTGCCGAGGGGTACAATGAGTTCATGTCCAGAACACTGCATTTGACTTTGCAACGGTGCTGTTTTGTCCACTCGGATCGGTTGACAAGACGCGGTCCCCATGAAAAAAACATACCCTCCCTCATGAACGCTCTACAAAAAGGTACTGATCTACATCGGTGATTAGGCCTATTTCCTCCCTACTAATTTTTTTAAAATCAAATCCATCACTAATGGGGTGTGGAAAAAATAGTAGCCTATATCTAACCCGAACTCTGAATAGATTTGGTCGGTGTTCTTACAGACTATATCCAACAGAGTTAGAAACGTCACTGGCCAAGTACAGTCTACAATAATCCCACCCATTTTTGCAATCCCCCTTAGACCACACCTTCTTGGCAAACTCATACTCCTCGGCTGTGCATTCACTGCTGGTCAGTGAATTGTAAAAAGCTTCAATTGGAGGTAGTTTCACTTCACTTAAGCGAGCGCCAGAACAGTAATAATCGTATGCATATATACCTTTGCAGGTCAACAGGTCATACATTTCACTGTCTGGAAAGTGCTGTTTAAGCAAGGAAAAGCTATCAAAATGTGTCGCTTTCTGCACTTGAATCAATTGACTCAATGCCTTGGGAAAAAAAACTAAAGGAATCTAAAAAACCTGATTTTATTCCAACACGTATGCCCATTATCCACTGCCTGCCATTTCAGCTCGAGAAGCAAACAAACTTCTCGGCCGATTTGGGAATAATGTTATAGGTAAATGAACTGTTTACCCATGGACTATCTACTCCCCCTCCTTCCTGTGCATACGTGCCAGTGGCAGTAAAATAAATTTTTAAGTCATAATTAGAGTTGTGGATAAAAAACAGGAATAAAAAACTGCTGGCTAACATTTAAGTTACACGATTGATGCGCAACCCCTCTAAAATTACTACCCCCCGAGGAAATTTCCTGCCACAAGTGATTATGATCTCTGACTTTCCTCCTCTCCCTCTTTTCCCTTTAGTCCCCTTATCCCCCTCTACAAAACTCCCCCTTACAAACCCAACATATTTTTTGATTTTTAATCGCGAGACACGATCCTCTGCAGACAGCACCATTGGATAATGGGTATTTCTCAAACGAGAAATAGCACCATTAGCCGTGCCAATGAGTTTAGTCAGTGCCTTTACCATACACTCGTTCTCATCCAATGTTTCTACTATTTTTCTAACAACCGCATGGTGTTAGAACTGTCTCTTTGCGCGTGAGCATAGGACACTGCAATAGCTTGGTGTTCTTTGACTCGGTTTGAAAATTGGGGATCATTCACCTCCACCAGCTTAGCTTCACAGTCTAAATATATTTTGTTGCACTGGAGAAGGGTGTTCTGGAAAAATTTTTAAAGCGTAAAATGGCCCTATCCCCTGAAACCGTTTCCATTGTCTGGTAGCCATGCCGTCTACAATGCTTCATATGATCCCGTAGTTTATATCACTACGGAATTGTGACAGACATGTTGGACAGTAGAAAACGGGTCCCCTATGCTTGCCACCCCCCAGAAACTCTTCTGATATCTGTGATAGGGTTAAAATGGCCAATTGCATTCGGTTCACTAGGTGGTGTGTATAACAACCAAACCCAGTGTCTGACCAACTCAATTGAAGGGCCCCTTACAGGGAAGACCACCCCCTTCTTTTTTAAACGAATCCCATCTTCAAATTCAGTTTCATACTGAAACCACAGTAACACCGATATTTAAGTGGGCATTAGCCCTTTCAAAAATATCAATGGATCGTAGCGTTACTGGGTATTTCCCCTCTAAACACGAGAAATCTACAATGGGGGGAAATTGGACCCTTCCTTCCATGTACAGCCCAGTGATCTAAATTCGTCTTGGTAGCGTCACGCGCTAGAGGCTCGAATGCTGATATGAGGAAAGCATACTGAAACATTTTTGATCTGTTTCAAAACAGATCCGCTGGACACCACGACAACCTACTAGATCTGGATTTTAATTTAAAACTGTATCCTATCAGACCCACCACCCCTCTTAAAATAAAATCTTTCTTAAATTTACAAATATTTACACTTAAATTTTCAACAAAAAGAACTAGAGACCAACTACCGTTTTCGTTAAAGTTCTCAAGATGCGTTTTATAATTTGACCTACCCAATCCATGAAAACACCGTCAAAACTTTCTAAATTCGAATAAACCAAACGCATCTCGGAATGTATATTATGATGATAAACTTCGCTTTTCCCCTCATTTAAATAGAACACCTTTAAAACAATAGAGAACCTTAATTGAATCCCTCCCCCACAATTGAATTTGGTTCTCCAGTAGCGCACTAATTTTATCTACATAGGCATGCACAATTTCTACGGGGTCAAAAAACAAATTTTCCCCCCATTAGAGAATTAAAAGGATCCCAAAAGTCGCAGTGTAAGCAACTATTGCATTTAAAATTGTTGGATAATGGAAAATCGGGAAAGTTTGTACCCCCCCCCCTCTCTTGTATATTATCCTCTCCCCCCTCCCCCAAGTTGTTCAACAATGTTTGGGGTATGGGAATCCACTTCAATTGTTTGAAGTGGAAGTTAGGGTATCAGTGGGGGGAGGGTTCCCAGTTAATTCGTTTGTAAAAACCTCCAAAGCTGTAGTGTATTTTGGCTCAAGTCCCCCCTGCCCAACTGTGCTATAATCTACATTTTAAAATCATCTTATAAACTCATCAATATTATCTGGAATATTGTTAATGATACCGTCCCATGTTGAAATGTTGTTGGAGAGCTCCTCTCCTCCAACTGATGACGATGGCGATAATGAATAAGGGACCAATGCACCAATCTATAAATGAAAAAAAATAGCTTATTTTAAAATTGTTCAAATCATCCCTACTGTTTTTAAAATTTGGATTATTATTGCTTAAAACACGCTTAATAGCATTTTGGTTTACTCTATCGATATTCTGCTTAAGGAAAATCTAAGACGTTTTTCATAGAACAAAATTTGATTTTGCTCAAACAACCCCCACCAAATTTCCACTATTTAATGCTCCCCCCCCTCCGAGCCGGCCATCGCGGCGCTTTTTCCCGCCAGCGCTTCCCGCGGCGCTTCTTGGGCCCACCGGTGCTTCTCGGGGCCCACCAGCGCTTCCCGGGAGCCGTAGCAGTCCCAACCGTTTACATAATGCCCTAAAAAAAAACCATATTGTTAGGCGGCATAAGTCGTTTCGCCTACTTCCCGTACAGGTTTGTCTAGAACTCCAAATGAGCCTAGATTATTTTGTAAGCCGCGCGTATGTTCCGATTTCCAAGACTGAACTTCAACAGCTAGGAAAATAGCCAATTAAATGCCGGGATACGTTAACTCGGACATCGTCAGAATGTTTCCCCTCGCTAAAATCATGGCGGCAAGTTGTAAGATTGAAAGCTATTCAGTGCAAATTAGAACGCCGATATGTGCCAGATAGATAAATGGGAATAATCTCTGCAGCCTTCTCTCTTTAAAACTATGGAATATTCAATTGTGACCGGAATAGCATTCACAGAGTTTCAAAGGCGGTGAGCATTAGCAGTAATTGACTGCACTTTTTAAGTGACCAAAAGATTCGAGGGCAACTATACCCCCCCCCTTTCAGCAATGTCATAAATAGCAATTATTATTTTTGGAATATAACTTGTTTCGCTCTTACATAGAATTCCAATTTCCTAAATATCTAACGCTAATTTTGCAAACAATTCCGCTATTTTCAGAAATATACACAGAATCACGTAAAAGCATTGAAATCCTAGACTTGGCGGCCTAACCGCTAATGGTAGAACAAGAAGGAAAAGTGGTGAAACAGATCTATTTATATGCTTGTGCGGAGCTTTAAGCCAAAGATTAAACAAGATAATATTCAATTGTGAACGGAATAGCATTTTGAGTTTCATAGTGGTGAGAGATTGCAGTAAAAACTAGAAAATTACCTAAAATATTCGCTATGAGATATCGAAGCGATAGCAATAGAGAAAATAGCAAAGATTAGAAAAAAAGACTGTTTCTTTGCAAAAAAATTACATTATATTTAGATATCTCCGAGGGAGGGTGGGGAGCAGAGAAAACAATGGTTGGGGGCGAGGGGTTGATATTTTAATATCCCGCTGATATACACTTTTACAAAGTGTTGAAAAATAGTGAAAGGAAAAAACATTGGAAGAAATAGATTTATATTTCTATAAGATATGTAGGAAAAATGCTCACATTTGCAAATCCTGACTGCACTTGGGTGCCAGATGGTCCAGGTAGCGCAAGTTGGACCTCATGATCTTGTGCAGCTGGGCTAACAATGTCACAGGGCTGTGCAGCCGGGACAGCTCCTGATACCCTTGAAAAAGCATGATGAGAGGCAAGCTCACAATCTTGCGTAGGTGGGGCTTCGACATTGTAGCTATTCGCCCACTCTCTTTTTGGTTTTCTGAGAGGCTGCATTGGGTCAGGCAGCGGGGAGCTGGGGGGTTTTGGCCGATGACCATATTGTATAACTGATGCTCTTACAGGGGCTGCCTCACCCTCTCTTGCTTTCTTACTAGGAGGTGGGGCACATTCTTCACAATTGGCCTGAAAAAGAAGAGAAAAAATTAGTATCAAAATAATTTCCCCCTTTTTACAGAAAGAAAGTTAGTATCATCATCCATATAATTTTGTCTAGAAAAGCATTTATCTCAAGAAGCCCCTCCTCCACCCTTTTTCAGCAAAGCAAAAAGTAATAATTTCGCGAGAAATATATTAGGCTTAGAAATCAAACGATTTTATTAGACAACTTGTAAAAATATTAAATGTTCCAGTCTATAGGCTTTAAATTAGATAAATGATCGTTAACCCATCGGCCTATAGGCCTAAATTTTGCAACATAGGTTAAAATGCTATTCAATTTACGCATAATATAAGCTTCATGCAACTCCTAAAGACTTTTCTTTCTAGCATTGCACAGTTTGTTTTCATTTTACAATGATGGCGATAGAATTGAGGCATTGCCCCCTCCCCTCTTCCCTTTTACATAATTTACTTACAACGAAGCTGTTAGAAGCGAGGCATTGCCCCCTCTCCCCCCTTTTACATAATGTCCTAAATATATTGTTAGACCTTATTTGAAAATAATCCGTTTCACTTCTCCAAAATAGAGCATCGCGTCTGCGCTTAATTATTGCAAATGCATCATAGTGTTTCAATTTTGACGAAAGAACAGTTCCTTTGACTTGGCCGCCACGTTCGTAAACAAAACTGGAAAAGGGTGATAGCTAATTTTAACCTCGCATAGATCCTTGTGTCAAAACAGAGCTGTATTTTCTTTAAAAATTGACAGAAGTCAGTAGACACTTTAAATCACATTAGAGAAAGGCTAAAATTTAACGAAAAGAAAATTATTTCTTTTTGCGAGAATTTTGGTTGTAAAACAATGGAGGATGGGTTAGGTTTTTGAGGGTAAAAAGAACATATTTTATTTTTTCTATCGAGTATAAAGATTGCATAGTGATGTTTGTATTAGAGTGGGAGAGGGGGATTTACCTGAATATACTGGAGGGTGACCAAGGAAATAATTTATTTTGAAAATAAATAATGAAAATGTATTAAATCAGAACTTACATTGCAAATTGTGGCAGTCAAGGCTTCAAAAGAGTTAAATTTATCCATTGTTGTATCAACTATGTCAAAATACTTGCTGATAATTTAATCACATTGCATGCCCGTTATATACGAAATCTCAAGGGTGAATTGTTTTGTAAGCAAGCCCTCTGATTGGCTGAGAAGGAAACACGTGATCTAACTGTTTTCTATTTCTGGAAACTCATAACATTCGCCTCGAGCGTGCCCAGAAACAACAACAACAACAAATACTGTTTCCTATTTCTGGACTTCTTGACATTCGCTGAGAGCATGCTCTTGCCCCAAAAACAACAAAGAAATCGACCTTGACATTCACTGAGAGCGTGCACTTACAACAACAACAACATCGACCTTGACATTCGCTGAGAGCGTGCACTTACAACAACACAACATCGACCTTTGAAAAAAGAGGTCATTGACCCCATTACAACCACGTGTTTTCCCTAGGGAGGCTATGTCCTTATTAGGTGTTAAAAAAAGTTGTAGGTGGCAGCAGGGGTGTCGTCTGGGAGTAGCACCTCCCTTTCTACTAGTATGCCATTATAAAACTTTCCTAAGCAATTACAATTAGTTTTATTCATAACATCTATATTTAAAAAAAAAGCGTAAAGAAAAAAACTGTAGGTAACTAGAAAAATGCGGAATGAATATTAAATTCAACGAAAAGTTGTGTTGCAAGTACAAACAAACTTTCTAGAAGCTGAACTGTGCCTCCCAAGTGACATCAAGACGTCTTGATGTTTAACTATGAATGGACTTTTAGAGTACATTGAAGAGCTTAGAGTAAATTCCCTAAGTCAGAAATTCGTGTTTTCCAATCAGACTGAGCAGAGTCGAACCACCTCTAAATTGGTACTGGGAGAACTCTGGGGGGTAAACATGGGAATCGTTCATCCCCAATCACGAATTACACTCCTGGCCGAAGGCAGTGGATCAGGAGATCGGTAACTGCGTAACGCCAACCATGCGTCACCATGTGAAAAGGCTTTTTTTTATCAATGTGTTAATTTGTTTAATTTAGTTTTTTTCATTTTTATTTTTTCTCTCCTTTTCTTCTATTTCTGTTGATAAGGCAACAAGGGTTCCGGATGTGAAGCTAAAACGTCCGGACTTTAATTATTATTTGGGCATACCAGATTTTTTCCCTAAGGGCACTGTCCTAATTAAAAGTTTTACCCGTTTTCCAATTGTTCCATTTCACTCAATATTTTGTATTCAGCATTTCATTTTAATTATATTGGAGGGGCAGTGTGGTCTAAGAGAGTATTTTATCACAGAAAAGTAGACTGGTGAGAAAAAAGGCTTTCTCGTATTTTTGAGCCCAATCCCAGGATAAACCCTGACACAAATCAAGGGTTTGCCCAAAATCATCCCAAAATAATGTTATTTTGTTGTTTTTTGCAATGGATCCTGTGCAGTTTCTAATGTCATTTATGGCTTAAAAATGACCTTATAAATCATTCGTTAATATACTCATGTATCTCCTCATACAAATAGGCCATCTAAATCGTCGTTTATAGAACATATTCCTTTTTTATAGATAGCATATATGTTTAAGGACAAAATGTGCCCAGTTGATATATCTTTTTGGAAGGTTCTCCGCAAAGCTTTTTAATAGCACTAAAATCCCTGGTTCTTAACATTTTGATCCGATGGCGGTTTGGTCTTAGTTATGACAAGCTATCTTTGGGCTTTTATGTCCAAATATTGGATTTGTGGGTGCGATTTAAGGCGTTTTTTTTTTTTACCTTAGACACCATTATTTAGGTCAAGATATTAGAAGTTCCCGTTTACTGGTAATCGAGAAAGTTACCAAGAGCATTCGATCAAGTTACAGAAAACTTGTTTCCTCCAAATTTAACCTGAACCAAAGGATCCTTGCAAAGCTTTACACAGCAGTGGCTCTCCCTTACCTCCTCTATTTGTCGAGTTTATAGGACTGGTTTATCCAAACTGACAGACTTGAACTAAAATCAGTATACTGTAAATATCTCAAGTTTTTACTTCAATATCCACTTTTGGGGAGAAATACTTACGTACTGACGACCTAAAATATGGTGGACCCAATTGATATTGTGCAATTATCTGAACAAAGTGCCAAGAAAAGGGCGTTAGAAACATTGCACAAGTTTTTCTACCATTACATGTTATCTACGAGTGCGATTGAAGAAGTTATTGTTTATTGAAGTGTTTTTCTGTTGTTTGAGTGTTCATGTTTCTTTTTCCTAATTTATATTACTCCAATTTTTCTTTTCTTTTTTTTTTTGTATGAGGGGGCACCAGTTAAATTACGATTATTATAGTCCTCGATGGGCTCCGCAGACACTTCGTAGGGAGAATTAAGCTCTCATTCTTTCTCCCTACAAACCATGCATTACGCAGAAAATCAAGCCAAAAACGACGTTTTTGTAATTTCTTTTTTCTTTAATATAAAACAATTATGTCAGAATGATTAAAACACACCATCTAGTCTATAAATTAAATTTTTCTAGCCCAATACTCTAATTATGCAAAATATTTAGAGCAAAGAATATAAAAATGACATTCCAACTTTATCGAAAACAGTTATGTAATATGAGACACACAAGATCCTTCCGGGTATATATCGCTTCCAGCAGTCTGAGTCGACTAAAATAGATTCTACTAAAATCCAAGAACTATTACGAAAGGACGACACCAAAGAGTATGGGTAACTGATATATGTTACCCATACTCTTTTGACTATACTATTAACGAAAGGACCAATTTGATTCGAACATTTAAGTTATACAAACAATATTACCATTAGATATTTTTTTAATCCCACCTCCTCTCCTCTCGGTGACCTTCAAAAATTCTTTCAAATTATCTCATAGTTTATCTAATGTCACCTACTCTTTTCTTAATAAAAATAAACTTCTTCAAAAAATTCAATTTATTCAAATTTTACATAAAAACTGAGCATTCCAAAATATATACCAGGGCATAAAAATAGAGGTATACTATAATTCAATTTTCTTATACCTTTTAGGTTCATGCGATATCTCAGGTTAACCTTCCCCCTTAGGGCACCCCTTCCATCGTGACCTTAAATTACACTTTTCAAAATCCATTTTCATCAACCTCTATTTGCCCCAATATATAATTCCCGATATATAATTCCATTAGATTTGTAATTGTCCCAAGCAGATATCGTTAGAAAACCATCTATTAACCTTCGAAATACTCTTACTCTTACACTGTTTTACCTTAAACCTTTCCTCATTTTAATATTTTATCCCCTCCCTGTGTTATCTTACCTCCAGCCTAGCTCTGAAAGCTCTAATTCTCATTACAGCAATAAGAAGATAAAAAAGTCAAATTTTTGGGAATCCAAAAACAAGTTATTTTAAAATCAAGCCCCCTCCTCCGATACACTCTTGATAAAAATAGTCTAATATTCATTGAAATCTGGATTTGCACCCCTCCCTCAGAACATTTAGAGGCGTGACAAATCAAGAAGTATGGAAATGCTTAGTCAAAGCCACCAAAAAATCTAAAAATAACTATTTCTTGGGAGCCTTACTTGAAACATTCGGAGAATGAGCCGGCACCAAGACCGTATCCAGGATTTTGTTCAGGGTAGGGTGCAATTTTTTTTAACGCATCACAAATTTGTTTATATGCACTTTTATTACTTTTTTACGAGTTAAACAAAAATTTCGGATGGGTGGGAGGGATGGGTCCAAATCCAGTATCCCCCCCCAGTACGGCTTTGGTTGGCAAGCTTTATGATATTTGTTCGATATAAAAATTTTGTGTCTTTTCTCAATTAAGAAAAATATCGCAGGAAAGCGAAAGAATTTCACTTCAATAGCCCCAAAAGTAAAACCAACACATCTGAAAAGAGATCCGTCGAAAAGCAATTGGGCAATTTACAGCTGAAATCGAAAGCAGCCAAGTAGCCATTTGCCAATACAAGTTCTCAAGTAGATAAAAATAAACGTGACATTTTGAGTTTAGTGTGAAAATACCACTGAAAGACCATTTAAATGAGTTAACTGATCATCAAAATACTTTTATCCAAGGATTGCTGTGTTCCCTACCCCGAGATAATAGCTTTAGTATACTTTCAGCTGCAACAATTCAAAAGGCAATGCTCAAAAACTTATTTTTCTTTTTTCATTGTTTTAATACTCTAATTAAGGATCAGTAGTCGTACCTACGGTGAAGGTACAACTACTATTATAAAGGTAACACAAAATTACCTAAAGACAATTTTATGTTTTTAGGCGCTAAACTACTACTAACATCTCACTGCAGCACCAAGCCACCTGAGTCCAAAAAAAGCCTATCATGCTCTTCCTTCGTCCCAATCTACCCAAAACCTCCCCCTTTACACCCTTTCAAATAGTTCCTATTTCCCTCAAATCTTTTCTTGCGAGATCCTCCCACCCCATTCGAGGACGACCTGCTTTTCACAATTTAAGGAAAGACTTAAGGACAACTTGCTTTTTAGGCATTAAAGATTATTGAATAATACTTAAAAAGGCCAAAATACTAAAAAGAGAAAATATTCTTTTTTATTAACAGCAATTAGGGATCAATAGTTGTTTGTAAAATGATATTTTTTAGGCATTAAAAATTACTGAAAACACTGAAAAATAGATATTTTCTTTATTCTTTCTAAGTCTAATTAAAGATCAATAGTTGCTCATAAACAGTTAGTTCGTCATTCGTCATAATTTCAGTCATTATCCAATCACAATATCTATTAAGCTTATATCAGAAAGGGAAGACAAAGAACCACGCCTTTTTATCCGTTGTTGTATTTATGTATTGTTTCTATATCAAATCGAGGCAGTAAAAGTACAAAGTTCTTGATTGTCTGGTTTTGGTATCAAATTTAGCCAAAACTATCCTTGATATAAAATCTTAATTATATACCCCTTTCTGTGAGTGAAAAAAGACAGTAAAACCCAACATGCTAAAATAACAATTCTAAATACCTAGAGAACCGAATGAGACAGGAAGACGTGCCGTTAACAGATCGACAAAACTTGCTGATTAGGGGATTGGACTTTAAATCAAGGATTTAGGGGGGAAATCACACAAAGCATCGTTTTCTTGTTTGTTTTGTGCATGGAATTTAGGCAAACTATCTTTATATAGAATCTCTATTCTCACTCCTGTGAGTAAGAAAAGGAAATAATACAAATTTGTGAGAACAACAATTCTTAATATCTTGATAACCAATTAAGATAGGAGGGGAATTGTTTGACCTGGCCGATATAGCTTGTTGCTTAAGCGACTGGGCTTTCTATCGAACTTTTACAAAAAAAAAGAAAAAAACATAAAACCTTTCTAATTATTGTATATGTACCATTATTTTCTTAGTTCCTTAGATTGGTTTAAATCGCAGCCTAAATTTTTTTTCACAAAATTATTTCGGGACAAAAGTTCGCAATTGGCAGACATACAAGCAGATTTTTGCAATTTGGTTTCGAATTGTTCCAGTCAATAGTTTCTTTGCATTTTATCCTTTTAAGTTTTGCAGCAACTTAAAATAACTCATTTATAAGTCTCGATGGTTTTTGTCAGTGAAAAATGGAAAAACAGGATTTTTCTCACTTTGATGGATGTTTTCTGGATTATTGAGTCTAACAGGGACAGAGTCAATGACACTTCTTTCAAGATCTTGTTTTGACATTGTTGTTGTTTGGCCAAGTGCACGCTAGGGTGAATGTTAAGATCCAGGAATAGGAAACAGTTATATCACGTGTTTCCTTCTTAGCCAATCAGCAATCGGTTACATCTCCGTCTAGACCAATCAGAGGCTCGCTTACATATTAGCGGTGGAGGATTGCTGAGAATATGAGGAAAGGGTTTTTGCTAAAGTTTTATTAGTCTGTGAATAGAATTCAAAGGAGTGAGAACAGTTTGACTTTACTCATTTGGATACATATTTGTGATGGCGAGTGGAATGTTTACCCTATTAGAAGTTGATAGTGGAGTTAATGGTTATAATACAAGAGCACCAAACATTGGGGTGGAAATCTCGAAAGGATCACGGCTTTGTCTGGAATGGGATGCAGTATATGCAAGATATGTGATATCCTTGAGCAAATTTAAAATGGAGGATCAATTATGTTTTCGCTGCAAAAGTTGATATAGCACATGTGAATAGACTTCAATATGCTTTAAGTGCATTAGTGAAACATATCGAAGACAATAAACTCTATCGTAATTGTACATGCTTAGTATTATTGTTGTTGTTGTAATTATTCAATAAAATTGTTTCGAAATCGAAAATGTTCCCTTTCTTTTCTGGTTAGGTTAGGTTAAGTTAGGGCTAACGAATCGGGGTCAATATACAGTGAATCCAAATGATTTACCAGCATTAGTGGTTCACGACAGTTGCCTATACACCGAAGAAGAAGAAATCTAAAGTGAAGATTTAAAGACATAATTGTATATATATGCATTTTATCAATAAACAAATTAACCTGACAATCTTCAAATATTTATTCTATTGTGATATCGATATTTATCACAGTTTTAAGGTATACTATCTCAGGAGGTTCAATTATTTGAACCTCGTCCTCCTCCACTGGCATAATATTTATGAGAGAGGGTATCTCATGAGATTGAGTCACCTCCGCAAATAAATCCTCGCGCACTCGAAGTCTCGGGTTAGGTATTCAATCCGAAGACCCACTCCTCAAGAGATCCTCTGATCTACATGTACAGAGAAGCTCTTCCTCCTCCTCAGGTGCAATCTCGATGGTGTCGATTTCATTACATGTAGCTAGAAGCTCCTCCTCCTCCTCGATAGTGAGCCCCCACACATGCCACACATCCTAAAAAAGATTGAGAACACTATGATGGAAATATAAATTTAAATTTAAACAATGTTGTGGGAGAATGGTTCTTGAAATTTTCAGCGGGTTTCAATTTGTATGGAAAAAATTACATTTTGACATCGTTTGACAATTTACTAAATTTTTAAGGTTTTCTTTAGTTTCAAAATGTTTTTGTCAGTCACCATCTTTTAATCATTCACAAACAATACTGAAGAAAACCAGTTTCCACTGTTTATGGATGTTAAATTATTAAGAAGGCTATTATTTCTTTGAAATATACATTTTACATTTTTTAATTTTCATGTTTTTGATTTTGTATTGATGAAGAATTTAAACACAACTTCAACTAGTTATTTTTTTTGTTCGGCATAGATGAAAGGTCCAATACCTCAGTTAAACTAAGAGGTTACTTTCTGTAAACTTATATCTAGTGATAAACTTGTTAGAGTAACAAAAACTTTTTTTCCACAAGAGGACATTTTCAACTAAAAGTAAAGAGCTACTAGACTAAATCAAAGATGTGCAGAAATAATAACGAATAATTGTTCAAACTTAAATTTTATGTAAACTTATGTCTAGTGATAAACTCGTTAGAGTGACAAAGACTTTTTTTCCACAATGAGGACATTTTTCAACTAAAAGTAAAGAGCTACTAGACTAAATCAAAGATGTGCAGAAATAATAACGAATAATTGTTCAAACTTAAATTTTCTGTAAAGTTATGTCTAGTTATATAACTTGTTAGAGTGACAAAAAATTTTTTTTCCACAAGAGGACAGTTTTTTCAACTAAAAGTAAAGAGCTACTAGACTAAATCAAAGATGAGTAGAAATAATAACGAATAATTGTTCAAACTTAATTTTCTGTAAAGTTATGTCTAGTGATAAACTTGTTAGAGTAACAAAAACTTTTTTTCCACAAGAGGACATTTTCAACTAAAAGTAAAGAGCTACTAGACCAAATCAAAGATGAGCAGAAATAATAACGAATAATTGTTCAAACTTAAATTTTCTGTAAAGTTATGTCTAGTGATAAACTTGTTAGAGGGACAAAAACTTTGTTTCCACAAGAGGACATTTTTCAACTAAAAGTAAAGAGCTACTAGACTAAATCAAAGATGTGCTGAAATAATAACGAATAATTGTTTCAAACTTAAATTTTCTGTAAAGTTATGTCTAGGGATAAAATTGTTAGAGTGACACAAACACTTTTTTTTTTCCACAAGAGGACATTTTTCAACTAAAAGTAAAGAGCTACTAGACTAAATCAAAGATGAGTAGAAATAATAACGAATAATTGTTCAAACTTAAATTTTCTGTAAAGTTATGTCTAGTGATAAACTTGTTAGAGTAACAAAAACTTTTTTTCCACAAGAGGACATTTTCAACTAAAATTAAAGTTTTACTAGACTAAATCAAAGATGAGCAGATATAATAACGAATAATTGTTCAAAAACTTAAATTTTCTGTAAGGTTATGTCTAGTGATAAACTTGTTAGAGTGACAAAAACTTTTTTTTCCACAAGAGCACATTTTTCAACTAAAAGTAAAGAGCTACTAGACTAAATGAAAGATGAACAGAAATAATAACGAATAATTGTTCAAGCTTAAATTTTCTGTAAACTTATGTCTAGTGATAAACTTGTTAGAGTGACAAAAACTTTTTTTCCACAAGAGGACATTTTTCAACCAAAAGTAAAGAGCTACTAGACTAAATCAAAGATGAGCAGAAATAATAAAGAATAATTTTTCAGCCATATTAAGAGCTATTTTTGTGAGTTTTTTTTACTGACAATTCCATTTTTTTAGCCGAGCCTTGACCTCCCTAATTGAAGGATATGAAATATAATCATGGGAACGTATTTTCATCGTAAATTCCACATTTCGTTGGAAAACACACTGAAAGACAATATTAAGAGCTATATTTGTGACTTTTTCACTGACAATTCCATTTTTTTAGCCAAGCCTTGACCTCCCTAACTGAAGGACATGAATTAGAATCATGGGAACGTTTTTTCATCGTATTTTGAATATTTTCGTTGGAAAACACACTGAAAAGCCATATTAAGAGCTATATTTGTGAGTTTTACACTGACATTTCAATTTTTTAGTCAAGCCTTGACCTCCCTAATTGAATGATATGAATTAGAATCATGGGAGAATCATGATTCTAATTCATATCCTTCAATTAGGGAGGTCAAGGCTTGGCGAAAAAAAAGGAATTGTCTGTGAAAAACTCACAAATACAGCTCTTAATATGGCTTTTCAGTGTTTTTTTTCGAACGAAAATATGCAAAATACGATGAAAATACATTCCCATGATTCTAATTCATATCCTTCAATTAGGGAGGTCAAGGCTTGGCTAAAAAAATGGAATTGTCAGTGAAAACTCACAAATATAGCTCTTAATATGGCTTTTCAGTGTGTTTTTCCAACAAAAATATGCAAAATACGATGAAAATACGTTCCCATGATTCTAATTCATATCTTTCAATTAGGGAGGTTAAGGCTTGGCGAAAAAAAAAAAGGAATTGTCAGTGAAAAACTCACAAATTTAGCTCTTAATATGGCTTTTCAGTGTGTTTTCCAACGAAAATATGCAAAATACGATAAAAATACGTTCCCATGATTCTAATTCATATCCTTCAATTAGGAAGGTCAAGGCTTGGCGAAAAAAAAAAAGAATTGTCAGTGGAAAACTCACAAATTTAGCTCTTAATATGGCTTTTCAGTGTGTTTTCCAACCAAAATATGCAAAATCGATGAAAATACGTTCCCATGATTCTAATTTATATCCTTCAATTAGGGAGGTCAAGGCTTGGCTAAAAAATGGAATTGTCAGTGAAAAACTCACAAATATAGCTCTTAATATGGCTTTTCAGTGTGTTTTCAAAACAAAATATGCAAAATACGATGAAAATACGTTCCCATGATTCTAATTCATATCTATTAATTAGGAAGGTCAAGGCTTGGATAAAAAAAGGAATTGTCAGTGAAAAACTCACAAATATAGCTCTTAATATGGCTTTTCAGTGTGTTTTCCAACGAAAATATGCAAAATACGATGAAAATACGTTCCCATGATTCTAATTCATATCCTTAAATTAGGGAGGTCAAGGCTTGGCTACGAAAAAAATATGCAAAATACGATGAAAATACGTTACCATGATTCTAATTCATATCCTTCAATTAGGGAGGTCAAGGCTTGGCGAAAAAAAAAAATTGTCAGTGAAAAACTTACAAATATAGCTCTTAATATGGCTTTTCAGTGTTTTTTTTTCGAACGAAAATATGCAAAATACGATGAAAATACATTCCCATGATTCTAATTCATATCCTTCAATTAGGGAGGTCAAGGCTTGGCTAAAAAAAAAAAAATGAATTGTCAGTGAAAAACTCACAAATATAGCTCTTAATATGGCTTTTCAGTGTGTTTTTTCCAACGAAAATATGCAAAATACGATGAAAAATACGTTCCCATGATTCTAATTCATATCCTTCAATTAGGGAGGTTAAGGCTTGGCGAAAAAAAAAAAGGAATTGTCAGTGAAAAACTCACAAATTTAGCTCTTAATATGGCTTTTCAGTGTGTTTTCCAACGAAAATATGCAAAATACGATAAAAATACGTTCCCATGATTCTAATTCATATCCTTCAATTAGGGAGGTCAAGGCTTGGCGAAAAAAAGGAATTGTCAGTGAAAAACTCACAAATTTAGCTCTTAATATGGCTTTTTCAGTGTGTTTTCCAACCAAAATATGCAAAATACGATGAAAAAATACGTTCCCATGATTCTAATTCATATCCTTAAATTAGGGAGGTCAAGGCTTGGCTAAAACATGGAATTGTCAGTGAAAAACTCACAAATATAGCTCTTAATATGGCTTTTCAGTGTGTTTTTCAAACCAAAATATGCAAAATAGGATGAAAATACGTTCCCATGATTCTAATTCATATCCTTCAATTAGGGAGGTCAGGGCTTGGCTAAAAAAATGTAATTGTCAGTGAAAAACTCCCAAATATAGCTCTTAATATGGCTTTTCAGTGTGTTTTCCAACGAAAATATGCAAAATACGATGAAAATACGTTCCCATGATTCTAATTCATATCCTTCAATTAGGGAGGTCAAGGCTTGGCGAAAAAAAAGGAATTGTCCGTGAAAAACTCACAAATATAGCTCTTAATATGACTTTTCAGTGTGTTTTCCAACGAAAATATGCAAAATACGATGAAAATACGTTTCCCATGATTCTAATTCATATCTTTCAATTAGGAAGGTCAAGGCTTGGATAAAAAAAAAGGAATTGTCAGTGAAAAACTCACAAATATAGCTCTTAATATGGCTTTTCAGTGTGTTTTCCAACGAAAATATGCAAAATACGATGAAAATACGTTCCCATGATTCTAATTCATATCCTTCAATTAGGGAGGTCAAGGCTTGGCTACGAAAAAATATGCAAAATACGATGAAAATACGTTCCCATGATTCTAATTCATATCCTTCAATTAGGGAGGTCAAGGCTTGGCGAAAAAAAAAGGAATTGTCAGTGAAAAACTCACAAATATAGCTCTTAATATGACTTTTCAGTGTTTTTTTCCAACGAAAATATGCAAAATACGATGAAAATACATTCCCATGATTCTAATTCATATCCTTCAATTAGGGAGGTCAAGGCTTGGCTAAAAAAATGGAATTGTCAGTGAAAACTCACAAATATAGCTCTTAATATGGCTTTTCATTGTGTTTTCCAACGAAAATATGCAAAATACGATGAAAATACATTCCCATGATTCTAATTCATATCCTTCAATTAGGGAGGTCAAGGCTTGACTAAAGAATGGAAATGTCAGTGAAAACTCACAAATATAGCTCTTAATATGGCTTTTCAGTGTGTTTTTTCCAACGAAAATATTCAAAATACGATGAAAATACGTTCCCATGATTCTAATTCATGTCCTTCAATTAGGGAGGTCAAGGCTTGGCGAAAAAAAAAAAAAAAAAGGGAATTGTCAATGAAAAACTCACAAACATAGCTCTTAATATGGCTTTTCAGTGTGTTTTCCAACGAAAATATGCAAAATACGATGAAAATACGTTCCCATGATTCTAATTCATGTCCTTCAATTAGGGAGGTCAAGGCCTGGCTAAAAAATGGAATTGTCAGTGAAAAACTCACAAATATAGCTCTTAATATTGCTTTTCAGTGTGTTTTCCAACGAAAATATGCAATTTACGATGAAAATACGTTCCCATGATTATAATTCAAATCTTTCAATTAGGGAGGTCAAGGCTTGGCTAAAAAATGGAATTGTCAGTAAAAAACTCACAAATATAGCTCTTAATATGGCTGAACAATAATTCGTTATTATTTCTGCTCATCTTTGATTTAGTCTAGTAGCTCTTTTACTTTTAGTTGAAAAATGTCACCTTGTAGAAAAAAAGTTTTTGTCACTCTAACAAGTTTATCACTAGACATAATTTTACAGAAAATTTAAGTTTGAACAATTATTCGTGATTATTTCAGCACATCTTTGATTTAGTCTAGTAGCTCTTTACTTTTAGTTGAAAAATGTCCTCTTGTGGAAAAAAAGTTTTTGTCACTCTAACAAGTTTATCACTAGACATAAGTTTACAGAAAATTTGAGTTTGAACAATTATTCATGATTATTTCAGCACATCTTTGATTTAGTCTAGTAGCTCTTTACTTTTAGTTGAAAATGTCCTCTTGTGTGAAAAAAAAAAGTTTTTGTTACTCAGACAAGTTTATCACTAGACATAACTTCACAGAAAATTTAAGTTTGAACAATTATTAGGTTATTATTTCTACTCATCTTTGATTTAGTCTAGTAGCTCTTACTATTAGTTGAAAAATGTCCTCTTGTGGAAAAAAAGTTTTGTCACTCTAACAAGTTTATCACTAGACATAACTTTACAGAAAATTTAAGTTTGAACAATTATTCGTTATTATTTCTGCACATCTTTGATTTAGTCTAGTAGCTCTTTACTTTTAGTTGAAAAATGTCCTCTTGTAGAAAAAAAAAGTTTTTGTCACTCTAACAAGTTATTCCCTAGACATAAGTTTACAGAAAATTTAAGTTTGAACAATTATTCGTTATTATTTCTGCACATCTTTGATTTAGTCTAGTAGCTCTTTAATTTAGTTGAAAATGTCCTCTTGTGGAAAAAAAGTTTTTGTTACTCTAACAAGTTTATCACTAGACATAAGTTTATAAAAAGTAACCTCTTAGTTTAACTGATGTATTGGACCTTTCATCTATGCCGAACCAAAAAAATAACTAGTTGAAGTTTTGTTTAAATTCTTCATCAATATAAAAATCAAAAAACATGAAAATTAAAAATGTAAAATGTATATTTCAAAGAAATAATAGCCTTCTTAATAATTTAAACATCGATAAACAGTGGAAACTGGTTTTCTTCAGTATTGTTTTGTGAATGATTAAAAGATGGTGACTGACGAAAACATTTTTGAAACTAAAGAAAACCTTAAAATTTAGTAAATTGTCAAACGATGTCAAAATGTAATTTTTTCCAGAAATTGAAACCCTCTGAAAATTTCCAAGAAACCATTCTCCCACAACATTGTTTAAATTTAAATTTATATTTCCATCATAGTGTTCTCAATCTTTTTTAGGATGTGTGGCATGTGTGAGGGCTCACTATCGAGGAGGAGGAGGAACTTCTAGCTACATGTAATGAAATCGACACCATCGAGATTACACCTGAGGAGGAGGAAGAGCTTCTCTGTACATATAGATCAGAGGATCTCTTGAGGAGTGGGTCTTCAGATCGAATACCTAACCCGAGACTTCGAGTGCGCGAGGATTTATTTGCGGAGGTGACTCAATCTCAGGAGATACCCTCTCTCATAAATATTATGCCAGTGGAGGAGGACGAGGTTCAAATAATTGAACCTCCTGAGATAGTATACATTAAAACTGTGATATATATCGATATTACAAAAGAATAATTATTTGAAGATTGTCAGGTTAATTGGTTTTTATTGATAAAATGCATATGTATACAATAATGTCTTTAAATCTTCGCTTAAGATTTCTTCTTCTTCGGTGTATAGGCAACTGTTGTGAACCACTAATGCTGCTAAATCATATGAATTCACTGTATATTGAGCCTGATTCTTTAGTCCTAACCTAACCTAACCAGAAAAGAAAGGGAACATTTTCGATTTCGAAACAATTTTATTGAATAATTACAACAACAACAATAATACTAAGCATGTACAATCAGCGATAGAGTTTATTGTCTTCGATATGTTTTCACTAATGCACTTAAAGCATATTGAAGTCTATTCACATGTGCTATATCAACTTTTGCAGCGAAACATAATTGATCATAATTGATCCTCCATTTTAAATTTGCTCAAGGATATCACATATCTTGCATATACTGCATCCCATTCCAGACAAAGCCGTGATCTTTTCGTGATTTCCACCACAATGTTTGGCGCTCTTGTATTATTACCATCAACTCCACTATAAACTTCTAATAGGGTAAACATTCCACTCGCCATCACAAATATTTATCCAAATGAGTAAAGTCAAACTGTTCTCACTCCTTTGAATTCTATTCACAGACTAATAAAACCTTTAGCAAAAGCCCTTTCCTCATATTCTCTGATATCCTCCACCGCTAATATGTAAAGCGAGCCTCTGATTGGTCTAGACGGAAATGTAATCGACTCGCTGATTGGTTAAGAAGGAAACACGTGATCTAACTGTTTCCTATTCCTGGATCTTAACATTCACCCCTAGCGTGCACTTGGCCAAACAACAACAATTTCAAAACAAGATCTTGAAAGAAGTGTCATTGACTCTGTCCCGTTAGACTCAATAATCCAGAAAACATCCATCAAAGTGAGAAAAATCCTGTTTTTCCATTCTCACTGACAAAAAACCATAAAACAGACATAAATTGCTGTTGAAATCCATGAAAAAAAAAACAAATAAATTGACTAACACTCATAACCGTCCAAGAAACATCCATAAAAGTGAGAAAATCCTGTTTTTTTCAAGTGAGAAAAATCCTGTTTTTTCATTCTCAGTGAGAAAAACCATAAACCACGTGGTTAGTACGGGACTAAAAGATAGCTTTCTATGCCCAAATACGGTGTTCTCGTGGGGAGTTATAGGGTCATTTCTACTAGTAAGGAGCGACCCGGCTCAATAGTAACCGAAACTCTAAAAACAGAAATTTTGCTACCAATAGATACATCAAAGAATCAGATTTTTATGATGATTTAAAATATACAAGTTTCATGAAAAGGGGAAAACACCCCCTAAAAGTCATAGAACTTTAATGAAAACCACACCATCAGATTCAGCGTATCAGAGAACCCTACTATGGAAGTTTTAAGCTCCTATCTGCAAAAATGAAATGTGGAATTTTGTATTTTTTGCCAGAAGAAAGATCACGGATGCGTGTTTATTATATTTTTTTTCCCCAGGGGTGATCGTAACGAACCGGTCGTCCTAGAATATCGCTAGGGAATAATTAAGCATATTAGCCAGAAAGTAATGTAAAATACCACCTTAGATGTTGGCAAGTATTTTATTTTTGTTAGATCTTCTTTAATTCCCTTTTAATTTAATTCTGTGACATGCCAGAAAAACTAAGGAAAACATCTTACTTGTTAAGCCAGAGACTGAGAACAGAAAATTTCGACCACAAAAGCGCATATAATCAGTCAAAAACACTTCACTGTTCCAGATTTCGGAATTTGGAGCCGAAATCTGTCAATGAAGACTGAATCCTACCAATTTTGAGTTCTAGTATTCTGAAAAGCAAAATTCAAACTATCTGGTAGCATTGTCTCTGAATTTCTGTTTTTAGTTTTTATTATTATTATTATTATTTTTTTGGCACTCATCCCTACAAGATGTAATTTACCCTGAATTTCGAACTCCACCCAAAAAATATATGCAAAAATGCGCCGATGGCGCATTTTCGCTTCCCTTGGTGCGCTATTTAAAGTCAGGCACCTGGCATCACTGGTAACTAGGGCTTCATTTTGAAACACAATTTGTTAAATTGTAGTTAAAAGAAGAAATAATGAGGAAATCATTGTACCATAAAAAAAAACTGAAGTACAAAATGACTTGAAAAATCTTTAGTGACTCCCAGAAATCCAAAAACGCTTGGGGTTTAGGTAGATCACGCTTGGAGTTAATGAGCGATGACCACCCCCCCCCCCCCCACTGCAGTTTGTCCCCAAACAAAATCCTAGCTTATTTGTTCTTAGATAAAAAAAATAGTTTAGTTTATGTCTCCTTCTTAATAAAATACTAAATTAACAAAATTTGAATTCCTTTTAAACATTCACAAATTTTCCATTTATTGCTGTTTAAAAGTAAATGTTAGTTTAACTTCTACCCCCCCCCCTTCTTCCCAGGTGTCTGGAAGTGGTGTCAAATAGCAACAATACAAGGTGGCAAAAAATGTAGTTTTTTTATATCTAGGTAATATACTAGGGGTAATTTACCATATTGCAGAATTTTTCAATGAAAATACAAAAATACTTTCTTCCATTAAAAACTTCCCTCCCCCCAAAAAAGAATATTTTTTTCTGACGGGTTAAAGAATCTCGAAGGACAGTCCCCTCTTAAATTCATGTCATTGATGCCTGGATATACCCTTTTTAAAAATGAAAAATTAACTAATTTGGGCAGCTATCCCCTGGTAAAGCCTTTGAGGGGCACCAAAATAAAGTTTTTCTTGTAATTACTTTAAATGTTACTTATATTTTGTGGGCTTAATAATGGTAAGCAAGGGGGCACAAGTAGTAAGGGTGTGCAAAGTTTCAAACTTAAATCAAACTTACACCTGAAAAACTACAGTTTCACGTGCACATTTTAAAAAGCGTGCAAACCTATAAAGTGGTCAAACACGTTTTGAGAGTATAATTGTTTTGTTTTTTTTTTAATCGAAAACTAGAAAAATTTCAAATTGCGTATTTAGGAATGATTTTGTAGGAAAAGCTGTCTATAACCCATGCATTATCCATTGTTCCATTTCTTTGAAGTATGTGCTATCAAGAGTGGTTTATGATTTTTTTGGGCAATTGCCTTTAGTCAAGATTAGTTTGTTAGGAATGTGTCGGCAGATAGCATTTGTGAATTGGATTGTATGAAGGTGGAGAAAAAAAGGGGTTTAACATTTGCGAATTGGACTATACGAGCGATATTAATTGCATAATAGGGAAAAATAGAGCTAGATAGCATTTGCGAATTGGATCGTATAAAGATGGAGAAAAAAAGGGTTTAGCATTTGGGAATTGGACTATACGAAGGATATTAATTGAATAGTAGGGGAAAAACAGAGCTAGATAGCATTTGCGAATTGGATCGTATGAAGGTGGAGAAAAAAAGGGTTTAGCATTTGCGAATTGGAGTACACGAACGATATTAATTGAATAATAGGGAAAAACAGATCTAGATAGCATTTGCGAATTGGATCGTATGAAGGTGGAGATAAAAGGGTATAGTATTCGCGAATTGTGATTATCAGTTAAGGTAACCCCTCGGGGTTGTTAACTCATAGCATATTTATTTATAAATTTGGAACAATATCAATCTATGGAAATGGTTAATGATGATAAAATGGCTTTATGACTTGACCTAGCTTTACTTCTTCGATGTGTTCTGTATAATATACAAGTGGTGTTTGAACAGTATTGTCAATTTAAAATAGAGTTTAACGTTATAGTATACTAAAAAGTTTGATGCTAAGAGAGATGTAGATGGCAAGAGAAAAATTTTAATAATGGATAGCTTTACTTCTTCGATGTGTTCTGTGGAGATGGGGGGATGAACATTTTAGTTGTTCATCATAGGAAGGCAGTGTAGTCTGGGAAAAGGGTACTTAGTTTAAGGTATCACGTCAAAAATGGTAAAAATTAACTTAAAGTTTTTTGAATATTTTTAGTTGTTCATCATAGAAAGGCAGTGCAGTCTGGGGAAAGGATACCTAGTTTAAGGTATCAGGTCGAAAATGGTAGAACTTAACTTTAAAGTTTTTTGAACATTTTAGTTGTTCATCATAGAAAGGCAGTGGAGTCTGGGAAAAGGATACCTGATTTAAGGTATCAGGTCGAAAATGGTAAAACTTAACTTTAAAGTTTTTTTGAACATTTTACTTGTTCATCATAGAAAGACAGTGTAGCCTGGGAAAAAGGATAAAAAGGAAACCTAGTTTAAGGTATCAGGTCAAAAATGGTAAAACTTAGTGTAGTCTGGGAAATTTTTTAACTAGAAATGTCTGAAAAGTGTTTTGTTTGGAGATGGGGCAATGGCAGACGGCTGTCATGTAGTAGTTATAGTGTGATAGTTTGGGGGCGTATTGCTTACAAAAAACCCGAGTGGATGACTTGGAAATAAATTTTTAACGAGAAATGGCTGAAAAGTGTTTTAGGGGAGTGATGGGTTGATGGCAGAAGGATGTCTTAGCGTATTTATAGTATGATAGTGGGTGGAGGGGGATGGGGCGATGACAGAGCGGTGTCCTAGCGTAGTTATAGTATGATAGTGGGGGGGGGCGAATTGCTAGCCTAAAATCTGAGCTAATAAGGGTTTATGACCGTAAACTCTAGTTTTTGTAAGAGAATTATGGAAATTACAATTCGTTGGCTCATAAGTGAAACTTAAGTCCAGTTATGGATCGAAAAATAAACTATTTCTGTAAAATCTGAGCTAATAAGGGTTTTTGACCGTAAACTATAGTTTTTTGTAAGAAAATTATGGAAAATACAATTCTCTGGTTCAAATATGAAACTTAAGTCTTTTTCTGGGAAAAAGATACCTAGTTTAAGGTATCAGGTCGAAAATGGTAAAACTTAGTGTAGTCTGGGAAAAAAATTTTTAACTAGAAATGTCTGAAAAGTGTTTTGTTGGAGATAGGGGCGATGGCAGCCGGCTGTCATAGAGTAGTTATAGTGCGATAGTTTGGGGGCGTATTGCTTAAAAAAACCCGAGTGGACTTGGAAATAAAATTTTTAACGAGAAATGGCTGAAAAGTGTTTTTTTTTTTGGGGGGGGGGAGATGGGTTGATGGAAGAGGGATGTCTTAGCGTAGTTATAGTATGATAGTGGGGGCGAATTGTTTGCGAAAAATCCCGAATGAATGAGTTGAAATAAAAAATTTAACTAGAAATGGCTGAAAAGTGTTTTGGGGGGGGGGATGGGGCGATGACAGACGGGTGTCTTAGCGTAGTTATAGTGTGATAGTGGGGGGTGCGAATTGCTAGCCTAAAATCTGAGCTAATAAGGGTTTTTGGCCGTAAACTCTAGTTTTTTGTAAGAAAATTATGGAAAATACAATTCTCTGGTTCAAATGTGAAACTTAAGTCTATTTCTGGATCGAAAAAAAAACTGTTTGCGTAAAATCTGAGCTAGTAAGGGTTTTTGACCGTAAACTCTAGTTTCCTGTAAGAAAATTATGGAAAATACAATTCTCTCGTTCAAATGTGAAACTTAGGTCCATTTTGGATCGAAAAATAAAATTATTTCCATCAAATCTAAGCTAATAAGGATTTTTGACCGTAAACTCTAGTTTTTTGTAAGAAAATTATAGAAAAAACAATTCGTTGGCTCATAGGTGAAATTTAAGTCCGGTTATGGACCGAAAATAAACTATTTCCATAAAATCTGAGCTAATAAGGGTTTTTGACCGTAAACTCTAGTTTTTTTGTAAGAAAATTATGGAAAATACAATTCTCTGGTTCAAATGTAAAACTTAAGTCCAGTTATGGATCGAAAAATAAACTATTTCTGTAAAATCTCAGCTAATCAGCGTTTTTGACCGTAAACTCTAGTTTTTTTTAAGAAAATTATGGAAAATACAATTCTCTGGTTCAAATTTGAAACTTAAGTTATTTTTTTGATCGAAAAATAAAACTATTTCCGTCTATTTTTTTGATCGAAAAAATTATAAAATACAATTCGCTGTTTCCGTAAAAAGTCTGAGCTAATATTTCTGTAAAATCTCAGCTAATCAGGGTTTTTGACCGTAAACTCTAGTTTTTTGTAAGAAAATTATGGAAAATGCAATTCGCTGTTTCAAATGTGAAACTTAAGTCCATTTTTTGGATCGAAAAATAAAACTATTTCCGTAAAATCTGAGCTAATAAGGGTTTTTTTGACCGTAAACTCTAGTTTCTTGTAAGAAAATTATGAAAAATACAATTCTCTAGTTCAAATGTGAAACTTAAGTCAAGTTTTGGATACTCATAATGATGAGGACTGATGGTTCTAATTCAATATTTTTTTTCATAAAAACAAGCAATTTTTTTTTGAACTTCGAAATTATTCAACTTTATTTATTTTTTTTTTTTTGTACGTATCTTAAAATGACAAAATATACTTACGGCTCTAACAATTGTACTCTATGATTGCTCAGAGACACGATGTGGCTTTTCCACTGGTATTCTATGTCCGGTTATCGACACTACCTAGTCTACTGCATGTACTAAATCAATATTTCTTACGCAGTAGAACGATAAACACATAAGTCATATCTTTAAAAAAAAGTGAAGATGGAGCATTTTAATAAAGTGTGTTCACATGACAATGTTACTGTAGCATTGAATGCCGACAAGGAGAAGTATTTAAACTATGAAACAAGTACAAGTGGTAGCACTATTGGAAATGTATGTGCATGCATTGTCATGACAGTAAGGAATTAAATTTCTTTGGAATACCGAAAAAATTCAACTCTTATGTTGGTGGTTATGTGAGATTGAGATCTCCAGAGATGATTGCACTCAAAGAGAATGCCAACATAAAAATAATCGTTGATGATAGAGGATAACTCCTTGCTACTGTTGCAGGTAACACATTACCTACTGATACATCCAATCCTCAGCTATCGGGTATTAGCATTCAACGGAAGGTCAATAAAAGAAAGGCCTACTCCTCTACTAATATCGTAAACCATATCTTTTCTACGTGCCGAAACTGTTACCTGTGTAAAAACAATGTGATAATAGACAGTGAAATTGCCAGAAAAATAAAAAAGGCATTGTCAGAAAATGTCAATATGGAATATAAAGATGAATCTATGAAAAACAAAGCACCAGCACACGTTACTGCCATTGATCAAACAGTCAATGAACAAAATACTACCAAACACGAAAAGCATATTGAGCCTGTTGATGAGACACCAGTCAAAATCGTGTGTGGCTCAAAATGGAATAATGATTATTCTACTGATTACGAACTAAGAGAAGACAATAGCTACAATATCAAGAGAGAACATGGTGAACTATTTTATGGAAAGATTCAAAATGTCCAAAGTTTAATCATTGATATTAATAATGTATCATAATATATTTTTGTATTAATATTCTACATAGCATTATTTCATTAAAAATATATTATGCATTACATTGTTATGTGTTCATTATTTTTAGAGTAAGCTAGCATATCAAACGTTTAGAATGTCTATTAAAACATCAGAGATGTAAGAAAAGGAATTTGCATACATCTATTGTTAGACACATGGGATAACATTGACGAAATCTGGGTATCAGAATGAATAAATTCTTTATCAACATCCATTTTTGGATATGTCATTATGTCATTATGAAAAAATTGTAAGTAAGTAAGTAACAAACTCTTTCTTGAATTCACCTCTTGGATACACAATACAGAAAGTTAATTCCAGAAATTATGAAAAAAAAAAAATTGAACAAATTTTTTATTAACATTCATTATCGATTGAAGTCGCTTCCTAGACAGACAATACATCAATTTTTTTAAAATCTAGCTTTAAGAGTGATGAAATCCTATATCAAAATCCATTTCTCGGATACATGGGAAAAAATTGACAAAATCTAAGTGTTAAAGTGAATAAATTTATTTATCAACATCTTTTGTCAGATACATCGAATAAAATTGACAGAATCTAAGTGTCAGAGTGAATAATTTGTTTTATCAACATTCTTTGTCAGATACATCAAATAAAATTGACAAAATCTAAATTTCAGAATGAATAAATGCTTTATGAACATCCTTTATCGGAAAAAAGAAGACAAAACTAAGTGTTAGAGTGAATAAATTTTATTTATCAGCTTCTTTTATCAGATAAATCGAATAAAATTGACAGAATCTAAGTGTCAGAGGGAATTATTTTTTTTATCAACATTCTTTGTCAGATAAATCAAATAAAATTGACAAAATCTAAATTTCAGAATGAATAAATGCTTTAACAACATCCTTTATCGGATATGTCGGATAAAATTGACAAAACTAAGTATCAGAATGACTAAATTCTATATCAGCATCCTTTTCTCGGATACATATGATAAAATATCGGATAAAATTGACAAAATCTAAGGATCAGATTGATTACATTCTATATCAACATCCATTTCTCAGGTACATGGGATAACATTGACAAAATCTAGGTATCAGAACGAATAAATTTTTTATCAACATCCGTTGTTGGATATGTCATTATGTCATTATGAAAAATTGTAAGTAAGTAAGTAAGTAACAAACTCTTTCTTGAATTCACTTCTTGGATGCAAAAAACAGAAATTTAATTCAGGAAATTATGAAAAAAATGAACAAATTCTTTATTAACATTCATTATCGAATGAAGTAGCTTCCTAGACAGACAATACAGCAATTTCACAAAATCTAAGTATAAAGAGTGATTAAATTCTACATCAACATCCATTTCTCGGAAACATAGGAAAAAGTTAACAAAATCTAAGTGTTAGAGTGAATAAATTTTATTTATCAACATCTTTTGTCAGATACATCAGATAAAATTGACAGAATCTAAGTGTCGGAGTGAATAATTTTTTTTTATCAAAATCCTTTGTCAGATACATCAAATAAAATTGACAAAATCTAAATTTCAGAATAAATAAATGCTTTAACAACATCCTTATCGGTTATGTCGGATAAAATTGACAAAACCTAAGTATCTGAGTGACTAAATTCTATATAAGCATCCTTTTCTTCTCGGATACATAGGATAAAATATCGGATAAAATTGACAAAATCTAAGTATCAGATTTATCAAATTCTATATCAACATCCATTTCTCAGGTACATGGGAATAAAATTGACAAAATCTAAGTATCAGATTGATTAAATTCTATATCAGCATCCCTTTCTCGGGTACATGGGTAAAATTGACAAAATCTAAGTATCAGAGTGAATAATTTATTTTTTATCAACATCTTTTATCAGTTACAACAATTATAATTAACAAAATCTAAATATCAGAGTGAATAAATGCTTTTTCAGCATCCTTTGTCATATATGTTGAATAAAATGTGCAAAGTCGACATAGCTTTATTTCATTTTTTAAGGTTAATTTAGACGAGGTTACGTGCGCGCACGTAACCGACAAAAGATGACAAAAGATGTTGATAAATAAAATTTATTCACTCTAACACTTAGATGTTGTCAACTTTTTCCTATGTATCCGAGAAATGGATGTTGATATAGAATTTAATCACTCTTATACTTAGATTTTGTGAAATGCTGTATGTCTGTCTAGGAAGCGACTTCAATCGATAATGAATGTTAATAAAGAATTTGTTCAATTTTTTTTCATAATTTCCTGAATTAAATTTCTGCATTGTGTATCCAAGAGGAATTCAAGAAAGAGTTTGTTACTTACTTACTTACTTACTTACTTACTTATTTACTTACTTACAATCATAATGACATATCCAACAACGGATGTTGATAAAGAATTTATTCATTCTGATACCTAGATTTAGTTAATGTTATCCCATGTGTCTGACAATAGATGTATGTAAATTCCTTTTCTTACATCTCCGATGTTGTAGTAGAAATTCTAAACGTTTGATATGCAAGCTTACTCTAAAAATAATGAACACATGTAATGCATAAAATATTTTTAATAAAATAATGCTATGTAGAATATTATTACAAAAATATATTATGATACATTATTAATATGAATGATTAACTTTGGACATTTTGAATCTGTTCCATAAAATAGTTCACCATGTTCTCTATTGATATTTTAGCTATTGTCTTCTCTTAGTTCGTAATCAGTAGAATAATCATTATTCCATTTTGAGTCATACAAAATTTTTACTGGTGTCTCACCAAAAGGCTCAATATGCTTTTCGTCATTGGTATTATTTGGTTCATTGACAGTTTGATCAATGGCAGTAACGTTTGCTGGTGCTTTGTTTTTCATCGATTCATCTTTATATTCCATAGTGATATTTTCTGACAATGCCCTTTTTATTTTTCTGGCAATTTCACTGACTATTATCACATTATTTTTACACAGGTAACAGTTTCTGCACGTACACAAGATATGGTTTACGATATTAGTAGAAGAGTAGGCCTTTCTTTTTATGCACATTTTGAACATTTTCCATCACTACATTCAAAATGAAAAGAGGTCCATGGAAATCAAATTTGGTCTCATGTTTACACTTTTTCACAATGTGAATACGGGTTCTAGGCTCCAGCTAGATAGTCCATCAATTTAATTGTCTTTTGAATTGTCTTTTGTCCTTTGAATGCTAATATCCGAAAGCTGACGATTGGATGTATCAGTAGGTAATGTGTTACCTGCAACAGTAGCAAGGAGTTGTCCTCTATCATCAACGATTATTTTTATGTTGGCATTCTCTTTGAGTGCAATCATCCCTGGAGATCTCAATCTCGCATAACCACCAACATAAGAGTTGAATTTTGTCGGAATTCCAAAGAAATTTAATTCCTTACTGTCATGACAATGCATGCAAACATTTCAAATAGTGCTACCAATTGTACTTGTTTCATCGTTTAAACACTTCTCCTTGTCGGCATTCAATGCTACAATAACATTGTCATGTGAACACACTTGATTGAAATGCTCCATCTTCACTTTTTTTAAAGATATGACATGTGTTTATCGTTCCACTGCGTAAAAATTTACTGATTTAATACATGCAATAGACTAGGTAGTGTCGATAACCAGACATAGAATACCAGTGGGAAAGCCACGTCATGTCTCAGAGCAATCATAGAGTATAATTGTTAGAGCCGTAAACATATTTTGTCATTTTAAGATACGTACAAAAAAAATTTAATAAAGTTGAATAATTTCGAAGTTTAAAAAAATGGTTTGTTTTTATGAAAAAAATATTGAATTAGAACCACCCGTCATCATCATTATGAGTATCCAAAACTGGACTTAAGTTTCACATTTGAACTAGAGAATTGTATTTTCCATAATTTTCTTACAGGAAACTAGAGTTTACGGTCGAAAAACCCTTATTAGCTCAGATTTTACGGACATAGTTTTATTTTTCGATCCAAAAATAGGCTTAAGTTACACATTTGAACCAGAGAATTGTATTTTCCATAATGTTCTTACAAAAAACTAGAGTTTACGGTCAAAAACCCTTATTAGCTCATATTTTTACAAAAATAGTTTATTTTTCGATCCATAACTGGACTTAAGTTTTACATTTGAACCAGAGAATTGTATTTCCATAATTTTCTTACAAAAAACTAGAGTTTACGGTCAAAAACCCTTATTAGCTCAGATTTTATTGAAACGGTTTATTTTTCGATCCAAAACAGGACTTAAGTTTCACCTATGAGCCAACGAATTGTATTTTCCATAATTTTCTTACAAAAAAACTAGAGTTTTCAGTCAAAAAACCCTTATTAGCTCAGATTTTACGGAAATAGTTTTATTTTTCGATCCAAAAATAGACTTAAATTTCAAATTTGAACCAGAGAATTGTATTTTCCATAATTTTCTTAAGGAAACTAGAGTTTACGGCGAAAAACCCTTATTAGCTCAGATTTTACAGAAATAGTTTATTTTTCGATCCATAACTGGACTTAAGTTTCACATTTGAGCCAGAGAATTGTATTATCCATAATTTTCTTACAAAAAAACTAGAGTTTACGGTCAAAAAACCTTATTAGCTCAGATTTTAGGCTAGCAATTGGCCCCCCACTATCACACTATAGCCACGCTAAGACACCCCTCTGTCATCGTCCCATCCCCCCCCCCAAAAAAAAAAACTTTTCAGCCATTTCTAGTTAAAAATTTTATTTCAACTCATTCATTCGGTTTTTTTTTTTGCAAGCAATTCGCCCCCCACTATCATACTATAACCAAGCTAAGACATCCTTCTGTCATCAGCCCATCTCTCCCCTCCCCCCAAAAAAAACACTTTTTAGGCATTTCCTCGTTAAAAAATTTATTTTTAAGTCATCCATTCGGTTTTTTGTAAGCAATACGCCCCCAAACTATCACACTATAACTACTCCCTGACAGCCGGCTGCCATCTCCCTATCTCCCAACAAAACACTTTTCAGACATTTCTAGTTAAAAAATTTCTCAGACTACACTAAGTTTTACCATTTTCGACCTGATACCTTAAAAACTAGGTATCCTTTTCCCAGAAATAGACTTAAGTTTCACATTTGAACCAGAGAATTATATTTTCCATAATTTTCTTACAAAAAACTAGAGTTTACGGTCAAAAACCCTTATTAGCTCAGATTTTACAAAACAGTTTATTTTTAGATCCATAACTGGACTTAAGTTTCACCTATGAGCCAACGAATTGTATTTTCCATAATTTTCTTACAAAAAACTAGAGTTTACGGTCAAAAAACCCTTATTAGCTCAGATTTTAGGCTAGCAATTCGCACCCCACCATCCAAACTATAACTACGCTAAGACACCGCTCTGTCATCGCCCCATCCCCCCCAACTATCATACTATAACTACGCTAAGACATCCTTCTGCCATCAACCCATCTCTCCCCCAAAAAACACTTTTCATCCATTTCTCGTTAAAATTTTTATTTCCAAGTCATCCACTCGAGTTTTTTGTGTAAGCAATACGCCCACAAACTATCACACTATAACTACTCTATGGCAGCCGGCTGCCATCGCCCCATCTCCAAACAAAACACTTTCAGACATTTCTAGTTAAAATATTTTCCCAGATTACACTAAGTTTTACCATTTTCAACCTGACACCTTAAACTAGGTATCCTTTTTATCCTTTTCCCAGGCTACACTGTCTTTCTATGATGAACAAGTAAAATGTTCAATAAAACTTTAAAGTTAAGTTTTACCATTTTCGACCTGATACCTTAAACTAGGTATCCTTTTCCCAGACCACACTGCCTTTCTATGATGAACAACTAAAATATTCAAAAAACTTTAAAGTTAAGCTTTACCATTTTCGACGTGATACCTTAAACTAAGTATCCTTTTCCCAGACTACACTGCCTACCTATGATGAACAACTAAAATGTTCATCCCCCCATCTCCACAGAACACATAGAAGAAGTAAAGCTATCCATTATTAAAATTCTTTTCTTGCCATCTACATATCTCTTAGTATCAACTTTTTAGTATACTATAAGGTTAAACTCTATTTTAAATTGACAACACTGTTCAAACACCACTTGTGTATTATACAGAACACATCGAAGAAGTAAGGCTATCCATTATTAAAATTCTTTTCTTGCCATTTACATCGTTCTTAGTATCAACTTTTTAGTATACATAACGTTAAGCTCTATTTTCCAAATTGACAACACTGTTCAAACACCACTATGTGTATTATACAGAACACATCGAAGAAGTAAAGCTATCCATTATTAAAATTCTTTTCTTCCATCTACATCACTCTTAGTATCAAAACCCCTTTTTTAGTATACTATAACGTTAAACTCTATTTAAATTTGACCAACACTGTTCAAAAAATCACCACTTGTGTATTATACACAGAACACATCGAAGAAGCTAGCTAGGTCAAATCAAAAGACCATTTTTCATCGTTAACCATTTCCATAGATTTATATTGTTCAAATTTATAATAAATACGCTATGAGTTAACAACCCCGTAGGGGTTACCTTAACTGATAATCCACCAATTCGCAAATACTATACCCTTTTCTCCACCTTCATACGATCCAATTCGCAAATGCTATCTAGCTCTGTTTTTTTCCTATTATTCAATTAATATCGTTCGTATAGTCCAATTCGCAAATGCTAAACCCCTTTTTTTCTCCACCTTCATACGATCCAATTCGCAAATGCTATCTAGCTCTGTTTTTTTCCCTATTATTCAATTAATATCCTTCGTATAGTTCAATTCGCAAATGCTAAACCCTTTTTTTCTCCACCTTTCATACGATCCAATTAAAAAATGCTATTTTAGCTCTGTTTTTTCCCCTATTATTCAATTAATATCGTTCGTATAGTCCAATTCGCAAATGCTAAACCCCTTTTTTCTCCACCTTCATACGATCAAATTCACAAATGCTATCTGCCGACACATTCCTAACAAACTAATCTTGACTAAAGGCAATTGTCCAAAAAAATCATAAACCACTCTTGATAGCACATACTTCAAAGAAATGGAACAGTGGATAATGCATGGGTGATAGACAGCTTTTCCTACAAAATCATTCCTAAATACGCAATTTCACATTTTCTAGTTTTCGACTTTAAAAAAAAAAAAAACAATTATACTCTCAAAAACGTGTTTGACCACTTTATAGGTTTGCACGCTTTTTAGAATGTGCACGTGAAACTGTAGTGTCTCAGGTGTAAATTTTGATGTAAGTTCGAAACTGTGTACACCCTTACTACTGGCACAAAATAAACCCAAGCAGTATGGCAGGGGAGTACTAATACTACAGGCAGACTAGAGTTTGACCCCAAACAAATTGCAACAGAAATTATTTCTACACCATGTTGTAGAGAAAAAAAAAGCTGAACAACACATCCAACGTTGCACATTCAAGGTCGACGCAAAACTGGTAATATTTTGGCTTTTCGTTTTAATTTTTTCAGGTTTTCTTTAAAAAATTAACTGTCGGTAAAAGTTCGTTTTTCTGTATATGAAGTCCCGTCCCGATATAAAATTAAAAGCTGATCCCGAAAATCAAAGCAATTTGATTTGCAATTTATATAAAAAAAAAGTTTCATAATCATTAATATGTGATTTTACCCCTTCTCATCGTTGTGTGACCTCTTTTTCATCATGCTATCAGAAATAGACTATTCTGACATAAAATGATGAGCTGAGCCCAAAAATCAAATTAACCTGATGTAATGTGTACTAGAAAACCCCTTTCTTATTCATCAATATGCATTTTTTGCATTTTCATTTGACATGTTTCTTTTAGCACTTATACCTATTCGTCGATTGTTGGTAAAAACAAATTTCAACAGAAATGATTTTTACACCATGTTGTAGAGAAAAAAAAGCTGAACAAAATATTCAAAGTTTCACATTGTAGGTCAACGCAAAACCAATTTTTTTTTTTTGCGCATCTTGTCAGTTTTCTCACTTTTCTAACAAAAAAAAAATTAAGTTCCGGTAATTGTTCGTTTTTTTTTTCGTGAATTGAATTATTATCCCGATGTAAAAATACGAGATGAGTGCGAAAATCGAGTCAAATTTGGTGTGCGATGCATAAAAAAAAATCATAATCATCAATATGAGACTTTTACGCTTCTTGTCGTCGTGACCCCCATTTTTTTCATCAGACCATCTTTCGCTGGCTAAATTGTCGGTTTGAAATCTAATAATTAGTTGGCCTGAATCTGATCGTCGCTGGCTCCATCACCTGATGGGTTGGCCAAAAAATAGAGATTTCAAGATGTTTATTAAAATGCTTATTAGAAAAGGGAAATCATCTATGAAACTAGTTTTCAGCGGCCGACATTTAAAATTCCTCTTAGAATAAACTATTATTAACACACTGACTAGTCTTCACAACTGATAAAATTATCGAATCAACTTCATGAGCATTTGAAAGACAAAATCAAACTCCAACTACTATTCACAACTTATTCTTTTGACTCAGATATCTAAGCTTCGATGTTCTCTTCATCGTTATAGTTTTGAATTCTTGGAGAGTTAGAAAAAAACGCTGTCCCTTTGCACGTTTTACACGCTGCAGTGCAAGCTAAGCCGTTTTTAAAGCAGCTATATCTCGTTCAGCTGCATTCCAGTTGACAGGAGCACTTCACGATTTTCAGAAGCAGACAAGGGGCTGGTAGGACGTCAGTAGTCAATGGATGCAGGAAGTCATCTGTATTTTTCCCAACCCTATTTCTCGGTTTTAAGTTCAGAATAAGTATCTCCATCTGAACTTGGTAGAAAACCCTGTAACTGCATAATTTAGCCGCATCAGAAGTTGGTGGTAACTGTTCTGAGTGGACGAAGGTGCTAGCAGTAGGCACCTTCTTTTTATAAGCTTCCCAAGCGGAGTTCATTCAGATTTCCTCCTTTTGATTAGCCATATATCATGAGTGAAGCGTCTTCTTCCAGCAACTCTTACTTCCTCCTTCGAAGCTGACTTCAGCATGAAAAACTGAAGCTGATGTACAAAAATAGGCATCTGCCATTAGCTTCTGCAGAGTAAGGCCTTTTCTCACACAAGTGTGTGGATCCGTGAAGTAGAGTCAAAGCCTAAGATGACGTGATCAAAAATAATCAGATGGCATGTATCTTGGCCTAGCTTCTCTTTCAATTTGTGAGTATCCCATATTCGGGGAGCTTTGTTCGACTTTGCCTGAGATGCAGAGAATAGTTTCTTGCTTGATAGGTCACCAAGATAACACAATAGAACCAAAAGATCAGTATCGTCTCCAATGACGGCAGTGTCTTAATACCGGGAAGAAATCAACAGCAACTTGCACAATTGGGACATCTGCATCACCTGGTGCCTGGATTACGACGAAGCCCTTTGATCGGAGATAAACAGCCAACGCGCAGATAAACCTGGCCTTTTTTTTCTTGCAGGACAAGAACTCATCATTTTTTATCTTCAGCTGCATATCTGCTGTGAAGAATATCTAACGGCCGATTATACGACTTCTCTTTGACTTGGTCATATCCTTTATGGTAGCTCTGCCATCGTAGCCGTCAAAAACAATAGTGGCAGATAGAAACTTTTGGGTCAAGTAGGGTGCATAAAGGTCAAGGATCTCAGAGTATCGATCATTTTCGGCCCATGGAATTACTGTGCTTAAGAGCTCCACCGTAGATGATATATAGAATTCCCTTTGGGAAGGGCAGTAGAGTGCTCCTCAAGATTGCAAGCCTGTACTATAGCCTTAGCAAACTCTGGCTTGTTCGGAGACCGGATCATGCAAGAATATCAAAAGTGATGCCGAGTAGGAACACAGATCATGTTAAAAGTACTCAGATTCGGTGAGATTGATCCTCTTTGCTAGCGTGATGAACCTCTGAAAAAGTAGGGTGGGGTCCAGTCTTTTGCAATTTTCACCTGGATTCTGCTTTGTAGCAATTTGAACTGCCTGTTGTTTTCGTCAAAATACAAAATCAGCGACCAGCTTTCCAGACATGGAGTCAATGATTTTTAGGCCTAAATCTCTAGCAGAATCAACATTTGCATATTCGTAGTCTGTCAGACCGTTGGTGATGTTTCTTAGTTGAAGATCCTTATTAAATGGTGATTAATGTCCTTTTTCTAAGAAATCGATAACGATCTGGATGTCTTTACAGTCTCTTAGCTACCTCTGCTCAGACATTTCCTTATGTTGTTCACTAGCTCCAAAGAAAACCTTTGACATACCCTCCATCAGAAGATTTAATGCAGAGCAGACTGGTCGAGACAAAACCCATAAAGACCTTTGAACCTCTGTCATAACACTTCCATCGGTAAGACCACCAGCCGTTTTGAGACAACGCATGAGCTCTTGTTCAATAAAAAGATCCGTGAAGAGCCCACCCCAGAACCTATCAGAACGTCTGATCACATGCATCCCATTCTGGAAGGCTTGATAAACGGTGAAATGAAACTTGATAAACGTTCGCAGTGAAAACTTGTTATAGCTTGTTAGGTGGCAGATATATCGAATGACTTTTTGTATCTATAGATGGCAAGATATCAAACACGGGCATTAACGTGAATTAATAAATGAGAAATGAGGTAATTCTCAGTGACTTTTTAGCTAATGGCTTTTTCAATAGCTTTTGCAAAGTAACGATTACTTGTGGATTTGACCGAGAAATGAGAGAACTCAGGTTGCATAATTCCGTGTGATTTTTCTTTAAATTGTGTTTTTTTTGTATCTTTTAAAAGAGCTTTAACGGGGATTCAGAGACTCAGTTAGCCCTATTCCGTGTGATTTTTTTTTTTACTTGATGTGTCATTAAAACAATTTTTTGTGTTAAATAAGTAGTTTTTTGTTCTTTTAAAAGAGCTTTTACGGGGGATTGAGAGACTCAGTTGCCTAATTCCCGTGTGATTTTTCTTTACTTGATGGTCATTAAAAAAAACGAAATTTTTGTGTTAAATAAGTATTTTTGTATCTTTTTAAAAAAAGAGCTTTTACGGTGATTGACGAGACTCAGTTGACCTAATTCCGGGTGATTTTTTCTTTACTTGAATGGTCATTAAAAACGGAAATTTTTTGTGTTAAATAAGTCGTTTTTTGTATCTTTTAAAAGAGCTTTAACGGGGATTGAGAGACTCAGTTGCCTAATTCAGTGTGATTTTTTCTTTACGTGATTGTCCATTAAAAACTTTTTGGAAAATGCTTTATCCGGGGAAGAAATCACTTGGACAAGCGTGGGACGAAACGTTGATATAATTTTATTGCCAACGAAGGTAATAAAAGGGGTGTAGCTGCCTTCTGTGTGGTAACTAGTCTTCTAAACGAGCCAGTCTTAATTTATCAGCCCACTTTTTTTTTTTTACCAGCAATCGACGAATTGGTGGACAATAAGTGTTACAAGAAACATGTCAAATGAAAATAAAAAGTGCATATTGATGAATATGAAACGGATTTTCTAGTAGACATTACATCAGATTAATTTGATTTTTGGGCTTAACTCATCACTATATATCCGAATAGTTGTCTTCTGATAGTATAATAAAAAAGAGGTCACAACGATGAGAAGGGTTAAATCACATATTGATGATTATGAATTTTTTCTGGGACATTGCACATCAAATCTGCTTTCATTTTTCGGGCTCAGCTCTTCCTTTCACATCAGGACGGTACTTCATATACAGAAAAAAACAAACATTTACCATTAGTTCATTTTTTTGGAAAAAAATGAAAAAATTGACACGAAAAGCAAAAAAAAAAAACTTGTTTTGCGTCGAACTAAAATGTGCAATTTTGGATAGATTGTTCAACTTTTTTTTCTACAACATGGTATAAAAATCGTTTCTGTTGCAATTATTTTGGGTTCGACCCATATTTTTCGCTAGTTTCCCTGTACTATAAACAGTTTAACTGGGTAGGATTCAGAAAATATCATAAAAGAAAAAAGCCGAGAAAATTAATGCAACAATAATTTTATTAGTATTGTATTTGAAGCCGAGAGGCCACAAACTTTCTGTCACCCAAATAACAATGCATTGCTTATCTTATGATCTCATGTTTAAAAATAGCTTCTAACAATGTTTACCTATGTTTTGAAATGATAATTTTCTGTTTTTTTTGTTTGTTTTTTTTCCACACATTTAATATTTTTCCTGAGTTTTGCTGCAAAGATCTGTTTCAATTTTAAGTATCGCAAATGAAAATCCGGTGAACTAAAATACTATGCTCATCTGAACAAAATGACGCAAAATGTGTTATGTGTTTTCTCATAATTGAAGATTCTATGAATGTATGATCGCTCTTACCCAATGTTGTATAAATAAAATAAAACCATAAACATTGTTTTTTTCGCAGACATAGTTTGCTAATGAGCAAGTTTCTGATTTTTTTTTTTTTTTTTTTTTTTCTTAACGCATGGTTTTTAACGACTGTAACACCAATAGTAACTTTTTGTTCAGACTTTTGACAGCAAATATACCAAAAGTATCATTTTCAAAACCACAAAGTGCCATCGACGGTGAAAAAGAGTAAACAAAGCAGTAAGAATGTCCTTTGGCAGCCCTTGAACCTTTGAATGCATCCAAACTTATGACCACAGTTTATATAATATACCAGTAATTTTACCGCAGATGATTTCTGGCTCTTCATTCTCGGTGCGAACAAAAAACTCCTCTCACTTATTTCTGCACTTACTGTTCACTTATTGGTTGAGCCGGCCAAGTGGTTTTGTCAGTACTTGTTCCGTAGGTGATTATTCTTTGTCTACCCGTGAAAAGATCTAATGCCGCTTATGTTTAATCTATCTGCAAAAACGTTCTCTGGAGCACTCGCACCTTGGTCCGGGTTTTTATAATGGGTGAGATAGGGAAAGATCATACTGGATAATTATATAAACTGTGCTTATGACTTTCTACTGTTTTGGGGTAAAAACCTGTGAGCATCAAAAAAACCAGTGACGGTGGAAACACTGGCACTAACAATTCTTTCGGCAGAGTAGTCTCATTGTCTTGTGTTGCTGCTGGTCCCTGATTGGTCACGACAACAAAGAAAAGATGCACAAAGAGATTTCTAGAAGCATGTTTTTTCTCTGTTCTTGTGCAGCAGTACGACTTTATGGCTTAAAGAAATTGTAGGTCTTTTCCGGGTTGTACTACGCCTATTCAATTACCAAGTACAAGCCAGAATAATAAGATTCTTAGTTGATATTTTTCATTGGGAGGATGAATCTCTTAAGTTGAGTCGGAAATATCTTTACTAGACAGAAAAACCACGAGTTTGGCTTTTTAGATTAAGCCAGTTTTGCGCGTACTGACATAAATTACTCTTTTGGTTTTACCCATAGCGTAATGTTTAAGCCAGGTCCAAGTGTGGCAGCCTAAGGCTGCTATGAAATACTATCAGGTCGGATGATTCTAAAGTAGTTTGATTGATAATATAGTTTCTTCTTTGCCAATGCTTTTGCTGAGCACCTTTCCGATTTTTTAGCCTTTTTCTAAGCCAGATTCTAAAAGTGTTGTCCTAAAGACGGTTGTTCTGTATCGTTCTTCCAAAAAGGATCTGCAAAGTTTATAAAATAACATTATTATCTTGATTTGGAAAGAGTGCTTGTAGAATATTTTAAAAAATGCTTGAGAATGAACCGTGGACTGACCCCACTAGAAGCTGAAAAAACGCACCTACAGGTTTGCAGTTGCCAATAATGTTACTGTTCCAGAGGATGGAATGAATATCATCAAGCTTCCGAAGACTGACTCCTTTCATTTAAAGAAATAATTTGAGATATATCAGTAAGAAGACCAAAGGCAACGAGCCAATCTTCAGCTAGTGGTTTCAACAAGCATGTCGTCAATAATTTTTTTTGATAAGCTGTTTGATTTGTATCGCCAAATAGGTGTCGAGCTTAGACTAGATGATATACGGAACGAAGATGATATACAGAAAACGAATTAAGAGGATATAATAACAGATGGAATCAGAGTGGGCGAGTAGCAGGAGTAGTAGAAGCTCAATGTCCAGTAGGGGCACTAGTCATGTAGATATGACACAATATATATTTAATTTCATGAAGGAACATTAGAAGACTTAGCTAGAGAACGAAAGGGGGAGGAAGAGAGAGAAGAAAGAGAAATAGATACAGTAGCCAAAGAAAAAAAATGAGGAGGAAGATAGAGAGAAAAGAAAACACGTAATGGAAATGAATCGCACGGAGAAATTCCCAAAGAGCCTCAGAGATTGTGTACAGTAGTGTGTAATGCAGGCAATAAAAATTTAATTTCCTTCAACCAATGAAAGAAAATGAAGATGCACATTTATACACTAGACAATTTTGAAAAAAAACGGCGGAACTAAGCGAATGGCTGAGAGAAAACTGGGTGATAGTAATACGGCCCTTCCTTAACTACAAAGCACAAACTGTTTTTACTGAGGCATTACCGATGCACTACTCAAGAGATTTTTGAAAGACTAAAACAAACCATTTTTGAGAAGTTTCAACTCTACCCCGAGCACTTCCAAAGAAGGTTTAGAAGCGAAAGAAAACGAGACAACGAAACTTACAAAGAATTACGGTTACAAATTGACTTTAGATAAGTGTTTAAAATGACTGGAGCTAGTACAGAATTATAGAATGTTGGAAGACCCAGAGGAGATAGAAGAAAAGATGACGGAAGTGATAGAAAAAACAGTAATGGAACAATTTTAAGAAAATACCTATCCGAATATGAGAATGTACCTAAGAGAGAAAAATCCCCAAACAATTGAAGAAATGACCAGAATTAGCAGATAGGCACAACGACATTAGGAGGGAGGCATTCCCGCCAAGAAGAAGGCTAGGAGGTAGTGGTAGACACTTAAAATGAATACCCGCACACAGAAAATACAAACAATGCTAGCCAGACATAACACAAGCAAACACAAATAACGTGCTACCATTGTAACTCCGTCGGCAACTACAGCACCAATTACCCAAATAAAGATGTTAGACAATCCGGCCAAAAACAGGAACAGTAGGATATTACCTGTTCGATGACGATTTATTATTATTATTGTAAATGGTAAAGTAAAGAAAACTAAAAGAGAGAAAAAAGATGCAAAGCGGAACTACAATTTACGAATTCAATTTTCATTTAGCGACGAATTAATTCCTGATACTGTGACAAAAGTAAAGAAAAGTAAAAGGGAGAAAAGAAAAATTAAACGGATATACAATGAAGAGATGCAGTCAAAGGGGGTGGACACTGGAGTCAAAATTCAAATTTAATGATATAAATAATTAAAAAATATAACGAATAGACTGTAAAAAAATATAAATGTTTTTACTTTTATAACTTTACTAAATCAAATAATATTAACATTTTGATTACTAAATATCAGTATATGTATATTAAACTGACAATGCACATTCATTTGTACTTTTTTCAGTAAATTGCAAATTATGTTCTGGCCTTGGGAAGGCATAGGGGTTTTGAGCCCAACTTATGTTAATTTCTGCTTGTTTTGAGTTTGACCGGTTTATTTATTGTAATTTCTGTTTTCTGTTCGTTTTGGGTTTCGTTTATTTATCGATGCTGGTTTGTAGTAGTTTCACGCTTGGTAGATTATTTGATATTATTTTTCTGCTCATTTTTTTTAATAGAGTTCTTTACTTTTCTTTGAAAAAACTTATTTTTGGAAAAAGTTTTTTTTAATTAATTTCTGTTCGTTTTTTATTGACATAGTCTTTTCAGGGAAATAGAACATAATACTTTAAATCTTTTCGTTTTTTATGACTTTATAGTTTGGCCTGCTATTTGTATGCTGGAGAAAAATTTCAGCAATTTTTAACAATATACACCCTTTTAAAAATCTGAAAACAAAATAGTAGTGTTTAATTTCGTTTCATACCTCCTCTAGTTGACCTGAAATACTTTCTCTGCTTATTTTCTTTGATAGCTTGGATACATTTACGCTATTTTGACGGGGTTAAATTATCAGAGCAGAAGTAGCCCCGAAAGTTTGAACATAATACCCTCAGTCGTTCTTGGATACTGCTGAGATGCCTTGTTGGGAATTAGCATTAACACAGTGCATTTTGATTTAAAACTTAAGGCGACATTTAGTTTTTAAACATAAAGGCAAATGGGAGGGTGGGCAATGGGAGGGGGATATTAGTTGCCCTCCAGTCACTTTCGACTATTAAAAGGGCATCAGCCCTTTCTATTATCAATCGAATGAGCCTTTTCGAAGTTGCTACGACAACTCCTTCGATACGAAGTGCCCTAGTCTAAACAACAACACAAAATCGTACATTATACCCACATCGATCTTTACTATAATTTTAAATATAAAAAAAAACAAATTTTTGAAACTGAAAGTAAGGAGCGACATTAAAACTTAAAACGAACAGAAATTATTCCGTATAATAAAGGGGCAGTCCCCTCCTCAAATCGCCTCACTCTTTTACGCTAAAGTTTTTCATTGTTTTAAAAAATAAAGCTGTGAGACAGAGTCAAACTTTAGCGTAAAGAGCGAGGCGTTGAGGAGGGGACAGCCCCTTTCATATACGAAATAATTTCTGTTCGTTTTAAGTTTTAATGTCGCTCCTTACTTTCAGTTTAAAAAACTTATTTTTTTGTATTTAATTTCTGATCGTTTTTTAGCTAATGCAGCTTTTATTTTGGCTCACCGTCATTGAATAAGTAAAGAAAATTTGCATAAAAATTTTACTCTTCTTTTGCTAAATGGCTGTCTCTAAATTTGGTTCTGACGTAATTTACACAACTTAACTTAAGTAACGAACTTCTATATTCGTATATTTTTTCTTCTGGCAAAAAATACAAAGTTGCAGATTTTTGCAGATATGAGCTTGAAACCTATGTAATAGGGTTTTCTGATACGCTGAATCTGACGGTGGGATTTTAATTCAAATTCTTTCACTTGTAGGGGATGTTTCCTCCCTCTTTAAAAAATCAGGTAAATTTTTCTCAGGCTCGTGGCCTTTGATGAGTAATACTAAACTTAATAAAATTTATATATTTAGAATAAGCATTATAAGCCCATTCTTTTGATACATTTATTGACATCAAAATTCCGTGTTTAAAAGTTTCGATTACTATTGAGCCGTATCGCTTGTTTTTTTTTGTTTGTTTTTTTTTTTTGTTTTTTTTTTATTACGTATATGTTAATACGTATATGAGGGGGTTCTCCCTTATTCAATACCACGCTCTTTACGTTAAAAGTTAAAAAAAAAAAAAATTAATTCACAAACCCCTGAATCACAAAGGCCGTTTAATTAGAATAGATAGCTCTTTTGAAAGCACTAAAAAAAAATGTAGCGTAAAGAGCGAGGTATTGACTTGGGGGAGAACCCCCTCATATACGTAATAATTTTTGTTCGTTTTGAAGTTCTAATGTTGCTTCTTACTTTCAGTTGAAAAAACTTGTTTTTTTTAATTTAATTTCTGATCGTTTTTTAAATAATGCTTGGAAATCCGGCGCACCCTTCATAGAAACGTCCCTTACCCCAAAGAAACATCCTCCACGGAAAGATTCTCCCGAGTAACCCCCTCCTCCAGCCCCCCCCCCCCCCCCCCCCCCACACCAGAAAACAATCCTTCCTGAAAATGTCTGTATACTTCCCAATAACCAATACAATATGTAAGCAATGGGCAAAGTTCATATCTTGCAGCCCTTCCCCTGGAACTGCTGCGGGGGATTAAGTCATCCTAAAAGACATATTTATTAGATTTCGACTATGCTGAAGAAAATGGATAACTCAAAATTTTAATTGGGTGACTTTGAGAAAAAAATGATCTTGGGAGGGGGCCTAGTTTTCCCTCCATTTTTTTTCGAGGGCACGCATCGTGATCTTTCTTCGAGCAAAAAATGTAAATTTCCACCTTTTCGCAGATAGGAGCGTGAAACTTCTTTAATAGGGTTCTCTGATAAGCTGAATATGATGGTGTAATTTTCGTTAAAGTTAATTAAAAATGCAAAATTCCACATTTTTGCAGATAGGAGTTTGAAGCTTCTTTAATAATGTTCGTTAATAAGCTGAATCTGATGGTGTGAATTTCGTTAAAGTTAATTAAAAAAATTTGCACTTAAAACAAAATTTTATTATTTAAAAAAAATGAGTTGTGACAAAGTCAAACTTTAGCGTAAAGAGCGAGGCGTTGAGGAGGGACAGCCCCTTTCATATACGGAATAATTTCTGTTCGTTTTAAGTTTTAACGTCGATCCTTACTTTCAGTTAAAAAAAACTTTTTTTTTATTTCATTTGTGAACGTTTTTTAATCAATACAGGTTTTGATTTTGGCTCACCGTGCATGAATAATTAAAACGAAATTTGCATATTAATTTTACTTTTATTTGGTTAAATGGCTTTCTCGAAACTTGTTGAATTTATTTACGGAACGTTTTTATTAGTAGTAAATATACGTAACTTACGAATTAACTTACGTAACGATCTTCTATATTCATATATTTTTAATACGTATATTAGGGTTTTGCCCCCTAGTCAGTACCTTGCTCTTTAAGCTAAAGTTCGAATTTTGTTCCAATTCTTTAAAAATGACCCCTTAATCACAAAGGCCGTTAATTAGAATAAATAGCTCTTATGAAAGTACTAAAAAAATCTTTGACTTAAAGAGCGAGGCATTGACTAGAAGGTGAACCCAATCATATAGCTAATATTTTTTTGTTCGTTTTAAGTTTTGATGTTGCTCCTTACTTTTCAGTTGAAAAACTTGTTTTTTTATATATTTAATTTCTGATTTTTTTTTTTAAATAATGATGGGAAATCCGGCGCCCCCTTCATAGTAATGTCCCTTCCTCCATGAAAACTTCCTTCATGAAAAGGTCCTCCCATATAACCCCCGACCCACCCCCACCCCCCACTACCAGAAAAAATTCCCCCTGAAAACGTCTGTATACTTCCCAATAACCAATACTATATGTTAACATTGGGTAAAGTTCATAACTTTCAGCCCTCCCTCTGGGGGCTTCGAGGGATTAAGTCATCCTAAAAGACATAAGTTAATATTTTCGACCATGCTGAACAAATGGCTATCTCAAAATTTTGATCGGGGTGACTTTGGGAAAAAAATGAGCGTGGGAGGGGGCCTAGTTGCCCTCCATTTTTTTGGTCACTGAAAAAGGGCACTAGAACTTTTAATTTCCGTTCCAATGAGCTCCGCCACGATATTCTAGGACCACTGGTCATACGATCACCCCTGGGGAAAAGAAAAAAAACAAAAAAAAAAAAACAAATAAACACGCATCCGTGATCTTTCTTCTGGCAAAAATGGAAAATTCCACATTTTTGTAGATAGGAGCTTGAAACCTCTTCAGTAGGGCTCTCTGATACGCTGAATATGATGGTGTGATTTTCATTAAGGTTCTATAACTTTTAGGGGGTCTTTCCTCCTTTTTTCAAAAATCAGCCAAATTTCTCAGGCGCGTAACTTTTGATAGGTAAGATTAAACTTGATGAAATTTATATATTTGAAATCAGAATTAAAATCTGATTCTTTTGATGTATCTATTGGTATCAAAATTTCGTTTTTTTTTTAGTTTCGGTTACCATTGAGCCGGTCGCTTGAGCCTTACTTACAGTTCGTTACCACGAACTGTTTGAAAATTTCAATCCTTCCAATCACTTTCTACTATTAAAAAGGGCAGTAGGCCTTTCGATTTCCAATCGAATGAGCCCTTTTTGAGTTTCTACGACAACGCTTTCTATCAACACCTTACATGCCCCAGGGCATAAATTACAACCCTTACCCTAAGGGCTGTGAGGGTGGTTGTCATCCTCTATGACATAATTTCCAGAACTTTCAACTACTTTAAACAAAATTGCTATCTCAAAATTTTGATTGGATGTTATTGGGAAAATGGGTGGGCGTGAGAGGGACGTTAGTCACTCTCCAATCACTTTCAACTATTAAAAAAAGTCCTATCCCTTTCAATTTCCAATCAAATGAGCCCTTTTGAAGTTTTTAAGACAATGCTTTCAATAAAAACTTATATGCCCCCAGAGCATAGCTTACAACCTTTGCCCTGAGGGCTGGGGGGATTTCATCCTTAAAGGCCCTAGTTTCCAGAACCTTCTACTACGTTGAACAAAATGGCTATCTGAAAATTTAGATTGGATGTGTTTGGGGAATGGTGGGCGGGAGAGATTGGTTAGTTACCCTCCAAGCAACTTTCGACTATTAAAAAGGGCACTAGCCCTCTCAATTTCCAATTGAATGAGCCGCTTTTGAAGTTTTTACAACATCGCTTTCTATAAAAACCTTAAATGCCCCCAGGGCATAACTTACAACCCTCACCCTGAGGCTGTGGGTGAAGGGGTTGTTATCCTTTAAGACCTAATTTCCAAAACTTTCAACTACGTTTAATAAAATGGCTATCTAAAAGTTTTGATTGGAGTGTTTGGGGAAAACGTGGGCGTGAGAGGCGACTGTTAGTTTTTAACGACAACTCTATCTATAGAAACCTAATATGCCCCCAGGGCATAACTTACAACCTTTGCCCTGGGGCTCTGAGGGATCTGTCATCCTGAAATACATAGTTTCCAGAGCTTTCAACTACGTTGAACAAAATGGCTATCTCTAAACTATGATTGAATGTGTTTGGGGAAATAGTGGGCGTGAGAGGGGGGCCAATTACTCTCCACTCACTTTCGACTATTAAAAAGGGAAATTTCAATTTCCAATCAAATGAGCCCTTTTTGAAATTTCTACAACCAATTTCTATATAAACCTTATATGCCCCCAGGGCATAACTTACAACCCTTGCACTGAGGGCTCTGAGGGGGTTATCATCCTAAGAGACCTAATTTCCAGAACTTTCTACTACGTTGAAAAAAATAGATATCTCAAAATTTTGATTGGATGTATTTGGGGAAATGGTGGGCGTGAGAGAGGGTTAGCTGCCCTTCAATCACATTTCGACTATTAAAAGGGCACTAGCCCTTTCAATTTCCAATCGAATGAGCCCTTTTTGAAGTTTTTTACAACATCGCTTTCTATAAAAACCTTAAATGCCCCGGAGCATAACTTACAACCCTTGCCCTGAGGGCTGCGGAAGAGGGTTGTCATCCCTTAAGACCTAATTTCCAAAACTTTCATCTACGTTTAATAAAATGGCTATCTAAAACTTTTGATTGGATGGTTTGGGGAAAAGGTGGGCGTGAGAGGCCACTATCAAAAAGGGCACTAGCCATCTCAAATTCCAATCGAATGAGCTCGTTTTGTAGTTTTCCTCGACAACTTTTTCTATGAAAACCTATTTTCCCCCATGGCATAACTTATAACCCTTGCCCTGAAGGCTGTGGTTGGGTTGTCATCCTCAAAGACCTAGTTTCCAGAACTTTCAACTACGTTGAACAAAATGGCTATCTCAGAATTTAGATGGGATGTGCTTTGATAAATGGTAGGCGTGAGAGGGGGGTTAGTTGCCCACCAATCACTTTCGACTATTAAAGAGGGCACTAGCCATTTCAATTTCCAATCGAATGAGCCATTTTTGAAGTTTCTACGACAACTCTTTCTATAAAAACCTTATAGGCCCCCAGGGCACAACTCATAACCCTTGCCCTGAGGGCTGTGGGGGGGGGGGGGGGGGGGGGGGGGGTGTCATCCTTAAAGACCTAGTTTCCAGAACTTTCAACTACGTTAAAAAAATGGATATCTCAAGATTTGGATGGATGTGTTTTGGGAAAAGGAGGGCGTGGGAGGGGGGTTAGTTGCCCTTCAATCACTAATGACTATTAAAAAGGGCACTAGTCCTTTCAATTTCCAATTGAATGAGCCCTTTTTGAAGTTTCTACAACATCACTTTCTATAAAAACCTTATATACCCCCAAGAGCATAACTTACAACCCTTGCCCTGAGGGCTGTTGGGGGGGGGGGGGGGTTGTCGTCCTTAAAAGACCTAATTCCAAAAAATTTCAACTACGTTGAATAAAATGGCTATCTAAAAATTTTGATTGTATGTGTTTTGGGAAAGGGGGACGGGAGAGAGGGGAGGGGGGGTTAGTTGTCCTCAAATCACTTTCGAATATTAAAAAGGGCACAAGCCCTTTGAATTTGCAATCGAATGAGCCCTTTTTTCAAGTTTTTACGACAAAGATTTCAATAAAAACCGTATAAAGCCGCCAGGGCATAAACTTATAACCCTTGCCCTGAAGACTGTAGGGGGAGTGTCCTGCTCAAAGGTATAATCTCCTGAACATTAAACTGCCCTGGAACAAAAAATGGTTATCTCAAAGTTTTGATTGGATGTGTTTTGGGGAATGGTGGGCGTGAATGGGGTGTTAGTTGCCTTCCAATCACATTCGACTATTAAAAAGGGCATTAACCATTTCAATTTCCAATCGAATGAGCCCTTTTTGAAATTTCTACGACAACGCGTTCTGTAAAAACCTTATATGCCCCCCAAGGCATAACTTATACCCTTATCCTGAGGGCTGTGGGGGGGGGGGGGGGTTGTCATCCTTAAAGAGATAATTTCCAGAACTATTAACTACGTTGAAAAAAATGGCTATCTTAAAATTTTGATTGGATATTTTTGGGGAAAAGGTGGGCGTGAGAGGGGTGTTAGTTGCCCTCCAATCATTTTCGACTATTAAAAAGGGCACTAGCCTTTTGAATTTCTAATCGAAAGAGCCTTTTTTGAAGTTTTTACGACAACGCTTTCTATAAAAACCTTATATTCCCCAGGGCATAACTTACAACTCTTGCCCTGAGGGCTGTGTGGGGAGTGTCCTCCTCAAAAACACAATTTCTATGTAGAATCAACTACGCTGAACAAAATGGCTATCTCAAAATTTTGATTGGATGTGTTTCGGGAAATGGTGGGCCTGGAAGGGGTGTTATTTGCCTTCCAATTACTTTCGTCTATTAGAAGGGCACAAGCCCCTCCAATTTCCAATTGAATGAGCTCTTTTCGAAGTTTCTACGACAACTTCTTCGATACGAAGCGCCCTGGTCTAAAGGAAAAAAAATAATAAATAATACATTTTGCCAACATCGTTCTTATATGCCCCCAGGGCATAACTTAAAACCCTTGGTCTGAGGGTTGTGGGGAGTGTCCTCCTCAAAAATTTTTTCTATCTGGAAATCAACTACGCTGAACAAAATGGCTATCTCAAAATTTGGATTGGATGTTTTTGGGGAAATGGTAGGCGTGGCGGGGGTGTTAGTTGCCTTCCGATACTTTCGACTATAAAAACGACACAAGCAGCTCCAATTTCCAATCGAACGAGCCTTTTTCGAAGTTTCTACGACAACTCCTTCGATACGAAGTGCTTTAGTATAAAAAAAATAATAATAATACATTGTGCCAACATCGTTCTTTACTTAGGCAGCGCGGTTGCGCTGCTTATGATGTGGGGTTGTTTCCACCGATGGAAATTAAGAGGCTAGTTCAGCCAATTTTTCATTTCATGATGTCTGGCATCATCGAATGTGCCAGAACTTGACTCACTTCTACTAAGTGTTGGTGAGAACGCGAAATTTTTAGATATAATCAAGCTTAGCACGATTAATTTCCACAAATCGTCTGGATTATCCCTTCTTCGAAATTCCAAGCTTGATGAAGAGAGCCATACAGACAGACAATAGCTTTGATTGGTTGGACAAAGATACTGAATGGCAATGGAACTAAGCAAAGCGGTTGGTAGTCAGAGATCCATTAGCCAACGGGTAGCTGCAGTGGAGAGGTACAAAAGAAAAAAGAAAAGAGAAGATAAATAAGTTTGGTGATTTTGAAGTTGGTGTTATTTATTTTATGATTTTTATGTCATGATTTATAAGATTTATGTGCCTTACGAGGCTCAAGCCAATCTACCGGATTAGTGGCCATTTATCTTAGGAGGGAGATGGTGGAACCTTCGGTTCTTGTTTTCAGATAAATGCCCTTCCTTGTTTCTTTTCGGTTCCGTAATTATCCGCTTTCCCCTTTTTGGTAATTATTAATTTTCTTTTAATATTGGCTAAGCCATTTTTCTTCCTTTCACTGCGTAGGCAGCTAAAACCACGAGGTGTAACTGGGCAGTTTTACGGGTGACTCACCATAGCTAAAAGTTATTTCCAGATAACAAGTTTGGTCTAAATTAATGGGGGTGGAAAACAGAGGTAGATCCAGGGGAGAGAGAGGGGTCGCACTCCCCCCCCCCACCTAGTGTAGTCTAAAGTAGTGTAATTTACTTAATTAACTCAAGTTTGCGTTAATTAAACTGGCTCCTAACGCACGTTTACCGGATCAACCATTTTGCCCCCCCCCCCCCCATTTTTTTATCAGATCAACCTATTTTGCCCCCCCCCCCTCCCCTAAAAAAATCGTCAATCTGCCCCTGGTGGGAAAAAGGGTCATAAAGTTTATTCATTTGATTTAGGATGGTAATCGGTAACGGTCTGGATTGGCTGGAAAAGTGTTGCTGCCGGGAAGAATCCACCCGCAGCACATACGCGGCTGAACATTCTAGGGCTAGGATTTTTACTTTATTTATCAGTTTTTGTGCTGAGTTGAAAGTGAACAGTAAGAAATCTTTTCTTTATATCTTTGATTTTCTTTGATTAGCCTAAGTAGAGTACGAAGCCTATAGAGCGGCTGAGAATAAATTATTTGACATAAGAAGTGAATCCTATACGCAGCGAGGGACAGAAAAGGAATTTGGGAGGCTTAATCTTGGTGCCTGGGGCCACTTAGTGTGACACTTTTGTAACCCCAAGGAAAGTACACTTGTCAGAGAACCTTGACGATTTGTAAACCGCCAGAGACGACAAGCAGAAATCCCAGCAGGTTTCTCTAATAGAATCAGAGGTTTCCCCAATATAAGAGCGAATCGTCAATAAACTTCAAATCACCCTCCCTCCCTCCATAATAGTTATGAAACATCAACTCCAACAATTTTTGCTCCCCTGAAACACTTCGCCCCAACAAGGCATAAACAAGTAGCACAAACTACGTTAGGGGAACGGGGAAAAACTGTGACTGATGGATTTCGTGACAGGTCTGACACATGGCATTCCTTCTGGCACACTATTGCTAGCCCACTCAAGCAGATGGAGGAATGGTAACCTAATCTTACCAGCAATAAAGCACTTTGTCATAAAAAAATAACAGATAATGATAATTCAATTGCTTTACTTTTAGACAACCATGACAGCAACTTAGAGGTGCGTGTGGTCGACCTGTGTAAGAGGTTTGGCATCACAACGCTTACCCTTCCCACCCCACTGTTCACATAAGTTGCAACCCCTGGACGTTAGAGTCTTTGGACCATTTAATTGGGAACTAAAACAAAAAATAAACAAGTAGTATGATCTGAATCTGTGGCAGAGCTTTCTTATGAGCTATATTTGTAGATTCTCCCGTAGATAGAAACATAATTTCATCATTCAGGTCGACGCGAATATATCCTTTCAATTACGATGTTTTTTTGAAAATTGCTTTCCTTCCCTTTTTCAAAAGAAGTTCAGGCTTCAAGTGAAAATCACAGAGCCAATCAGACCATGAAACTAAAGAATGAAAATTTCAGCTGGAGGATGGAAATTCTGACGGATCGCTTCATGGTGAACCATCTGAACCATCTAAATAATTTAAAGCTTTATAATCTGTTACTGCTGGTGAATGCCCGTTGATAAGATTCGCTATCACTAAAGGGTCAAAAAGAGAAGTTTTTTAATGCACTAGGACCATGGAAATCACCGAAAAATAAAGTAAAAGTAAGTTTCTTAAGATACCACGAGGATAAATCCTTGTTTCAAGAGATGGAAGACATAGCTTATGACTGCAAACCTGACTTGGTTGTCAAACTACCTCTCCCAAAAGGCACTGGTGGAACTTAGCTACGATATCGAAACGTAGCTACGCATTCGATTGAGATATTTCATCCAACAGCATTCATTAAAACTTAACCTCAAATGTTCTATTTTGTATTTTCAATTGTTTAGCATCTGGGCCGATATTCGTCCACATCTGTATTTTAATAGACGAAATCCATTTTCAGCGTGTCCAAATTCACACCAGGGAGTGTCAAAAGTCTTCCTACTGCGTGAGGTGACTTAGGACAGTAAGCAAAAACAGAAAAAATGAATTTCAGATGCGGTTAAAAAAAGAAAACAATAACTTTGGACGAAAGAAAATTCACGGCAAAATATTTTGTTTAAGCTTGTGAAGTCATCAATCAGCAAAATACGCTCGAGAATAGAACTTCTCAAAAACAGCTGTCCGCGATAACTCCAGTTTCCCCGAATGATGAATGAAAATGAAGTCCAAATAAATATGCGGTTAGAAGACATGTGACAACCATAATCACAACGAATCCAAAACGAAAATGAAGTAAAAAAAATCTTCAATTAGAAGACAAGAGAAAACTAGAACTATAGCAAATTAAAAGCGAAAATGAACCAAAAAAAATTATTAGAAGACAAGCGAAATGAAGAATGACAACAAATCAAAAATAAAATAAAGCACAAAGGCATATGCAGCTAGAAGACATGATACAACGAGAATCACAAAGAATCAAGAAGGTAAATAAAGCACAAAAAAAAATCTTCGGTTAGAAGACAAGCGAAAGCAAGAATGACAACAAATCAAAAACAAAGATGGAACTCAAAGAAAAGTGTGGCTAGAAGACATGCAGCAACGAGAATCACAAAGAATCAAAAACGCAAATGAAGCACAAAAAATAATCTTCGGTTAGAAGACGAGCGAAAGCAAGAATCACAACAAATTAAAAGCGAAAATAAAACACACACAAAATATGTGGTTCTACAAACAGCACCATCGCAAATTTTAACGGCAACACACTATGTCACACAACCCAGTACTAACCTACAAAGATGCCGGGAACGACGCAAGTGTTAATTACAAGTCATTGATACCCTGTAACATTGTATATATTCACTGCGGAGCCCTCTTCTTTCCCGAAGAAAACAAAGCAAACAAAGATGATTAATTAGCAGATTGCTGCTTGAATGGTCAACTTATGCTGCCACATCCAGTTTCCAAATGAATTTGTTTGCCTTTTTTAACGACGTCACTCGCTCTTCAATGAGTTTCACAAACGAATCAAAAATTTAAACTCATATTTTGCTTTAGCTTATTCACCGTAAGCGATGATCAAACTATGAACAGTAGCTATGTTTTTAGCTTCTAAGTAGCTGGACAAATTTAACACAGAATAAATTTGGCGGCACATCCAGCACAAACCCCTAAAGGTAATTTTGAACCACCTTCAAATGGCAAGTGTTCTTTTCATATCCCAATGATGCTGTTGACGAACGCCTTGCGCAGCGTTTTAAATAATTGGATCCCTCGTACCTTAATGTATCTGATGGAAAAAATAGTGCAAGACTAATCAATTATGCTAAAGGTTATATTAGGATGCGACAAATAGAGGGTGATGTAAATTAGAGCGCTGCTTTACTGGGACAACAACCTCCAAACGTAAAGATTATTTTTACTGTGGCAGATGGTTTAGACTAGAGACGGTTCAACCGTTCTACGTGTAATGAAGTATGCGTTGTTTTTACTTTTAATACTAAGCATAGTTTTTTCTGTCAAATGAAATATTTGTATTTCAGTTTTCAGTATTCAGTATGTATTTTCAGTATTCAGTAGTTTTCAGTATGTATTTCAGTATTCAGTTTTAAGCCAAACTGTTTTCAGTTTATAAAATTGCGACCATTGTGTATAGTCCTTTACCTACCCATTGTTTTATCTAACTTGAAAATCAGGATAGACCCGTGGGTGTGCCACTTCAAACACTTTATGCAAGTCGTCCATATCTAACATGACTTGAATTTGAGCAGAATTGCATCGTTTTTTGACCTGAAAACGCCAAATGTCTTTCTATGCAAACTGTAAAACCATACCTGCTTCAGAGGGGCTTTAATGCTTTACATTTTTGAGGACGACTTTTCCAACAATATCTTGTCAATACATTTATTTGTGTTGAACATCATCGCATCCAATAGATATAATTTAACCTGAAAATCTTTATCGCCGATAACTACGTAGGTGTTACAAGACTTATCAGCAACGCAGCTGAGAAACAGACACTAGTTGTTGGTGAAAAAGTAGTGCTATCCTCATCATTCACCGGATTAATACGCTACTATGCTGAACATTTTGAAGATAAATTTGCTATTGTTCGTCACCATGTATCACCAGATTTCTTCATGATTATAACTTGCAATCATGATTTTCCAGAAATTAAAGAAGTAGCGCGTATTATATCTGATTAATAATTTTTTAATTTTTACGAGTATTAATACTTTTAGAAAAAACTTGTCATACCTAGAGCTAAAAGAATGGGAGTTTAGTTATTGGAAATAATTTCAAAAAGTGACAAAAGTTTAGAACCGACTATTGACAAAATTTGACAATTGGAAAAAATTAACAAAAACTTACAATTGACAATAATATTGACAATAATAAATTGAGTTACGGCTTAATTCCTGCTCTCACTTCAGTTTGAATCTCACTTTTTACTTTGATTTGAAATGTTTTTAATCTTTATTTAGTGAAAATTAAAAGCAAGATAAAAATTCGGAACGCACAGAATTATCCTGTACATGAGCAGGGATACTCCCTTACTTGTAGCTTTGGCCCAAAGGGGCCTAAAATATTAGCCTTATAAATTCTATTTGTTAGATGTTAAAATGTTTATTTACAAGCTGAGAATGACAGTTTTGTGCCATATTTTCCTTAGAGTTAAGTTTTATAGACTTCCTATATATTGCTTGTGTTGTTTTTTATATCTTTTTTATGTGAAAAGCCTCAAACTCTAAAGGGGATGTGCAATTTTATTTTTAAACCTATAGGCAGTAGAAAAAATACTGAAGCACTCAGCTTAAAAAACGATGAAAACGATCTCAACCTCCCTAATTAAGCATTAGCAATACCTTGAATTTGATGAGGTTAGGAGCAACTAATTGACAATAAAACAATTTGGCGTTATGCGCGGTATGGGTCAACAATTAATAAACTTCCTATTTGTTGTTAATTTTTGTTTTCTTCAGAAAAGAACACTGCTTTTTCTCAATAATCAGTTATTGTTCAGATTTTATTTTCTAAACATCAAAAAAACGTGCTCAACTATTTTTTTTTTTTTTAATCCCACCTCCTCTCCTCTCGGTAACATAATAATCTTTTTCACTTAATTTCAAACTTTAATGTTTTTCAATTAATTTCAAACTTTAACAAAAAAACGTGCTCAGCTATCAAACAAAAAAAAAGCTTTTCAAATTTTGGGGGTCTGACCTGTCTCCTTGTCAATGCCAAGGATAGTAAATATTTAATGACTAAAACCTGAAAATAAACGTGCAAATATATTTACTAAACTAAACCAATGTTAATTTTTTTTGAATATCAGAACAATTAGTCAAATCAAGTATAGCTTGATATCTTTCCAAAATTAGAATAAAAACTTTTCTCTTCAAAATTTCAGTCGTGTTAATCTTTAGATAAATTTGAGACACGTGTTTTGTAATTTCAAGCGAAACCCAGATATCAAACCTGATTAATTGGCATTATTTCTTCTTTAATATAGTTAAACCATTTCAATAATGTAAGAATTACACACGAATTTATATGCACTGACATTTCTGGAAGACATCTACTTGAACGTAAGCCAAGCTTTGGGATTATCCACTAAAAATTTTTCGACAATGGAACTACTGAGACCTCTATTACTCATTTTTGGTACAACGTTGTCAAAGATATGTGTATAACCATGACCGCCAAATTTAGTTAGGCGATGCTTTGTGTGAATATCATGAGATAATAAATTCGGTCTTCAAAATTTTCATCGACAAGCTGCCAGATACGTTGAATTCGTTGAGCATCTGACGGCATATCAATTGCTTCGTTGAGTTGATAATAAGAGCACTCAATTCCAAATAAGTCGAATTCACAGTAACATCCAAGTTCAGCAAATTCTGATAGTTGTCCTTCGTCAAAAATTGTTCCTGGAAATATGGTAAATTAAGCTTTGTAAGTTAGCTTGTTTAATATTTGTGGTTCTGTTATCATAGCCTGTATTGATTTTCAAAAGCACTAAAATATGCTTCAAACATAGTTGCAAACATGTCTGAGTCTTAGAAGAAAGAAATTTTCGGAAGATTTTTTTTCTATTTAGGTAAGGGAGGGGACTCAAATTTCAGATTCGAAATTTGAACTCTGTAAGGCCTGTACACACAAAAAAAGCCCTAAGTATGTTAAATTCACAGTAAGAACAAAGCTCGACAAATTCAAACACCTACACTTCTTCAAAAGGATTTCTGGAAATGTGATCAATTTAGCTTCCTTGAGGTTGACCAGCTTTTTGTTTTGGCTTTTTAGATGGTTTTTTCCCTCGTCCTAATTCCCATATATGTAACAATAAAGGCCCAATATTGGCAGTTTCTAGATTTCAAAAGCAATTTAACAGAGTAAGGTGGTAAAAGTCATTTTGTTTTAGTTTATGTCAGTCCAACCTGAGATTAAGTTTTCTGATATTTCCTCTGTATTTGCAAGAACTTACGGACCACGATACTGCAAGAAATACAGGCATCTGAAATAAATTCTTCGGACAAGCCAGAGCCAGCTTAAACAAGCCAGAAGGTAGTTTTCCATAAGTCTGTAGCCAGAATTCAAATATCCTATTTCAGGCATTGGGGTCCAGACACGAGTCCTTTTCATGACAATTATATGATCATGAATTATTATTATTATATGGATCTATTCGTATGTAATTTTTGGCAAAGTCAGCACAACAAAATCCAGCCCGAATAAAATTCAACCCCACACAAAACTCAACCCATTTAAAATCCCGCTGCTAGAAAGCTTATCGCAGGATAACTGACCATGGGAGTAGCACATAAGGAGACAACTAGCAATAGGGTTACATAGTCACAGAAGAAGTTCCAAAAGTAGAGAGTGGTTTGGGTTTGATGAGGCTTTGTAAACGTGAGTTTTTGAAGGGATTAGACAGTAGCGATGACTTGATAAAGATACCAACATAGCAACGTAGCAAAATTAAGGATACCAACGTAGCAACGTAGCAAAATTAAGGATACCAACGTGGCAACGTAGCAAAATTAAGGATACCAACGTAGCAACGTACCAAAATTAAGGATACCAACTTAGCAACGTAGCAAAATTAAGGATACCAACGTAGCAACGAAGCAAAATTAAGGATACCAACGTAGCAACGTAGCAAAATTAAGGATACCAACGTAGCAACGTAGCAAAATAAGGATACCAACGTAGCAACGTAGCAAAATTAAGGATACCAACGTAGCAACGTAGCAAAATTAAGGATACCAACGTAGCAACAATATCAAAATAAGGATACCAACGTAGCAACGTAGTAAAATTTCAAATATACATCTTGTGGACAAGGTCTTATCACTCAGAATTCTCTCTTCGGTTAATCCACTATTAATTCTTTTTAAGTAATATTAAGTAATTTAAAGCTACAAAATCAGATCTTTTTCGATCAGCTGAAACTAGTGCTTTTGAAATAAAAAAGCAAAACATACCCATGTCAGCAAGTTCACCTAAAAAACTTATAGCTTCTACTACCAAATGCTAACATTTGGCCAAATTAGTTTTTACATTAATTGAAGCCTGACTTTGAATTACACTGAAAATTTTTTGGCTGACTATAAGCCTTTTTCTTTATAAGACTATTAGTCTTATAAGCCTGTATAAGACTATAAGACTATAAGCCTTTTTATCAGTAATTTGCTAAAATAAGCCAGAATTTACCTAAATGTACTGTAATGTACTAAATATACTATGCCTGAGAGGAATCCTAAATATATGCTGGCAACAAAGAGTCAGCAATTCTGAAATTCGTTGTGAAATGAGCTAGCCTATTATTATTGCTGTCCTCATATAGAAAAAGGGGACAAATTTGGGACCACGTCCTTTGCATGCAACAACGCTTATTTTCGACAAGCCTACATCTTCAGCTTGCACCGAGAGGACAAGATACTTTTATTATTGTATTCATTAGTTTCAGAACTATCCAGTCGCTGAGCCAGAATATAAAACTGCTTCGAATTGTTCTTAGAGCATGATCTAAGCTTGCTAAAAAAAAAAACTTTTTTTTGTGTTTTATAGCATATTTTTATATCCAAACAACACAAAGCGAATTCCATAAATTTATAACTCGATAGATGGCTGAAGTCGAGTTTTAGCTTCAGAATAATATAGAAACTATCGTCGTACATTTAAAATTAGCTTCTTAGGACTGTAGGGAAATAACATACAAAACTTGCACTGGGAAAATAATCAGTAAAGTACCAAGGACATCAAATTAAAAGAATTCCCCCCCCCCCCTGGACCTACGCTTACAATTTATTTTCATCATGCACTACAAAATTATCGGTGATTATCAGGATTGCAAAATTATGACTGTAAACAATGCAATATGTAGAACTTACGATCAAGATGAGACATGGCCACTTTGCTCACATCCCCACCTGCTTCCTGGAATATCCTGATTATTTCAAAGGGCGATTCTGGATTTCTGCCAGGATGAAAACTCACGGGACAACCGAGCTCTGATTGAACAAGGGCGGTTGCTTCAATCACTTTTTCTCTCGAAATCTAAAAATGAAATTGGAGATAAACTCTTTTATTTTAATTTTTCTATTCACATTGATTGATTTCAAACACAGTTGCTAAATTTTTGGAATCTACAAAAAAACAGGGCTCAGAAAAATAGGTTCTTTGAAATTTGATTTTGGAAAATCAAAAAAGTTTTAAGCACTCAAACCTATCATTAAATTAGAATTGGAACTAACTTGCATGGTATGAAGTAAAAATGGAAAGTTATAAACGCAAGAAAAACTGAATATCAACGAGGTAAATAAAGTTTATTCTAAAAAGATTTACCAAATCTTAAATTCCACTTCGAACCTAAAACTTTTGGAGCTTAAAAGGATAACTTTAAAGCTTCGGATGGCACTTCTTATGCAATTTTATGCTTCTTATCTATCTTGAATCTAAAAAAAAGGTAGTTTTTCTGACTGAAAAACTAATGTCGAGCGCGGGGAATACACCTAAATAAGTCTTCTAAAGGGCACCTGTACTCCTCCTTCTTGCCACAACTGGTGGTGGCTCTCCAAAGGGCCACCACTCCTCCTTGCTTCTTTCATTTCATAGGTTTACTTTTGAAAGAAATTCTGACAGACAGTTAGGATTAAAACACCCAAAACTGACAAATGGCACTTTGGTAGTGAGATAAAAAGTTATACTAAAAGCTTTTGGAAAATAAAACTTTCAAATTTCACAGAATATCTTCAATATTTATCAGTAAAAAATTTGCAAATATTGGTAGCGGACAATACTAGTATACGGACAATACTAAAGCCCCACACCCCCCCCCCCCCCACCCCCCCAAAAAAAAGAAAAACACATCTGGATACAGCCCTAAGCCTAAGCCCTAAGCTATATCCAACTGTGGCTGATGTTGTCATTTCCTGTTATTTTTCTGCGGAATAACACTATGAGACAAATTTTATTAAAAATAGGTGTAAAAAAAATGATTCATTAGAGGTCTACCCAATAATTAGGCAGATACAAACGTATTTTAACACACGAGCTTCCTTCCTACTACAGAAGTAAGATAGTATCTACAATACAGAAACTCAAATATGAGTATTATGGTTAATTATCGCCAAATGTGGTTGAGACGTCCATTTTAGTAATATGAATGACACTAACACAGTGTCACTCTCCCCTACAAATGCCAAATTGATCCTAGAACTAGATTCGTTGTAACTAAAACAGTGTAACATCACCTCTAACTTTAAGTTAGATTAAGAAACAGCAATCACTTTTTGGTGAATGTACTGATGACAAGTGCTGATATGCTGTGCTGATGACAAACACTTTGATGAATGTGCTGAGGACATACACACTCTTTCTTTACATTTACTCGCACGTACTTAGGTACTTGTCCTTCCTCCTTCCTCCTAAATTTAAGTCTCTCCCTGAATCCCTTCCTACGACAGAAGTCTGATAAGCTACCAACAATACAAGCACGCAGATATAAGTGTAGTTTTTTTATTTTCACCAAGTATCCTAGTACATTAATTTTCAAATTTAATTTTCTAATCGATCCAGACTTTGAAAAAGGCGGAAATAGAACATGGTTACGTCAACTGTAACTGATTAAATTTGGTTGAGAAACATTAAATAGTTCTGGTAAACAATCTGATGAGCAAAATATATATATATATACGCCTTAGGTACTTAGGCCCTTCCTTTTTTACCACGGAGAGTGAACCAATCCCTGACTCTAAAATGACAGAAATTACTCATCAGGTATTATTTTGGCCAATTCCCGTCGAAATTTAAATATCTTCCTGGGTATTATTTTGAATGGTTACGTCAACTGTAACTGATTAAATTTGGTTGAGAAACATTAAATAGTTCTGGTAAACAATCTGATGAGCAAAATATATATATATATATACGCCTTAGGTACTTAGGCCCTTCCTTTTTTACCACGGAGAGTGAACCAATCCCTGACTCTAAAATGACAGAAATTACTCATCAGGTATTATTTTGGCCAATTCCCGTCAAAGTTTAAATATCTTCCTGGGTATTATTTTGAATGGATGAAGTCAGAGATTTTCTTCTTTCAAGATCAGAGCTGGAATTAGTCCAAATCCCCAGAAACCATAACTAGCACATTAACTCGTACTTCTTTCCACCAAGATTTGTTAAGAGTCAACAATCCTATCTAGTAAGATTCTCTTGTGACAAAGGACTGCGGTCTCCTTCCCCCAACATAGGCTGAAACGAGTAGGAACACCGATAGACAGAACCAGGTCGTTTTCTGTCAGTTTTTACAATATATAAGCTCAACAAATGTCAGAATAAGTTCAGTCCCATAAAGATACAGCTATGATGCTCACTCATGCTTCTAATTAAGTTTATTAATGATCTGTCAACCCTTTTTGCTAGACAAACTGATTACAAGAATGTATGAATTCTTCTCCTTGTGTCCCCACAGAAATTGCATTGGATTTATATCACTAATAGACATAATTAGGACACTAGTTATGACTTTCTCCAAAGTTTCGTTGAGATATAACGATCCTTTTTGAGATATGACCATATCCTGACAATTTTGATTTAAGGACCCCCCCCCCTCCCCCAAATTGAATGGAATCCGTCCATAAGCCCAAAATAATTTCCCATGAACAAGTATTCAACGATATCTCTCCGAGTCCCGTCTTCATGGAAGACGGGTCCGTATCTAATTGAATTAGATACGGACTCGCAGAAAACACAACTAAGACACAAGCTCCTTGTTAGCACCATTTTTGGTTTAGATCCAACATTATCATGTGCTAAATGTCCTAGCAGCAGGAATCTAGCAGCCCCTCCTCCATCATTCTTCTACAAAGATTGGGTTGATTCAGGTTTGACTGGGGTTCATAAATCCATGTTGGTGGATATCATAATGGCATTTTTCTCTACGACATTGTTTTCCTCCACAGCGGTTAGACTATATCCAAACACCTAAAGTTCCAATTAGAAAATTGGATTTTACTTGTCATCAAGTCTGTTTAAGATCAAAAAAATCAGTAAATGTTTGAGTAAAAAAGATCCTAAAGAAAATACAGCCAAGAACCCACAATCGAAATGGATGAATGGTTCAAGCTTCATTTGCTGAATTACCAAAAAATTTGAACTTATTAAAAATCCCATGAGAAACAAAAACAATTATCAGACTGTACTTTTTGAGAATAAATCCTTAAAATTTCAGAAGAAACATAGCATTTCAAACTAGGATCTCAGAGAGATAATTTCTCGTTGTGCGCGAGTCCGAGATTATATGATATTCAAGAAGTTGTTTTCTGGACCTCGGACAGTTTTCTTTTGTATTCTTTCTTATAGAATTAATAGGTTTAGAAATGATTTATGGTTTCTTCTCGGAAAATCAATGGGAAGCTTTCACTCTTCAGAAAAACTTTCTTCTCTGTTTTTCCATCTCCATACCAAAAAACACTTTGAAGTTTCGAATTTCTGCCTCTGGCAGTTTCAGAGCCGCAAACCGCTGATCTCGATAATATAAAAACGAAAAAAGTAGCTTTGTTCTATAAGATAATTACGTGAAAAACGAATTGTAAATAATTCGTAAGAACCCTCCTCTCCCATTTGTACCCCCTAATTCTGAAACCCCCTGTTTCATGTATATGCAAAAGTATCTTACATAGAAAACAAAAAACTTCATTCCTATTAAGACTTAACACAACCAAATTCCTCAAGTGTTAGGTGGGAACCTTATATAAATGAAAATTCGTAACTGCCGGTACTACCCCTATGTAGCTTATAGAACTGAAAAGCTAAGATTTAATTGCCCTGAAAAACTGCAAAAAAGGGTCATACCATTTAGTGGCCATGAACAGCCAATTTCTCCTATTAAACCACATTTAACATCATCAGCGTCAATACAACCAGATAGAATTTCTGCTGTCATTAGTTTGACAAGGATTTCAATTGGCCTTGATAGAACGTCAGTTCGCTGAGAACCAGCAACGTAAAAACCTGTCAAATTATAAAAATTAAATCTAATGCGAATTTTTTCCCTCAAAATGTGTTCTTTTCATGCTTGAAGTCAGGCTAGATCTGACTTCAAGAATATTGAGGTGCGACCCTATTTTGAACTTGAATTTAGAGTATATTCAACATTCTTCGGACTGATCATATTTAATAAAACTTCAAAATTTAAATTTCTTCGTAGGTTCAAACTTTGTTTTGCATGTTCAAGCTTGAACAAATTCTAATTCCGGTTATGCTCGAAATATATTCTTAATTTGCACATATTTATTTCAAAGCTCAATATACATTGTAGCAATTTATAAGTATTTTTACATAAGTATGATTATGATATATTCAGTAAAATTATACTTCATATAGTTTCCAAAAGAAAAGTTAAGGAGGGGTTTGAATTTTAAGACGTAGAAACCTTTTAAAACGAGAAAATCTTACAAATGACTATTATGGCTATTATTTCCTCATTTTACTCATATTCATAATGAAAGAGCCTCTATGTGTAATCGTTCCTCGTCCAGATCAGCCTATCCCTTTTTTTTCAAGCCTTTGATCGTTAGCGCCAACCAGTAAACAGCTGAGATACACCGTCTATTGAAAACAGATGAACGAATATAATAAATAAGGAAATAGCAAAAAAATACACTACATAATGAAATTAAAAGACTCCTTCAGAGGTAAAATATAAATAGAAGAAATATTAGTAAAAACAAACTCTTTTTCTTATAAAGATTGGCTGAAAATGAAAACATTTTTCAGATTTTTTCTAAACCTGTCTGGTATTTGAGTAGTTTTGACAAATTTTGTGATCAGTTTTTCAGCAATGCATTAATGTCGTAAACTATGTTCTATAAGCTTTTACTGATTTTTCAACCACGCTTCCTTTTTTTAAATTTTACGCCAAAAACTGCAAAACTACATTTGAAGGCCTTTTTCCTTTAAAACCAAGTTCCCGATTTTGCAATTTTCATATGTATACAGTAGTCTAAGGTTCCAGAGACCTTTTCCAATGAACATTTCTAAAGCCTGTTTATTCTGGTTTTGAAAAATCAAACAGAATGGTAAGTACAGTAGGTTAATAGGAATTTTGAATGACTAGGCCTATTGTCTTATTTGATTTATGATATGTTGAATTTACTCCTGGATTTGTGAACGTTTTATTTTGCAGTTTGAATTATGTTAGAGCTTGACAGGAATCAATTACTTGGGCTATTATTATTAAATGCTTAAATGAAAGACTTATTCTACTTGTGTAAGGATAGGTCTAGCATTTTGTTATTGACATCCATCCAGTGGCACCTTGCTAATTGCTGTTCAGTGATACTTTGCGGTTTTCTTACTAGATCTGAAAGGCTTGGAAATTTCTCAGGGGATGTTTGTGTTAATTCATTATCTTTTGTTATTATTATTTTTCCATGATTAAATTTATTCTTAAAAGAAAAACAGATGGCGATCATCTCTCAGTTCATCTTTTTTCTTGTTACTTCCGTTGATTACAATCATCTTTGCCTGTTTCATGAAATATTTTCTTTGAAAGAATCTGCAAACAGAAGGAACTGCTTTCTTTACTGATACTACAATAAACATACACTCGAGTGATGGCTTGTCCTTTTTATGGCCCGAATCTTTGTGTGGAGCTGGGGAAAAATTAATTTTTTTGTGGAGCTAAGGAAAAATAACTTCTTGTGTGGAACTGGGGAAAAATTACTTTTTGTGTGGAGCTGGGGAAAAATTGGAAAAAGTATAAAAGACAAGGGAATTCTCTTTAAAAAAAATACGGTAAACGCTTTATTGTAAAAGATTGTGAAGCTCTGATTTTCCCTGCTTTTGGACCTTCTAAATCTTGGTGGGAGCTCTGATTGGCTCATCTTTATCATTGTTTTTCAACTTCAGCTGATTATGGCTAGGGTATTTGGAAGATATATTCAGTTTCTGAACACTCTTATTGTTGTTCAACATCTTGAGAAACGAAATTAAACTATTAGTTATTTGTGTTTTATAATAGGTTGCGTAAGGTATTTTATTTTTTTAAATCACCATCACAGGCCTGAAGGGTCGACCTCAAACTTAGTGGTCAAAAAACAAAAACAGGATACCAACACGTAATACTGGCTACAGAATGCAGAATTACATTGACAGACTAATTAAATAATTCATTAACCATTATAAAACTGTCATTTTATTAAATTCGTGAGTAAAAAATAATGGAGAGGCATTGTAGGTTTCTTTAGCATTTGTACTAGTAGGCTAAGTTACGTTCCGTTTTTTTTGTACAGCGTTCTTACTGTGCGGTTTTGACGTCACCATTGTAGTGTCTTTCCCAAAGCCCTTTTTGAGCGCTCATTCAATATTGTTTTGTATGAAACAAACAAATAGAGGCCAAAAATTTAAGCACAAACTCGTGCTACGAGGGCAATAGTGTTTTTGTTTTATTACATACTAATGTTGAAAAAACACTAAAAATAAATCGTTTCGACTCATTTTTACAAAAAAGACCTGTTTTAATATCCAAAAATACCTACTGCAGCCTGAAAGCAGTTTCTATAGAGTCTTTTTTTTCAGCGTATATAGATGTGTAAGTTTCCACTTAATCGGATTTCAATAATCAGATTTCAATTTTACTGTCCTTGGTTCTTGAATAAATGAATATCTTATCAATATGAAAATCTGTATGGAAATCTTTAACCCCTAATAGTACCGCGTGAATTTAATTTTCACTTCTTAATAAAAAAAAAATGTATCTGTAGTTATCAAGTATTTCCCCCTTAGCCTCCATACTTCATGGTTAGACCATATATATTACTCCAAATGAAAGAACAATATATATATATATATATATATATATATATATATATATATATATATATATATATATATATATATATATATATATATATATATATATATATATATATATATATATGTATATATATATACTTATCAATAATTCTAAACCGATTGTCCATCTCAAAATTTAATAATTCACGCGACTGCACTGTTGCCCTTGTTTGGCCTAAAATTTTGATTTTCAGTAAAAAATGACGGAAATCCGCCCTTTCGTGCGGCCCGGACTCCTTTGTTACCTAAGACAATTGCCCCCCTCCTCCTGCACACGAGTATTTGCTCAAATGTTGTATTAATAGCTCACATGCTAAACGAGCATATTGAAAAACCGACCGGTATAAAGCTCTTGTTTAGAAACTTAGCAGTGATAGTGAAAGGTAGATTATAAACGCAATGAAAGAATATTCTAACTAGGAAGAAGTTTAATTTATAGGCCAAACAATTATTTCAAAGATTTTTATCAATCAAAACACTATAAAATGTTTCTTTTGAAAAGATATTTATATAACACATCATAAGTTCCATACCAAAGAACCCTACTATTAAGGCTATATAAATTTAAGAGTTTTATTTACCAAAATCTAAGGGGGAAGGGTCTTTTTTAATTTTTGTTTACTATTGTACAGAAAAAAAATATTTTAATTTAGGGGGGGGGGTATCTCGTTTTTTAATTTATTTTTTAATGAAAATAAAAAAAAGAATTCGTTTTTCAAAATCTGAGGAGAAACAGGGTTTCTTATGGGGAAATTCTCCCGAAATTTACATCCGTTAGCAAATTTAAAGGAAGATACAAAGTTTCGCTCCCTGATGGTATTTTCTATCCGAGATGCCCGCCTGCAAAATTCACTGACGCAAAAACAATATTTTTGCAAATATGTTCCATAAAACTATCAACATTCCTACCAGTTCCCGCAATAACATGTACACCACTTTGAAGGCTAATATCTTTCAAAAATTTTGCTTTCCGTTGTATTCCATGCGTTGTACACTCCACAATAGTTCCTCCGCCTTTGCTTTTAAAATTTGTCATTTCTTCTACAACAGCACCCATTGTTTCAGCATCGTTAAATTTCAAATTTGCCTTGTGACTGTATCTAATATAAAAGGAAAGAAAAAATTAATAAAACAAATAATAAAGGAAGAATAAAAACTAGCATATTTACCTTTTATAGTGTAGGAACATTGTGAAAAAAAGGGATCAACGTAAAAAAAAATGCTTTACAAATGATTCTTTTCACTATCCGACCCAAAAATATGCGCTGATTCTGAATCCGAAAAGTTTACCCCTCTAGCTCTTTCACAAATTTGAGTTTTTGAGGTCGAATTTGAGGTTGAGGCAAAAATGTTGATTGAGTAAATACCAACAAATGTGATTAGATATGTCATTTCTACGCTCCTTTTTTGCTGATGACCATGAAACTAATTGTTTAAAGTCAAAAGAATTGTTTGGGGCTTAAAGCTTAGAGAGAGAGAGAGAGTGAGGTTGGGGGAGAGGTTCTAGGAAAATTGTGAAAAAAAGGGGTCAAACTTACTGAATTACTGATACTACTGATATTACTGATATTATAGGAGAAATTGCACAACACTATGTTGTTTATTTTGCGTAGCATAGTTTCATAGACTACCTTGTCCAATTAATCATCTTTTTTTTTATTTAAAAAGATTAAAAATCTTTTTGAAGTGTGTTAAGCTACCACAACAGTAAAAAAAATTCTCGCTTAGATGCCTGATTCAGGAAATCTAAAATGTCACCAGGAACACCAACCTTAGTATATTAGATACAATAAATTTTCTCTAATTGGCTACAGGGATTCTGGTCAGTTGGTTTATACCTTTATTATGGAGTATACACTTAATTCTTCGTTCAAGGTTGAAGCGTCGATCTTTAATTTCTAGTGCCCTTTCTAAGAGTCAAAAGGGATTGGAGGGCAACCAAACCCCTCCCACGCCCACCAATTCCCAAACACATCCTCCAATCAAAACTTTCGTAATAGCCATTTCATTCAGCATATATGAAAAGTGCAGTAACTGTGTCTCTTGGAATGTCAACCCCCAACAGCTCTCGGGGCAAGGGCTGTAAGCTATTTAATTCGCTCATTGTTTACGTAGTATTTGTTATTGAGGAAGGTGGGAATGTTTTACATTTAGGGTCCAAAAAGACGAGGGGCATTTAGGTGGATCTTTCATAGAATGTTGATGGGATAAATTAAATTAAATCGAAACATATTATGTGCATACGGTTTTTCAAAAGGGCGTAACTAAGGAATGACTGAGTGTATTAATTTGGAACTTCCAGTAAATGATAAGGAGGAAGACCAAGTGACCAAAAAGGCAATATTTGCATGCTATTGCTACTTCTACTACTAATACTACTACTAATACTGCTACTAATACTATTACAACTGCTACAACTACAACTGCAACTACTACTACTACTTCTACCGCTACCACTACAACTACTGCTTCTGTAGCGAGTACAATCAGGTCTGAGGGTATTGAAGTGAAAAGCTGAGGAATTGTTAAGGGGAAAGTTGAATTAAATCAAAACATGCTATGTGCAGAGAGATTGTCAAAAGGACGTAATCAGTAATACATTTGGAATGGCTTTCCGTATCAACCTGAAACTTCTGGGCATTATGAATGGGACTTTCAACCGGCCAAAAGGCATGTATTTCAACTGGCCAACATGTGCATACTATTACTGCTATTAATACTGCTTCTACTACTGCTAATACAACACTACTACTGATACCACTGTTCCTACGACTACACTACTACATTGCTACTGCTAATATTAAGACTTAGGGTATGAATGTAAAATTTGAGAGAATATAAAGGGGAAATTTGAACTAAATCAAAACACACTATGTGCATGCGGATTGTTGAAAGGGCGTATCTCAGGAATGAATTAGGGCATTAGGTTAGAACTTCCAGGGAATGCTTAAAGGGGAAGATCAGTAGACCGAAAGTCAACATTTGCATGCTATTACAACCACTACTACTACTACCGAAGCAACTACTATTACTGCGAGTACTACCACGGCTGAGGATATTGAAGTGAAAATTATAAAAAATGTTGAGAGGAAAGTTAAACTAAATCAAAACATCATATGTACATGCAAGTTGTCAAAAGGGCATTTCATAAAATATGTTTTGATCGGCTATCGTATCAAGCTGAATAAAACATCTATAATAAAACCCGCCGTAATTTAGGACGTTCTTGGACGTTCTTATGACACTTCATGGACTACGTGTATCCTATCAAACATGTTATAACGGCAAAAATAATAATGCACCCGTAATTACCAGTTACAACAGTGGAGTAGAAAACTTGTAGTTATGTAATTTTTCTAGTTTGTAGGCTTAAGGGTGTGGGGGGCAATTTTACATGAGAAATTTCTCCTAAGCGTGTTCACATGCTCACTGAACATGAAATAAAGCCACATAATCAGAGCCAAAGATGTACAAATTTAGATTAATTATAACACTTTGCCTTTCAAGTCTTGGGACCACCGCTGGACCATTTTATAATTACGGTTCCAGGGAGTTTATTATTTTGATACGGCGATAATTATAGTTTTCGCTTTAAACATTCCCCAATTTTATCAGAATTTTTTTTTCTACTAAAATTACGCAGGGAAACGAAAACCATTACAATAACTTCGAAATGTTACTCTTAAAAAAGAATCTAGCTAAGACCAAACCACTTTGTTAATACTGGCTGTAGTACAAACAATTTTATTTTTTGCCAAATTGCATTTTGTTGTTGTTTTTTTTTTCTTTTCTTTAGTGCTATCACTTTCACCCATGCCGCTCTTTTAAGTAATATAGCCCCCATTGACTTCCATTCTTCCTTTGATACTATGGACGGACGATTCCCGTGGCTAATCCTGAAAGCTGTGGGCCTACCAACAAATGTACAACACAGAGAACTTTACAACAACGCAGAGAGCGCCTTCCTGGTTAATGGGAAACTTTCTTCCTCCTTTCTCAACAATTACAGAGTACGGGAAGGATGCGCTACTGCACTAGAGCTGTGTAACTGCGTAACAACCACATCTTGAATGAGACACACCGTGTCCACCCTTTCGACATCAACTATGCCGGGAGGATCGTCTCTGATATTGATATCTTTAACTGAGACAAGTCCAGATTGACTGTTCACTCTTAATTTTTTAACATGTCAGTACAGTATTTTACTACTACTCGCAAAAAGTTCCTTACTATGATTATATATCACACACAGGAAAAAGCCTTCTGCTTTTTCTTAGCTGGATGTAGTAAAGAACAAACCCAAGTTGTAACTGTTGTCATCACATAGCTTTACTATAGCGTCATTTATGGTTGCAACCCACGATCATCACGTCAATTATCGTCTTGTATACGAAGATGCAGTTTATTGTAAAAGTAGCTGCCACTTTTCTTGATTTTCAAGCCAATATATTTCCTTTGCTTTTTAAGCCTAGGGACAGAAAGTCTACTATATATGGGTTTCGGACAAGACAGTTCTAATGGTGTACTTTTTGTTTTGATCTGACTCTTATTTCAGGATTTATGGGTTTTTATAGTTCTTAACATTGGACGTGATCGTCTCTTACTAGGCTGCTAGCTACCGCTGCAACCTGGAAAAACAAGCTTCATTTTAACCCTAGCAACCTAGAGTACTAAAGGGGTACCGAAGAACATTACTACTAAAATTGGGTAAATTATACCTCTTCATCTTTGACATCAATGATCTCGGCTAATGTTTATTCGAAAGGATTGGGATAAAATCAGACAAAAAAGCAGACAAATCTCTTCCAAATTACTTGTTTTCCTAAGTCTTTGGGCTATTCTGTTCCACATTCTTGGCACAATAAGAATCTGTCTTTGCTACGAAATGTTTTCCGGCATGAGGTACAATAATGAGTGGTTTTGCGGCGCTTATTGAGTGGACATAACCGGCAGTTTGTCCTCTTGCTCTCCCCTGAGGCTGTTGTTGGACGGAAAGGATTCAACTTTAGGATGTTTCCAATGGTTCCTTGGAGACAAAGTGGCAAACCTGGCGTATCATGACGTTGTAGCATATATGGCTTTACGAGCGTCTCATACAAGGTCATCATAAAGCCCCGTCCCTGACAAGATTTTTGTCCCAGGCGGTGCGCATTGTGTGCGTAAATGATAAACGACCTCATGAAAGCTGTATTCATCAGCCACCACTTCGCCTTTCAACTTGCACTCATGCTCAAACACATTTGGTCAAAGGACTCGACTCTCCCTTAGTTTAATTATAGAAATCAATTGAGGTGGGCTTTTTCGAATATTTTGATAGAGCATATCCTTCGTGACAAGTTGACAGCAAAAGGACTACTTTGCCCTTCTTTGGGCAGTAGGATCTATCCTGTGGCATCACATTTTCTGAGCCGTCACAAGGAACGTAGGCCAGATCTTCCTCGTCACTGTTAAAAAGTTGTCGGTCCTGTACTTCAACTGAATCGTCGTTGTCATCACTGTCACTTACTTGTGCATCTCCATTTTCTTCCCCTTCCTCTAGAAGATGGGTAATTTCTTTGTCGGAAAGCAAACGTCAGCTCCCTGCTGAAAAATACCCTGAACAGATCATAGTAATAATACCAAAAGTAGGTGAAATATATGGTGTAATTGCTAAAATATGACCTAACTTCGGTACAGCCTAGTCAACTACATGAAGCACCTAAAAGCAGCGCCAGGTTTGCTTATGCTTCAAATATAGAGAAATCGAATAGTGACTGAAAAAAAAAGCTTGAGAAATACTAAAAATGGGTAAAAACTTTCCCACTGACCTCCTGTATCTCTGTGTCTGTTGATGTCTGATGCAAGAACAATTAACTGACTAGCTCTCTTATGGTCAAAGAGAAAATATGGTACATATGAAAAAAGCCTGAGCCCCTCCCCCAGGCGTACAGAATAACTTGTTTTTGTTTTATTTATGTTTCAGCATCCCTCTTTACTACCATTAAAAAAAATTGTTTTTTTTACCAAGCTTAATAAATAGTATAACGTTTTGATAATAAGAAACAATGTTATGAGTCAATCAAACATTATGTAGGTAATTATTATAACATTATTATAGATATGAACCATCACCACAACTTACGGATTCTGTCGTATCCATCCCACAGTTTCCAACGAGAAAAGGGTCTCCCCTTTCTTTTCATCTTCAACTTTTGGTCTACAATAGGCAACATCAAATGCAAGTGACAAATGCTCGTGTGCAAGTGTTTTGCCAAGCTCATCAGGGTTGATCAAGCCGAGAACTAAAAAATTAAGAATGACTTTATTTTAGTACAGATAGTTTATAAGGAAAGGAATATCCAGAATAACATATTTTGGTGGCAGATCTGTCCAAACTTTCAATTTAAAAGCTTCGAGCTCGATGACAAGAATTCAAACTCCATTTTATCTTTTTTTACATAGGATTTGATCCCATAATGGCAGAAGGGATACATATTTCTGACGGAAATGAGTTTCTTCGTCTTGTATTGAATAAAACACTGATCTCACGGTTGAAGAAAATTAGCTTAGAAATTATTTCAATTCTTAAAAATGATCATTACTGTAAGACAATGTTAGGGCTCCAATAAAGGAAGCCCCACCTCGACACGATAATGAAGAAATCTTCCCAAATCTACCTTTTTTAGGCTGGCTATCGTCATTAGTCTATAATTGTCCAACCATACACATCAGCGTGAGAAAACCGATACTCCCCTCTCTCTCTCTGAGAGTGTTTTTCTACCAAGCTGAAGCACTCAGCTCCATCAAACTCTCTACCTAAACCCTGGGGTAAGGAAAAATCACTCTCATAGCCTATATAAAAAAAGAAAATCAGTTTGGCTTTTCCACCTAGAGTCTGATAATTGTGTCAACATAAGTAAGTATATAGGAATTCCATCTGAGGGGTTAAATCCCAGGGCATGAATTAGAAAAACCAAAAATAGTAGGATCAAACAAGCAATATGTACACTTAAAGAAAATAATGATTAAAATCGTGAAATTTCGATGGGCATGGGTCCGAGATGCGTCTGGACCACTTAATAAGTAACTCCAGAGGGTATCCGCTTTCCGCCACGTGTAAATTTCCAAACAACTAGTGTGCTGCTCAGTTCCACTAGGCTACGCCTGGAACAGTTTTTGCCACACTTCACATAGTTTCCACAACGCCTAGAACACTTCCACCACACTTGCCACACGCTACTTGGTGTACGAGATTTCTGAAAATGGATGCTCTCTTGAAGTAATACCTAGTTAAATAAATTTGACCCGTAAAACGTGGCCATACCGGGTTCCATGACTGCGTTTTGAGAAACTTTTCAGTCAGACACCAAGATAAGCGAAATGCTGCCAGTTTTTCAGAATACATTAAAGGTACAAACTTGCTGCAAAAGAACATATCCACAATATCTCAAATATGGCTAAAAGTGTAATTTACAGGCTTAAAAGCCCCAGCCAGCTGAAACTCTTAGGGAACATTGAATGGGGGGATCAAAAGGGGTTTTAAATTTTGACTAGCGGTACCAAGGGGAATATATCAAGGAGCAAAATTGTTTGAGGACAAACTTACTTGTATCGACTCCGATTTGACTGGACCAACAGGAAAGACCCAAAACAAAAATAAATAACATTGTATAATTAAATAAAACATAAAATGAACAGAAATTACCACCAATATTAGAAGGGTAAGGTCTTCAAAGCCTTTTAAAGACCAGATTGTCATTTACGCTCAAATGAAAATAAAAATTGTTTTTCTCTCTTTTATAGCCTTAATAAATCCAAAACAGTCGAGGCTTTCAGGAATATATTAAACTTTCAATCTACATGCAAAAGTTTTTTTCAGTAATGTTGATTAATATGGTCATTTTCTTTCTTTTTTGTTTATGTTATGACAAATAAACCACAATTCTCAAAATAAATTTACAATTTTGTATTTTTATTGTTTATTGTTTACATTAATATTCTACAAAAGAAAATTGTGGCACATTTTCAATATAAGTAAATTCTCTGATGCCAGATAATAGTCATATTTATGGATCCCTTATTCACTCTCTTCTTTTCTAAGGCAATCAAGGGGAAACTTCTCTCTTTGGCATTTAGTTTCATTAAAGAAATCAATCCATCGATTTTGATTGTCTTTTGACGTCATTCAATAGAAAACTCGAACTTATTGGGCAATCTCTCAGAGTCTTAACTTTGTATGATGTAGAGTACTGCAAGATAGTGGTTTAATAAGGTTTTTTGGAGGGGGTTTAAATTAATAGGATAAATGAGTTCAGCAAAAGGGTCTATTTATATGGTCACTATGGCTATGATTGAAAAATACTGATTAGTGTGCAATGTTGCACATCGTATACAGAGATTGTAGAATCTTTGACCTAGGTGAAGCTAGGAAGATAGAAAGGGGAGGGGGTTCAAGTGGTCCTATTAAGGGGCAATTAAAATCTTTCGTTAAAAATCAACTTCGAATTTCATTTTTAAGAGATTTTTAAACGAGGATTATCTTGCAGGGATCACTGCCAGTCCCTGCAAGTAGTTCCATCTAAGTTCCATGAAAATAAGTACCTCCACACGTGGATAGGAGAAAATCATCCCTAAGATCTCTACTGAAGGCCTGTCAAGAAAATTGTATGGCTATGATAATAAACAAATATGACAAGCGACTAAAGAACTAAAGGGATACCTTACTGTTGGGTAAAGACCCATTCATAATAGGATTTTACTAATATTGAAATTCAGTCCTTTCCGAAACTCGATATTAAACGATGCTGATCAGCTCATCAGTTAGATGATGATCAGATTTTACCATCCCCAATTGGTGTTTAAACAGTGAAATCACCTAGTTCTGTTCTTATCGTAAATATGTAGTCGTAAATACGTTTATGAGCTCTGACAAGCTATTTCTATTAGACTAGAATATATAATAGAATACATTTCTATTACATATTCTATTTCTTATGATTTTTCGTTTGTACTTTTTTCCCTATCTGGATAAGGTTTGGGTACTAGCCAATCATAAAAGTTTTTGAAGAATTATGATTGGCTCGGTTTAAGCTAAGTTTAAATCAACTGAATATTCAGTTTTGACTTTATTCATTTCTGAATGCTAGCTTAACCTTAACTGTGAACGAGTTTGGTTTCAACTGATTCCCGAATGTCGTCGGAGGTGGGGTCATTTTTTTTTTTTTTTTTTTTTTTACAAAACGCACAAAAATTTCTTTATATGCATTGCTACTTTTTTTTAAAGTCAAATGATTTTTTTTTGGAGGGGGTCGAACCTCATAGCTCACCCCTGGATACGGCATCGTCTACAGGCCTTCATTTTAATAAAAATGGTGCTTAACAGATACATTTTGTTCAGGAAAAAATACCTATGAAACATATACGGCTATTCTATGGTCTACTCTTACAACTTTTAGATAGACATATTTTGGATATTTGAGGAAAACCCTTAGATACAAGCGGAAAAATTGAAATTTTAAAAGTAGTTTTTTTTGGAGGGGATTGAACCTGGTAGCTCATCCCTGATACGGCCTTGTCTACAGGCCTTCATTTTAATAAAAAAGGCGATTAACAGATACATTTTTATTATGAGAAACAGACACGGTTATTCTTTGGTCTACTACTACAACTTTTGGGTAGATGTATTTTGGCTAGTTGAGGAAAACCCTTAGATACAAGGAGAACAATTGAAAAACCTGATTTAGGAAATTTTAGGGCACGAGAACTATCATCAAACTAAAGTAGAACTCTCTGAAATAGGTCTACTATATTTGTCCGAACCTCAACCTCCATCCTCTCAGAAGTAACAAGGGTGCAACCATCAGAAAAGACAACAAGAATATTCAAAGTAGGAAAACCATAATTACAGGTACGGAAAAATGCAGATAGGCGGCCTAAATATGGTGAAAACCAAGGTAAATTACTTTGGAAATATACAATATTATAAGAAACCAGAATTGTATTTTCAATCTTTTATGCACGTATGTACCCAGAGATTTTTAGTCCTGTTTTGCATGTTAAAATCTACACCAAATGAAATGAAAAAATCAATTAAAAAAATCATAAAAATCAATTAATTTAAGGTAGTGGTGCCTATTCAGACACTTTTTGTCCTCAAAGTTAGAGTACATTTAGCTAAATAACCATCTGAAAAAATTCACCACTCTGTCCCAACTATTATTATAGGCCTACTATTGCTACTCTCAACAACTGAATGTAGCACTAAGCCACCTAAGGATAGCACAGCTGTGCTGTAATACTTCTCCTACCCATTATATTCAAAGCTTCTCTCTATACACCTTCCCAACAGGTTCTATTATGAAATAATAGAATAATATTACGATACAAACATTGCACTAATATTATTTTTATTTTATCAAATGTTATTGAAATTTTATTGATTAAATTTTAATCAATTTTATTATTTTTTAAAAATACTAGAATTAAATTTTATTTTTATTGCAAGACAAATTATTTAACAAAAGCCTTTAGATTTAGGAAAAAATCCGCTTTAACAGGTTCAAAGTTTTAATCCCTTGGATACCTACTCATTTCAAATTGTAAACCATTTTTATATTAACACTCCAGCCGTTTTTGCTTCATTTTTCTTTAGGTACTTGTTAATTATAATATGTTAATTAAATATGTTAATTAAATAGGTACTTGTTAATTAACTATTGTTTATGTATTGACCATACTGGCAGATTTTTATTGACTTCACAGGGGATGAGTAATCTATCATGATTGGTGGGGGGAAATACCAGTGACCTACCCCAAAGGCTGAGGGCTTTCACTCCCTGGTATCCTGAGGTTTCTGTCCTGAGCGTGGGATCTGAGAAAAACTTTGTACTTCAAACATCATGTCAAGTACGTATATCATATGTTATTACTATTATTCATTATATTTGGATTTTATTTCTAACCTTGGGCTTTTTTTTTCAAGTGAATTTTAGGTGTTATTAAGTAGCAGCCGGGGAATGCATGAACACATGCAATTTATAGCTACAACATTTAGTAACACATTATCATTTTTATCTGTTGTTTTTTTTCTTATTCAAATCCTCGATGGAAAAAATGTTTTAGTAGAAAACTCATTTTTATCCTAAAACTAAACGTGAATAATTTCAGATATGTCCCTTTTGTCTGAGTCATGTCCATTTTAGCCTACTCAATCGATCTGAATATTTTGAAATTGAAATAAAAATCACATTTGTCTTTGTATTAAGCGAGAGAGAAAAAAGACCGATTCTTATTTGGAAAAAAGGTGTCACTCCACAACCAGAGACATCAGGCCCGATCCATAATAATCATATGTTTCATTTGAAAAATAATCTAAAAAGATTGTGAAGAAATACATACAAAACCAGATTTTGTTGGCATATGATAAACAAAACACGCTAATACTTATCTCCTATGTGTAATTTCGATTGTGACAATAAGTTACACTTTAATCAACACACTTTCTATAAAATGAAAAGGAACAAAGTTGGTATAATGGAGCTAATAAAAAAAAAGAGTTCAGTTAAGGGGGAGCTGTCTCAAACCTATAATAAGGAATCAGTGGCATCGATTCTCGTAAATTTACAGGGGGGAGGGTTGGGGCCGAAAATATATTTTTTCAAAATAAAGGAGGGGGGGTAATTTTGCTGTTTTTCAATTTAACAATGAGAATAAGAAAAAAGGCAACATATCAATGAGAATTCTTAAAAAAGGGTTTTTCAAAATATAAGGCAGGGCATTTTGGGGACATCAAATACCCCTTTTGTCCCCTTTCCAAATTGGCCCCACTGCAAGGAAAGAAAAATGAAAGAATAAATGCTTGAATATGTAAACGGCTTATTTGACTTTTGGGTTTGGCATAACAAGCAAGCTATTGCGTGTCAACTCTCTTTAAAGACAATATTCACTAGGAACGGTTGTGAAGTAACCAAGGCTGCCCGCAAAAAGTTTTCTTGGAGGCAGACACCAGAATAGCAGTGGTGGTTGGGGGGGGCATGGAAATATATTTTAGAGTGTTTTCTTTGGAGAAGGTTCATTTTTAAATCAAATTAGAAGAACAATCTCAAGTAAAAAGAGTAATTATATTTGCATGAAAAATTAAACCAAACGCCAAAATTTCAAACGACGAGGATTCCTGGTAAAGAGACCAATCCATTTAATCAATAATGTGTTTAATTATTATGCATTTAACCTTAATCCAGTATGTTTTAGCCCTAGAGTAAAAGAAAATCAGACTCAAACCGAAATAATGGAAAGATTTATTGTTTGCTGAGATGACAACAGTTGTAGACTAGTCTTAATGCAATTTCGTAAGCCTTAGAATAAGCTACAGAAGGAGTAGAAGTAGCAATTTAAGAATGGCTTCTAAGGGGAAATTTTAGTCTCTGATTTCATTTCTGGAAGTTTCTTTTATCCTCCCTGGAAAAACAGATTTCTAAGATCTCAAAAGCCCCTTAAGTGGATTTTTGTTAAGATCTTCACATTTCTAAGGGCCCGTACTGAAAACTCACCCTGCCTGCTTAGATACCACGTTTTGATATTATAATGCCTATGTAAAATATACCTCTTTCATAACAGGACAATTCTCCCACTCCAAATGAAATCACTTAAATCTTCAGACATTAGAAGAAAATACATAGTAGCGATAGAAAAACTAAATTTAAACTTACAATGCAACTGACAAATTAACCTTCTTTCTTTTGATAGATAAATTCAACTGAATAAAATGAATACGTTCAAATAAAATTGTTTATCAAAAGAGAATCTTATTAAATAGTACGTTATAACGAAATGCAAGCAAGGGGCAAGGGGCAAATCTGCATTATTCGTCAAAACTAAATCATCATTTTGATGACAATTGACACATCAGCAGAATTGGCATTTTATACTGATTCTAAATATATAAAATTCATTCAGTTTTATTATTACCTACCAAAAGCAACAAATCTGAGAAAAGGTTCCGTCATTTTTGAAAAGAGAGTGAAACGCCCCTAAAAGGGCAAGCGGTCTTAGTGAAAATCGCTTCATTAGATTCATCATATTAGAGAAAACAACCGCAGATGTTTCAAGCTCCAATCTACAAAATGCAGAACTAATATATTTTTTTTTTTCAGAAGAAAGTTTTTTGATGCACGTTTATTTTGTTTTGTCTTATTACAAGGGGGATCGTAAGAGTAAGCAATTTTAGCGAAAATCGCTTTATTAGATTCATCATATCAGAGAGCCCTGCCGTAGAGGCTTCAAGCTGCAGTCTGCAAAATGTGGAATTTTTGCAATTTTTTTTCTAGAATAAGATCGTAGATGTATGTTTATTTGTTGTTTTTTTTTTTCCTGGGATGTTCGTATCAAATTAGAGGTCTTAGGAAATTGGGAGAGAGCTTTTCGAACGTAAATTGAAAGTTCCTCTTATAAGTGACAATTATGATTTTGTCATGAGAAAGTGTTGTTTTCTGCCATTTTATGACACCAATCTGCAACGTTTCCCAAAAGAGAACCGATTTGCGATCAATTAAAAATTCTGTGAAGCTAATCGATTTAAAATTACTAATAAAAAGTACCGAAAGTTTTATGCTTCCCAGTTGTAGAGGAAGTAATGCCACATGGTGCCTGTAGCCTACTGGATTTATCGAAGTTGATTCACTTTATTTTTTATAAACATTACGTTTATTGATGTGTAATTGCGTATCAGCTATCATTAAGGGGGTAAGAGTCATTGCGGGGACAAGGTGAACAGCCTCCAACGCTTCCCTTACTTCTCTCGTAAGTGAACTTGCTTCTAGCAATCAATAAAACCTACGCTGTGAAATACGGTCTGTGATTTTGGACTTGATTGAATTGGAATGAAATGGCATCTTACGTTTATGCACCTGTGCTGAATTTTCTTCAGAGAATGATGAAAAATGCGAATATTCCAAAGGACATTATAGTGGATACCACTGCAAATTTTTCAGTAAAGACAATATTCGAATTGCAGCTAAGTTTTTGACTGATAAAGTTAGCCTAGATATACTAAAGGAGCGCAGAACAACTGTGCCGATCTCGCTCGTTGTTGAAGACATTCTAGGGGCTTTGAAAGTCAGTGATACTTCAGATAAGCTTAAATTCCGTTCACAATTTGTGACCCTGCTGAAGTCCCTAGTGTCTCCTATGATGTAGCGATCAAACTGGCTTGCAAGGTGGGAGAATGTGGGAAAAAGGTAAACTCCATGATTGAGCGTTTTTCATGCTCCATTGTAAAAGCTTCTTGGCCTACTCCTCCTGAGTCCATGTCCAACTCAGTCCCCTTCACTTTGAAAAATACCCCCCCCCCCCCAGCGATGCTGAAATCATGCTTAAGTCAGAAGAAGGTGCTTGATACTAACGGAGCAGCTGGAAGAATTCACAAGGCCTCTAAGGATGCTCTAACCATTTGTGCAAAATCTGCCAAGGATGCAAAGACCCTGGCCGCCAGCTTGCAGTCCGCACTACCGGATGCCTCAATAATCGTTCGTAAGCCTCAGTTTTATGCTATTGCCAAAAATGTCCAGATAGAAACTACTAAAGAGGAGGTGCTTGAACCTATCCCGAACCTGAGTGATGCGTACAGATTTGGTGATAGCCTTTCTGTCAAACCGACTTTCAAAGAAAAACAGTATGTCGACCAGGCTATCAAGTGGGGTGTTATCATTAGATATGACCATTTGAAAGTTGTTCCGTTTATTGTACCACCAAGACTTGATGAAAAATTGTTTGTCATCTGAGAAATGCTCTAAATGCGCTAGAAATCACCCCAATACCAAGGAATCTCCCTGCTCCTCCAAACACATACGCTGTGCGCGATGCCAGGGTGACCACCCTGCCTATGCCGTAATCAAGTGTCCTATGTTTAAAACTGCGTGCGATAAGGATGCCCCTAGCCCCATCCATGACTTTAAATTCAAGGATATTATCCGTGTATTCTCATAACATATTTGACCACTCGAGTTACAAATTGGATTTCGTGAAAAATCGGTTCGTTTTTCTGTAGTATGCTTGCAAGAACACCTGTTAACTGAGGAGAACGTTAGCCTACTCCCAACAATGGAAGTAAGTGTACTTCCTTTCAGCCAGCTAAAAATAATTTTTTCTCGGTCTCCTAGTAGCGGTCTAGCTGTGTTTGCAGAATCCCTCTTATCACCTTCGCTAGTTAAAAGCTGTGACTTTTTTATTGCAGTTAACCTGACATTGCCGTCAAGGCTTATCCTGGTATGTTTATATATGCCGACAGACTACCACACAACTGTCTCAGATCGTAAATTTAGCCAGGCTTGCTGTCGGCTCGGACACCTGGTACGGAAGCATAGAAATGAATGCTTTCTTTTCTGCGGTGATTTTAACTGCCAGGCTTCTGATCACGATTCACGGTACCAATTATTATTGTCCTCAATACCCGATTCCTGTTTCAGAGTAACCCCCAAAAACAGAGATTTTAAGTTCATCCATTCAGCCTCGGGCTCTACGTCAGACATTGATCATTTTGTTTCGAACATCCCTTCACCGGATTTGTATGCTCTCAAAGAACACGTGCACGACGACTGCACAATCAGTGATCACCTTGGAATTAGCCTGAGTTTCCCGTTCCGGTTCGTGTCTCCTAAATCCCGTCAAAATTGGCATGAAACTAGTGAATAGAAGAAAATAAATTAAGAACGTTATCACGCTGTACTCGATGAGCTACTGGTCAATGTTAGAGTTCCCTTCCATCTCCAGAGAATGATCAGCTCATCATCAGCAGAGAATGCAAGAAAAGATAGGACTGGGCTAGAAATCTACACATGCAAACTTATTCATGCTTTGAAATTTCCCAGAAAAGCGCTGTCCCTATAATCCGTGTTAAGGCGGGAACCAGAAAACCTGGCTGGAATGATCCTAATATTAAGAGAGCAAAACAACATAGTAAATTTTGGTATCGAGTGTGGAAAGACTGTACCAAGCCTCGTTCTGGGCATGTCATCCATTGCTATCGATTAGCAAAAAAAGCAATTCTCGCTCCACGTTGAAAAGACTGCAGCTGAGGCTTTAGAAAATCAGTCGAATGAGTTCCAGCGTGACCCAAGAAAGCCATGGAAAGTGTATAAAAATAAATTTCGTGATTCTAATCGTAATTCATGTATTAGTGAAAACGAATGGGTCACTCACTACAAAAATGTCTTTTCTGCCCCCAATGCTTCTGTGAACCAGGAATTTACGCAGCAACTAAATTCACGCCTTAAAAGTATCAAGCACGTTCGTAGTAAAATTAGTATTTCTAAGAGCCTAGTCTACAATATAATATCCAAGCTAAAGAGTGGGAAAGCTGCTGGAGCTCATGGAATTTGTAGTGATAACCTGAAAAATGCATCTGATCTATTGATGGATCACCTCGCTTTGCTTTTTCAAATCTGCATCTCGCAAAGGATCGTTCCAGGTAATTTCTGCATCAAAATTACAACTACTATATTGAAGAAAAATAAGGATGCAACCTTGTGCAATTCGTATAGACCAATTAGCTTATTTAGTAAAGTTTTCGAAAAACTCTTATTGCCATCGATTGCCTCAAAATGTCAAGTGGGAAGCAAGCAGCTTGGGTTCCGAACTCATGTTGGCTGTGCCACAGCTCACCGTATTATATGGAATTTTATGCGCAGAACTTCTGCGAAAGGTTTTTCTGTGTTTACCTGCAGTGTTGACATCTCTGCCGCTTTTGATAGTATTTTGCACTCTCAAGCGTTGTTATCACTTCTGGATTGCGGCGTTGATCCTTACATAGTGTCTATTCTACAGTTTTGGTACAGTAATACAGTTATCCGTATAGTGTTAGGAAGAAATAAGCAAAATAATTGTCAGATTCTTTCGGAAGGTGTACCTCTGCTTAAAGGTTTAAGACAGGGTTCTTGTCTAAGCCCAACTGCAAGGCCGTATCCAGGGGGGGGTTATCCGGTTTGAACCCCCCCCCCCCCCCCCCCCCCCCCCCCCCCCCCAATTTTTGACCGAGTCGAAAATTAGTAAAACTAGGTAAAAATCAGTAAAATTAGTCAAAAACTGAGTCAAAAATTAGTAACCCCCCCCCCCCCCCCGAAAAAGTCAAAATTAGTAACCCCCCTCCAAAAAAAAAATGGATCCGCCCTTGCCCAACTGTATTCAATTGCGCCACATATACTGCCACTAGGGAGTTAAAGGGAACCTTCAACCTTGATGGACTAGATATCAGGTATTTATCATATGCTGATGACTTACTGTTACTTAATTTTCTATTTCCGGGCTACGGGATAACCTTGCTAAGATTGTTGAACTTTATAAGTTTATTGGCCTTGCTGCAAATGTATCTAAATCATAGTTTTGCATATTTAACAGGCCTGCAAAGTACAGTTTTTCTACTTCGCTAGATATCGAAGGTATTGTTATTTATGAATCGGATCGTTTGCGGTATCTAGGCATTGATTATGGTCCTACAACTAGATCCACTATCGGGCTTATTAAAGATAATGACAGCTTGTGTCCATATTTCTGTATATTACTGCTTATTAGATTCTGCAAGTTGTGAGTTTTTTTTTTCTCTTCTTCTTTTCCCCCTCCTTTCATGTTATTTCTCTTTTGTTTTAGTTTCTTTTAAATTTTATGTGTTACTCTGTAACTGGTAATCTTTGATTCTATATTGATTTTTGTTGCATTTTATGTGTTTTTCTTCGTCATACTCTACGTATTGTACCTCTGTACAGTGTGGGTTAAAAATAAATAATAATAATAATAATAATTATGTGTCTTGGTCTCTAACAAAATGTTATGGAAAATCAGTAAGCTTGAGAAATAGTGTTAATAAATTGACTCTTGCTAAAATATTCAACGCTGTAGTTACGCCTTCTATTCTATATATATCCCCACTTTGGGAGTTACTAAAAGTTACGCAAAAACGACGGCTGCGTACCCATTATTATTAGTTGGCAAAATCTTTGTTACGTTTGTCCTTGTGGTTTTCAAACAGTTATATTAGCAGCCGTTATTGAATAATTGACCCAGTGGCAAAAATTGGGGAGATAGAAGCAGGAGCTTACCAGAGAAGCCTGCAGTTTCTTGCTGACTATATTCTAACTCGTCTTGCACTGCAATTGTAAGTTAGTGTAAATATTTTGTACCTGCTGTTGAGTGATTTTTCTCTCTCTCTTTTACTCCGCTTATTTGTCTCCATTTGTAAAGCGGACAGAAAATAAATTGTTATTATTGCGTAGGCAGGGGTGGGGGCATATGCCTAAAAGAGCACACTTTAATACCTAACTGCTAACTCTCGACGAGCCTTCAGACAAACATAGAGAGTGTGGCAGGGGGGGGGGGGGGTAAAGAACTATTTAAAGTATCACATTTCCATGCCTACCGGCACAAATGTGGAAAAGGCGATGCGGACCAGGAGCCCCACCAGGAAACTTCTTTGGCAGGGGGGGGGGGGGGGGACGATGCTACTAGGAACTCTGTTTACAGCAATTTTAAATGGTAATATTTCTCTTATCTGTTTATATAAAATACTTCAATGTATTTAAACATACGAATATGATGTATTTATCAATCATAGAATCCTATTTTAACGGTTATGATGGCTTCAGCCACCTAGAAGATCAAAAGTCGCATAGAATTTCCATACATATGAGCAATAATACCCCTCTTTTCCCATCCCAAATTTTGTAGCAGAAATATGAATAAGGACTTATTGATCAAAAATACTGTTCATAGCGAATTTTTACAGTATGTTCTAACTTTGTCAAAAATTTAGTTTACAATTCAACATTTCAATTCTTAAAAAAATTAAAAAAGTTTTTAAAAATAAAATTAAAAAAGAAAAATTAAAAAAGTAGGGTGGTACTAATCGACTGAAATCATTGACACATCCATATTAAAAGCAATAAAACAAGCGTTTAAGGGACCAACATTCCACATTATATATTGGTTAGACTTGGGCATGATTTGGAGAACAGTCAGAAATTAAATTTTTAAAAACTAGTTTTTTTCAACTGAAAGTAAGGAACAGCTTTGAAGCCTAAGAGGAAAAGAAATTATTCTTTATATAAAGGGGATTGTCTCCTTAACTCCTTGGTCTTTACTCTGAAGTTTGACTTTGTCCAAATTTTTGACAGCGCCATTAAACTGGAAAGAGAAGATCTTTCAAAGCACTAAAAACCTTTGGCCTAATGAGCGAGGAGTTGATGAGGGGGCAGTCCCCATATATACAAAATAGTTTCAGTTCATTTTAAGTTTTAAAGTTGCTTCCTACCTTTAGTTGGATTTTTTTTATTTGTTTAGTCATATTTCAGTCCATGATTAAAAGGGTCCATCTTTCAATGCTCTCGGTCTGGTTTTTGATGGGTAACTAAGCTTAGAGAAAAACATTTTTTGGAAGGTAATGACGGAAGTGTGCCAAGTAAAGTAAAATATACATAAAATGGAGAAGTAAAGCAACTACAAAATGTACACAAAAAATTAGCCTACTTATGAAAGACAAGATAGGAACTCTTAGCATTCAGTTCTATTGAGCACCGAAGTGTTGAATGGACTTTATTTAACAATATCAACATTTTAACTTGCTCATCAAACACCAGCATATTTAACACTTTTTGACTCTGTAATTATAAAAATTAAAGCTTTTGCAAAATAATTGGTTCAAAGTAAAGCATTGAAACCAAGATTAAGAAAATCAAATAAGAATTTCTAGTGTTGGGCGTTGTTGAGTCAATCTGTAATTGGTGAACATTACTGAGTAATATTGATCATTAATTTAATTTAATTAAATGGGTCAATACAGTCACTCCTGCTAAATTAAAGTAGCAATGAAACGCAAAAATAAACATATATACGATTACGATCTGGCAGAAAATACAATATTAAACATTTATTATTGTAGGTGCTTCAGATATAGGCTAAACGGTACTCAGGGCTGCTAAATTTGACGGCGAATTTTCATCGGAATTACCCCCTTTTTAAGTTGTTTTCCTTCTTTTTCTATAATTATACAAACTTTCTTATGCCCTAACAACTTGGGAAGCTTACTCCAAACTTGAAACAAATACATTTTGGAATAAAAAGCTGGTTCTTCGATTTAATGCTAATTTAAGGTTCTTATACTTTTGTTATTGATAAGGATCGCTATTTACCTACCATTCATCACTACAAGGAACATTTTATTTACTTCATCTAAGTCATAGAGAAAAAAATAGTTATGGAAAACTTGAATGGATTCATTCCATAACAAATTAGAACTCATATTGCCCCATTTAGGGCTAACACCTATTCGCAGGCAGCCAAACGTGGGCCAACACACAATTTTTCCATGGCTTTCCCTACTCTGCTCTCTTTCCTTTGGTTTCCTCAAAATTACTTTATAGTCCCCGATTTCAAGGGGGGTCCAAGGATGTAATCCCCCCTGCCCCCCTTGCAGGCGCCCATGAAAGTAACTAAGTGCTTATTAGGCTTATAAGGGCAATTCTTCTTGAGTTTCAACCAGTGGCGGATATAGGGTTTTTTAGGGGGGGGGGGCAAAATAGGTTGATCCGACAAACTTGCGTTACGAGCAAGTTTAATTAACGCAAACTTGCGTTAATTAAGTAAACTACACTACTTTAGACTATGTTAGGGGGACGCGCGCCCTCCTTGCCCCCCTCCTGGGTCCACCACCGGTTTCAATTTCTATCTATCTCTCTTCCACTCTAATAATATTTTTGACATGTTTTAATCGGATACTAATAATGATGATGATGATTATACAGATTTACTTCACTAAAGAAGCCCGTTAACTATCTTTAGTAAAGGTTACTACAAAAAAAATTAAAGCTACTTTCCTATCATTCCAGCTAATACAAAAGATCAGTTGGAACGAAAAATAAGATTTTTGGTGAACCTGGAATGCAGCTGGGTTCCCATCCACCTGGTCGTAAAAGGGCTGCCATACTTGCCATCCACCTTGGTCTGGTTCTTGTAGGAGGGATGCATATTGTTGTCAGGGCCTTTGCGATTATGAAACCAGAAATTGTTATAAATCATGATGGCAAACATATTTAATTGCGTCATTACATCAAACTAAGCAACCTCTATAGATATATTCAAATAATACCTGTTTGGACTTTTCCTGATACGTCAGACATTTTCATAGGCCGTATTGGTATTCAGATATCCGTGCTTGGTGCTAATTAGATACAGACTAATTATTCTTTTTCAAATTCACGTCACGTTGGTAAAGTTCTAGCTCCAGGTTTGCGCAGTAAATCAATCATGCGGAGCCATCTAAGAAATACTAACAAAGAAATAGATAGCAATGTAACATTAACTGAATGTTCCAGTCCCTTTCTCAAGGTAAACAATGTCATGCAGTTTTTTTTTTTTTTTTAAAAAAATGACTCACCCGTAATAGTAAATTTACGGTGTCATTCTGTAACGCAATATACTTAAAACGAGACTACGATATTCTAGGATTTCCAGCAAAAAACAAATCCACCGATTTGGTATACAGCCTTAAGGACCTCAGGTAAACCAATGGGGTAGACGTATTTATGGTTTATTTACACATGGCGGAAATCCTTCCGGATTTAGCAATCCGTGTGGAGATTCCGTCCGTTTTCTTCCTTGAAAAATTCTATAGCTTTCTGCAATGATTTGGTCAAATCAGGACGGATTCTTGGCAAGGTTTTTAATGAATAAAACCATAACAATGAAACATCAAATCTTTGTTTTTTCCAGACTTAATTTCTTTCTCTTTTTGTCTTCTGTACCTCCTTCGCAGTATAAGGACTAAAGCGAGAGCCAAATTAGCCAATAATATTTTTCTAGAACTTATCCTCATCTACACTAATGGATTTATTTGAATAATTTGCCTTAAAACGTTGTGTTTTCTGGGCAACTGTTCGAAATGATACGGGCGGATTTCCGCATACATTCCCGCAATGTGTAAAGGAACCATTAGCCTGTAATACCCCACTTTGTCAAAGGTAGTAAAAAAAAAATAGTCACCTGGGGGCCGCGACAAGCGTCACTAGGGGTTTAGTTGCCAACAGGAATTGTGAAACGCCTATAGTATCACAAAGTTTTTTTTAATGGTTAACAGCTTGCGACTGATTATGGAATGAGAATTGTTTATTCATTGCAGGTTGATTGTTCATGTTTGAAACTTGAAGTTCATCTTTTCCGTCATATTTATGCCTTTTGGGCCGCCGATGATGATTTTTTTTTTTTTTTTTTTTTTTTTTTTATTTATTTATCTAACATCTAACTTATCTAACATCTAACTATTAACAAAAACCTTAACATAACCACATTCTCTCCCAATGCCACGGCATGATATGCAGGAGGGATAATCAAACGAGTCCGTAAAAGAATTCACATCAACCCCAGAGAGGGTTTAAGATTAAGCCCTCAGATGGTGGTACAAATGGGCCACTTATGAGAAATAATCGACATGGTGGTACTAAACTATTTTAAAGATGAACTGCTGCGTCAGAGTGAACTGGTAAACCTACTGATTGAAATTAAAAGACAGCATTCAGGGACGTACGCAAGCCCCTTCCCCGTCCCCAAAAGAATATAAGGTTTTTTTTTTTAATTTCTTAGTACTACTCATTCAAATTATTAAATAATTTTCAGTTGTAATTACTACCCTACCCCTCTCAGTAATTTGTTGTTACTACCCCCCTCCCCTAATGATAATCCTTTGGTATATGCCTGGGTATGTAGATTAAGGAAATATATTTTCAGTGGCCCAGTAGACTAAATTGCATGAAGCGCAACAGTAAAAAGCCCACACACACACACACAAGGCTGTATTCAAAATTTTTGTATTTAGGAGTGGTATTATTGTTCAGGGGGCTGCAAGAAAAATTATAAAAAAACGCATAAGAAATTTGCTTATTCTTATTTTGGTTATTTTTTTGAAAGTCGGACAAAAATTTCAGAGAGGGTTCAAACCCAGTAGCCCCCCTTTTCATGGATACGACCTTCCCCTACACAAACACACAATAGAGATACTGGACAAACTTATCAAAGAGATTAATGAGAAACAAATTGTCTCTCTAGGAGAAACAAAATTCGCAAGCTAATGAGATTACTGATACCACCATGGCTTGTAACTGAAAAAAAAAACTTATGAGAAATTCCTACTCAAAAGTTAAACCTGCCATTCAACTTTAGGTTTTTATCCTCCTGACTACCGGCACTACCTGACTACCGGTATTTAAAAAATTACCTTTAAAAAATTGTCACTCCCTCCCCCTCTCCAAAATCCATTTTCCACTCCCATGGGCATCGGTTCCCAACGGAGCAAATCAGACATACATGTCAACTATATAACAATTTTATTTTTATGAAGAGAAAAGATACAGAAAACTTATTTTATATAGAAGCAGACACTACTTTTCTTCTTTCTACTAGTAGTTTACTGGCGGAAACAGGAAAAACAGTTTCTTTCACTAACAAGACATAGAAACACCTTACATTCAACACACGACCACTTCGCCTTCTTTGAACAGCTAGGAAGGCGGCACCTCTTCATGTTCTTTAGGTTGTGGTATTTGGGTAAGTGAATGGCTCCTCTAACTCTCGAATGGTGGATCACAAATACAACGCTCGACCTCTCCCTTTTCTTCTTCACTTCTTTCTCTGGCTTCAGAGGTACGGTCTCTTTTCCAGATCTATTTCGCATGATTGTGCCAGTTGCATTATCTGCATTTTGCACAGACGGTCAAGTAGTTTTGTTGAGTTGAAAAATCGATCAAAGTAGAGGCAAGTTCTATACTTTCCGACCCCTTATTTTAGATTAAAAAAAAAGTCTATTAGGCTAATCCTGATGAGTGATTAAGGGGGTCAACCAGTTCAATCCATAATTCATTGATTTTTACCATAGAAGCCATAGAGGATTGAGATGGCATATTGCCTTGGTGAAAAAAATGTTTTTGGTGCAAGTGTGGCTATTTTTCCCAGCTGTTGTTTTCCTTTTTCTAAGTAATGATACCATATTTGTTTTTGGAATGGTTTCCTATTTCAAAAAGGTCGGTAGACCTTATTAGATCCAATGGACATTCCAAAAAACAGTCTCTTCCATTGTTGAAACAAAACAGTTTCTACTATTTTGGAACCATTGCCTTTCATAGTAAACTATTTTGACTGTCTATTCTGGACATCGCATAGTTGCTCCAAATCTCATCTATGGTAAAAAAAAAAACATTTAAAAAAAGAAGTTATTTTATTGTGTCAACTCTTAACTTCAAAATACTTAATTGAGAACCGATGTCCACGGGGTGGACATTGAACTTTAGTCACACCAGTAGATGGTGTAATGGATATGTGTAATGTGGGCAAAATAACTCCAAAAAAGAAGTTGTAATCCTTCTAAGGAAGTTTCTTTTTTTCCGGGCTCCAAATTCATTCAAAGGTAAATTTGTAGTTTTCTTACCTTTTGTCCTCCTGCTCTTCTTCGATTTTGAACTTTCCTCCCTTTCTTTAATACAAAACAGCTCTTCCAATACCAATAACAAGCTGAGAGAAAAAAAAATCAAAGATGGCAATCCAAATACACTGATTCTAACTTCTGTACGTAGATGATGTTCCAAACAATAACTATCGCGCCAAGAAAAATACCTATATGTTCACCTAGAGCACTGTATATAAATATAGATCTATATACAGTGATTCAAGTTCTATATAAATAATAGATCTATATACAGTGATTCAAGTTCAAGTTCTTTATTAATCAATAAAAAAATTTTTGACAAAACTATCAAATTAATGACCCACAGTGAGAATAACTCGTGTGTTGGTTTATATATACTTAACAATAAATAAATAATACTATCTCCAGATACTGGAATAAAAAGATTGCTCTTCAACTCTCCGTACGGTAACAACAAACAAAATCCGAATAAAATCGAAATAACCAAATAAATAAAGTGAAATGAGGAGCAGCCACCCCATAAAATAAATCAAATTAATAATTACTGATTAAGTGATTCATTCATCTAATTTTATTATTAACCAACGAATTATTTAAATCTATAAAACTATGAAACTTATTCCAATTATATATAACACTGTGCCTTGGTGAAAAACGGGACCTTTCAGATTTTATTAAAGCCTGACGGACTACAGAACTGCCACAGGTCCAATATGCATACAAAACCTGATTATCATCCTGAAAAAATTCATTATGCAAATAAAAATACTCAGGCAAAAGACCTTGAACGTGTTTAATTATATAAAGAACAGAATGGAAAGAAGAGAAAAGATCCAGTGGAAGGATATTTAAAATTTGATACATACTTTTGTTGATGATTTACCAGGGTAAGAAAACGGGCTAGGCAGGCAATTTTTCAATAGACGCAGAGCTTTATTTTGTTGCCTCTGAAGAGGAAAAATATGAGTTTTAAAAGTATTCAAAAAAAAAATGGGACAGTAATTTATATGTGAATGCACTAGAGAATGATAAAGAGATTTCAGGGCAAGAAAACGGCACAACAAATTTCAGATGATTCATCATTCCAATATTTCTTTTCCAGATCCATTCGAAGATAAATTGCATGGCTTTTAAATGATAAACTTGAATCCAGTATTATCCCGAGATATTTAGTATCATCAACTCTTTCAATTTAAATGGGTAGGCCTTGAATATCAATCATCATAATTTCCGGTGCTGTTTTCCCCAGTACGAGAGAAGATGATGAATTTTGTCGTAGTACAATTAATAGTCAATTTATTTCTCGAAAACCATAAGATAAGCCTCGACAGTGCTGGTTCCAACCTAAGCTTCAAAGATCTAGAGTCGGGGCTGCTGACATTGCATGCCGTGTCATCGGCGAATAATATGTTAAGGCCAATATCTTCGACGCTATTACTGATATCATTAACATAGATAAGAAACAGGAGTGGACCCAAAATAGATCCTATTGGGACTCTAACTGACTGAGATTGAGATACTGATGAGGAAGAAGTATCACCTCCGTCTACATACTGATTTCGGTTTTTTTAGGTATGACATTACTAAGTCATTAACTGGGCCTCTTATGCCGCAGTTATCAAGTTTAGTATGCAATATTTTATGGGAAATCGTATCAAATGCCTTTTTAATGTCAATAAAAATTGTAGCAGGAATATCACCTTTGTCGAGGGTGACATGAACAAACTGAGTCATTGCCATAATAGCATGCTCAGTAGAGTGAGACTTCCGGAACCCAAATTGCATCGGACTAAAAAATTTAGATTTCATCAGAAAGCTGACTATACGGTTATATAGGCACTTTTCGAGCAACTTCCCCAAATGTAGACAGGATCGAAATCGGTCGATAGTTTGTTCGGTTCTTCGGGTCTCCTACTTTACACAAAGAGATAATTCTTGCAGACTTGAAACAAGATGGAAATCTCCCGGTTTTAAAACAGAGGTTGAACACATGGGAAAGCGGGATTACAATATTTGGTGCTATGCACTTCATCAGATTAGTCGATGACCCATCAATCGCTTCCGAAGATCCATTCTTTAAAAGGTTTGTTGTAAGTAGAAGTTCATCTGGGGTTACAGGAGTCAGAAAAATGGAGCAATTGAGAGACGGGGGTAGATATGATTGAAAGTCCTCTCCAGTTTCATTATCCAGATGACGGACCAGTGTAGCGAAAATTTGCTACTTGTGGCGATAGAAATTTCTCCGATAGCGCCGCTTATAGCGCTGGAGATTGTGGCGCCGCACTCAATTAATGTGAGAGGATCGAATATGTAGACATATAAATGTGGGCCTCTTCTTTCTTGAGCTATCTGGAGATCAGATTCCTTTGGGAGCATTTACCTTGGAGACTTACGAACTAATTACCTATTATTGGACTAGACGCAGACATATAAATGAAATAAACACAGATAAGAAAGACAATAGATTTATTGAACTTACATGCTTAGTTGCACAGCAACGGGTCACTTCAATGACAATAACGGTGACCAAAATATAACGATTGGTACTAATTGTTTCAGATCTGACTTCATATTAAAATTAAAAACACATTTTCCCTACTCCCAAACGCAGTTCTTTCGTCCTGCGCTGTAAGGATTGCTCGCCATTGGACCAAGAGGGCCAAGGATTGTAAATCTTTCGTCCAATAATCTTTTTTTAAATATTTTTGATGATTCAAGCATTCACACGGTTTTTTTGCCATTTAAACTTCCTTAGAAATATCGTACGTAGCGTTTTTTTTTTTTGCTACTAATTATCTTAGCGAGATTCGAACGACTAGCGTCGTCGTTTGACTGAAGCTAGAATGCAATTTATCTTTTTGCTGATTAAAATTTTAGACTCTTGGAAGCGGTATTTGAACTCAATTAGGGGACGTTTAATTTCTCTTCCCGAATCATCTTTAGAAGGAAAGAATCTTATATTTTAAATATATGGTATTTTACTGCTGGTGCACCAGGTTGTTTCCAGCAGTTGACGCGGTTTCCCTCGCCAATTTTTGCTAAGTGTATATTTAATGCATTGATAACTTCCACTTTCCCTGTAGCAAGTTTAGTTCCATCTTCAGCTATTAATTCATCAGGAAGATCATAGGTCTTATGCTTTCTTAAGCACTTATTAATTATTTCCCACGTCTTCTTGGGGGACCCTTCTGCTTCAACAAATACTTCGGCGAAGCAATAACGTTTTGCTGATCTTAAAATTTTTGTTAAATAATTTTTGTATCTGCAAAATTCAGCTAATTTAATTTCAGACGGATGTATTTAGTATGCCTTATATAACAGATTCTTATTTTTTATTGATACCAGCAATCCAGGAGATATCCAAGGCTTAATTGGCTTTATACTATTTCTTCTTCATATTTAGCGGAGATGGAAAGCATTATTGAAACAATGTTTAAACTGATTCACAAAAATTCAGCAGCAAAATCAGGGTCCAAAGACTCTAAACAAGAAGAAAAATCACTTGAAGAAAGCAATACTTTAAGTTTACTTAAGGAGTTTCTATTAGTCATTCTCATTTTTCTTTTAGTAGGACTATTAAACTCTGTAATCAAGTGAAGGTCGGTTACTAGCATCAAATGGTCTGCAAGATCTTCAATAACCACATCACAAGACTTTAGTTCCAGATTCATAAACAAATTATCAATAAGAGAAGCAGAATCTTTCGTTATTCTTGTTGGGACATAAGCTGGTAAGAGACCACCGGACAAGCAAACTGATAACAAGTCAGCCCCGTCAGAAGAGATTCCGTGGAAATTACCACTTGTAATAATATTATATTATCTATAAACAGTGACCCAGAGGGACAAGAGTCGTCAGGAAGCTATTCAACTTAAGATTACTTTTTCGCCGATGCTTGCAAAAGGGCCTATTTTATTAAAGTTTTGTTTTCCTATGTGTTCTCATGTTGTCAAACACAATAACGCAGATGAAATCAAATGGAACACACACACACACAAAAAAAATCTAATGGTATGTTGAGGAGTCAATATATAAATATGTAGCTAGTGAGCCGCTATGAAATGCGAAAGTGGAAAAAACACACATAAAAAAACGGATGAAATTTAGTACCAAATTAAAAATGTCTAATGGATAAGATAAGGTCAGATTTTATTCATTATATATGTTTATTCATTAATTATACTGGGGACGGCCTATACTACATACGATGAAGGTTTGGCTAGACTTGAACTTACTACAATGGAATCACGACGTCACATCCTCACCATGAAGTTTGGTCACAAGTTCCTTTTTTTTCTGACTATCATCGACATTTTTTCCCTCCCTTTAAAGAAAATCCCCCAATCCTTCCTAATACAAGACTCAATGCTCGTAGAGCTCCAAATAACCAACTGGACCTGTGTCACCAAATGTTGACCATGAGGTACAAAAAACTCCTTTGTCCCCTATTTTGTTTCCTATTTTAATAATTGATATAACTTTTGTTTTATGTTTATCCCCTAACATCTGTTTTATTAATGATTTAATTTTTTGTTTTATGTCTACCCCCTAACATCTGTTTTATTATTGTAATTCTGACGTGCTTATGCTAGCTTTTGTGCTATTTTAGCCAATAAATCATATTCTATTCTATTGTCAATATACATTTAACAATACACTGTGTATTACTATAGACTTCCTTGATTACTACATTACCATGATCAAACGTATGCAAATTATTCATGATATGTACTTTTTTCATCATTCACATAAATGGAAAGTTGTCAATAAACAAATTCGCAACCAACAAGCATTCAAGACGCACAGCAGAAAAAAGCACAAATTGAAAAAAATTAAGACATGGAAACTTGACACTTTTCTTGGGTTTGAGAATCATGAAACGGGACAGAGAAGTTCCAGTGAAGTTTCAAAAATTTCCAGTAGTTCTGAACAAAAAAGAAATAAAAAACATTTTTCTTTTCATATTGTACGTTGTGTGAAAACAAAACCCTCCTGGCTGGGATATTAAGCTTTGTCAGAACTTTTTTATGCCGTACTCCTTCAGGATATTAAATTAACTTTCTAAGAAACAGAGAACAAACTTCTGTATCTTTTCTAGATTTTATTGGAAATAATTCTTGGAAAGTCCATCTTGAATACCAAATTCCAATTTTTTGGGATATGTTCTGAAATTTCTGATTTGATGCCTTGGGTATTTTGACCGGTAACACTATAACAAATCCACAAGATAGCATGAATTTTTTTTACAGACAAAACTACTTTGTTCCCATAGAAATAATTTCCAAGTTTTGCCATGACGCACCCAATTTTTTGATGAATTAAAGGTAACGTTTTTCTAAGCAGGACAGTATTTCTTTTTAACGCGCTTAGACATATCTTAATATTCTAAGACCTGGAGCTGACATTGATTTTCCAAAAATAAAATACCCTCTACGACTTTTCTTATTTTGAAGTTTTGTTTTGATGTTATCGTTTCCCTCGTTTTGTCTAAGTAAAATGTACTAGCTTCGAATCTGAACTCTTTAGAAACCAAATAACTTTGAATACTGATAGAATTCTAAGAAAAATTCCCGTGTCTCTCATAAATTTTTCCAAGGAATACCGTAAAACCTGATTTTGAAACATAGAAGTTCCAATTTATCCTAAATATTTCAATTTTTATTATATTTTAGAATATAATGCTATGAAAAGTAATCAATAACACATGCACTCTTTTATATTCGAAAACAAACTGCACACTAAGAAATAATTTCTAAAGTTGTCATTGGGCATCGATTTTTTTGACATCTTAAAGTAACTTTTTTCCTAGACAAGGAAGAGTTTGTTTTTCTAACATGGATAGACAGATCTTGATCTTATAAGAATTGAAGCTTGCTTTTATTTCCAGGAATAAAGTTCCTTCTGTAACTTTTTCTATGTTGAAACTTTGATTCTGCTAATTCCCTCTATTTTCGAAGCTCAACTTTGTAGCAATCAAATAACTTTGAATACTGACAAATTTTATATTATCTCTTCAACAACCTACGTAAAATTTGCAACACACAAATAAATTTTTGAGAATACCAGACATCCTGATTTCGAAAAAGAAGCTCTAATTTCTTTTTTTCGATTTTAGTGTTTATTACATATTGGACGCTTAACGACATGAACATTAAACAATAGGACATACACTTTTCACAATCCGATAACGAGCCTTACAGTAAGAAATAAAACTTTACACAATGAATCGTTTCAAGGACTTTCATTAACCACAATAAATAGCGCACAGTCTTGATAAAGGAAAACAAAAACAATGCAAATAAAGAGAGATCAACTATTGCATCGTACCACAGTTTATAGAATTAGCAGTATGATCATTCCCTATCTCACCCATTATAAAAACCCGGACCGCGGTGCGAGTGCTCCAGAGAACGTTTTTGCAGATATAAACATAAGCGGCATTAGATCTTTTTCACGGGTAGACAAGTCAGATTTCTCTTGGACGCGAAACTTACAGTTATAATAGAAATAATCGGAAATAAGTGGAAACCCGCTATTACGAATAATGCACTTTTGTAACCATTTCTCATTGATTGACGGAAACAGACTAACCCGCTAATGCAGAAATAAGTGGGAGGAGCTTTTTGTTCGCACCGAGAATGAAGACCAGAAATGATCTACGATAAACTTACTGGATAATTCTATAAACTGTGCATCGTACATACAGAGCCTATTTCATACAAGTACACTAGTTTTATACGTTGACCTTGCAAATAACAACTTACAATAATTATAACGCATCTGCAGACGTAAGACGGGAGCATACATATAGTACATATAGTAGAATATATAGTAGAATACATAGTACATACATATAGTACATACATATACTATATATAGTACTGTATGTACTATATATAGTACATACATATACATATAGTAGAATATATTTGCATTTGATGCTCCGCAGCTGTGACCCTTGAGTGGCTTTTTTAAATCACGGTTTTGTGCCTTCTATATGATTTTGTGGATAACCTGTATTTGTTAACGCAGACTACGGTAACTCTTAACCAGTGTTGTTTGTCCTACTGTGCCAAAAAATTACGACTAACCGCCATAACTTGAACGATTTCGAGCTTGATTTTTTTTTCTGATAATTTCTGGATAAAAAAATTTCACTTTTGTTTTACATTTTCTTTTAGTTTTATGGAAAAAAATTTAATCAAGTTATTCGAATTCGTCATTTCATTGTTTCTTTTTCGTTCCCATAGTCTTCAAAGAAAGGGTTTCATATATAGCCTAGTATATGTTATTGGGAAACATTCGGACATTTTCTAGGGTGGGATTTGTGTAGGAGTGATTTTCCACAGGAGAGTTTTCTATGGGAAAAAAGTTTCTGGGGGAACTTTCCAGAAGAAATTTTACAAGGCGAGACAGGAATTCGTTGCATTATTTCAAAACTATAACAAATTAAATAAAAAAGATCAACTGGAAGTAAGGAACAACATTAAAACTTAATACGAACAGAAATCTTTCTGTATACGAAAGGGGGGGGGGCTTCCCACCCATAAAAAAATAGATCATGGCAGTGCTTGTTTCTACATTAATATTGAATTAAAAACGGGCAAAGAATAATTTTTTAAAAAACGAAGTTTTTCTAAGGGAAGTAAAGAGCGAAGTTGAAACTAAAAACAAACAAAAAATTATTGCTTCACAGTCTATCTAACAAACATCGATAAAACTAGCGGAAATAAATCAACTGATAATATTTTACTATGTTTGCGTGATTATAGAAAACTAGCACTTTACTGGAAACACCCACAGGCCAGTATAAAAAATTCAAGAATACTGATTTAGGAGTCAAAAGTGAGTAAATAGCCTGACAACAACACGCTAATCTTTAACGCTTTTCATAGTTTTACACTAGCCCTGATCTCAGTAAGTTCCAGTATACAATTAAAATGATCTTAACGCTTAAACATAAAAATAAATATTATATAATTATATATCCACATATAAAATAATATTATATTATTGTAATATTAATATTATAGTAAATAATAAAATAATATATAATAAATGTTATTTAAAATAAATATTATTTTATATATAAAAAATAAATATATTTTTAATAGCCGCAAAGTCAGCACACTTAAATGATGGATTGATGTCTCAGGTAATATATTTTGGTCTCAACAGCTACAACACCAATAGTAGTGAGTAATATACAATTTTAGATTGTAAAAAACACGTTTTAGTGTTACTAGAACTGAAGAACAAATAATCCATATTATGAACTCCGGAAATCCGGTTATTTCTCTCTAACAACGGAATAATCCAAGTTATGATACAAATTCTAAAGCCAGTCTATAGTCCTAATACTTTTAAGATGACTTCACTCCGGACTTGTCTATAAACTAACCATGAAATGTCATTTTCAAAGTCAAAACAAGATTCAATCAATGGACTGAGCTCATTATGCAGAATTGATACCAAATTACAAGAAAAAAATGAAATGAAGCAAAAATCCTAAAATGCTTTATTTTTTTTCAAAAAGTGTCCTTAATCGGTTTGCTTCTACTATACCAAACGCCTAAATTGTTTTGTGTTTATCTTTTTCCTAGAAAGCGAAAAAAGTTTTTAAAATTGTTCCTAATATGATCCTGTTTGTGTGAATCACCTTGTTTGAGAGTCCTAGCTGATCAAACAGCTCGTGGTAAAGAAGGAGCGAGTCGGCCCAATAGTAACGAAAGTTCTAAAAAACGGATTTTGGTAGCAATAGATGCATAGAAAGAATTGACTTTTTATGCTGATACTGACTATATAAAATTTGTCTGATTATCAAAAAGGGGGAAATATCCCCAAAAATTCAAGAGATCTTAATAAAAATTCTATAGATAGAAGCTTTCAAGCTCTTATCACCAAAAAAGTGGAATTTTGTATTTTTTGCCACAAGGAAAATCACCAATACGTGTTAATTTTTTTATTTTCATCGGTGATCTTATTGAGCCAGCCGTCCCAGAAGATCGAGATAGGGCTACTTTGGACAGAAATCAAAGTTCTAGTGCCCTTTTTAGTGACCAAAAAGATTGAAGGGCAACTAGCCCCCTCCCATGCCCTAGACATATAGACATAGAGCTGAAACATTCATTTAGTTTTTTTATACGATTCATTGTCTTTAAAATTTCTTAGTTTTGTTATCTTATTTATTATTTGTATTATGGAAAGGCAGTGTGATCTCCGTGCTCAATTACTTCGAGATGCCACAGAAAAAACATATCATTTTTTTATTTTTGAGCCTTTTAAATTTGTGGTGATTAAAAGAAGTGAAGGTTGCGGTGTGGCACTTCAGTATCCAGTTGTAAAATTATTGATAATAAATCAGCTTTTAACCAATCAAAATCGATTCATCGATTAATAAATCGATTTTACGATGAATCAGTAAGATTTCTGCTACCAATATCGCTAGTAGGTTACTGATTGAATTCTTGTAAAGTTGTAACAGTTAAAACTGAGAAATCAAGATATTCATCCATTTATGTTCTCTCGTGTTTTTAAGAAAACACGATGGGACGACTTCGTCTCGAACACCCGATTGCTGGCACTAACAGATCAGACCCCCAACTCTCGTCAGGTCGCTGCACGAACCCTACGGTGGTTTGGCCATTTGGTCCGCATGCCAGCAGAAACACCCGCCAGCACTCTCTTCAATTTTGATCCCCCTGCGCATGGCTGGAAGCGCCCCCGCGGAAGGCCCCCGGTTCAGATGGAGGGACAGCCTCACCCAGTACCTCTCAATGATCGGCACTGATATACAAGAAGCAGTCACGCTTGCATAAGACCGTTCCGAATGGAGGCGAAGAGTCACGTGTCTCTCTACGCTGGACCACCAGCAGGAGCGTTAAGTCAAAGTGTTTTTAATCAGTGTAACTTGAGAGAAGAGTTTATTTCTTACGTCTTATTTCAAAAGTAAATATAAACAAAATATAATAGCTGATGGAAGTAAAAGCTCCATTGAAGGGTACAAAATACTTGTTAGTTCCTTATTAGTAGGTTTACATCGTCTTTTTTTTGTCCTGGGGTGGGTGGTGCAGGGGCCCATGCCCCATTTCTTATAAAAAAAACTAATGAATGTTGTTTGACAGTTTAATATACATATTCTGATATTTATTCCTTAGAGTCTGAAAAATTTTGATTTATTAAAGTTAAAAAAGTGAGAAATTTAAAATGTATTTTGTTTTCAGTAAAGTGCAAATTACGTTCTAGTCTTGAGAAGGCATGGGGTTGTCAGCCTTCCAAATGTCAATTTCTGCTCATTTTGATGCCCATCTTTCTCAGTAGCATATACTATATGTAAAGAACGGACGAATTGCCTAGATTACAGCCCTTACAAGTTTTACTTGATTATTCATCTACTAATTGACAGTAAATTCTGCTCATTTTAAGCTCGACTTATATGATTTTATTTGTGTTCGTTTTAAGTTTTAATATTGTTCTCTACTTTTTGCTGAAAACTCTCAATTTAATCATCTTTAAAAGTAATTCCTTTTTCGTTTCTCATTAGCATATTTCTTAATGGGTTAGTTATTGGAATACTTGTTTAGTTTTTTCTAGTTTTTCTAATTAGACCTAAAATGTTGAAATACAAATTGAACTTTAGATAAAAATTAGGTATTCAGTCAAAATATTTGATGAGCCACAGCTTTTGTGTAAAAGTTATTAACGATATTCAAAATAATAACGGTTAGAATTGTTTCCAGTCTGAAAATTATCTTTATCACGGGATTATGAACTTGCTCACGATACTTAACCATATGTTTGGTTAAAAAGACGATTTCTATGATCATGGCACGTCTGAGAAGATAAGCCTGGGACCTGGTCTGATTAAGAAGGATAGCAGATTTTACACATATTGGCCCTTAATCTTCATGAAATTAAATAATAAACAAGTTTATTTTAACAGAAAGTAAGGAGCGACATTAAACCTTAAACGAGCAGAAATTATTCCGTATATGAAAGGGGTTGTCCCCTCCTCAACGCCTCGCTCTTTACGCTAAAGTTTTTATTGTTTTAAAAAGTAGGGTTGTAAGAAAGAGCCAAACTTTAGCGTAAACAGCGAGGCGTTGAGGAGGGGACAGCCCCTTTCATATACAGAATAATTTCTGTTCATTTTAAGCTTTAATGTCGCTCCTTACTTTCTGTTAATAAAAATTGTCTTTTTTATTTAATTTCTGAACGTTTTTTGAACTAATGCAGGTTTTGAATTTAGCTCACCGTATATGAATAATTAAAACGAAATTTGCTTTTTAATTTTACTTTTTTTTGGCTAAATGGCTTTCTCAAAATTTTGATTGGATTAATTTGAGAAAAAGGGGCGGGAGAGGGGGCAGAGTTTGCCCTCCAATTTTTTTGGTTACCTAAAAAAGGCACAAGAACTTCTAATTTTATTAATGAACGTTTTTATTAGTAAAAATATACGTAACTTACGAATTAACGTACGTAACGAACTTCTATATTCGTATATTTTTATTACATATATGAGAGGGTTTACAGCATCGTCAATACCCCGCTCTTTATCCTAAAGTTCGAATTTTATTTCAATTCTTTAAGAATGACCCCTGAATCACAAATTAGACTAAATAACTCTTACGAAAGTACTAAAAAAAACTTTAGCGTAAAGATCGAGGTATTGAGGAGGGGGTAGCCTCCCCCTATTCGTGCTAATTTCTTTTCGTTTCAAGTTTTGATGCTTCTCCTCACTTTCAGTTTAAAAGACATGTTTTTTTTTTTAATTTTTGATCGTTTTTAAATAACGCCAGAAAAATCCATCTCCCTCTTCTTGGAAAATTTCCTTCCCTCGCGGAAAATCCCTCCATATAAAGTTCATCCCACCAAAAAATACCCCCAGCCAGGAAAATTCCCCCAGACAATTCCATTCTGCACGTAAAAAATCATTACGTGCGTAAATGGGATTGCCCCTTCCTCAACACCTCGTCCTTTACCCCGAAGTTTTTTAGTACTTTTAAAAAAGCTTCCTATCGTTCTAATTAAACGACCCTTGTGTTTCAGGAGTCTTTCTTAAAGAATTGGGACAGAATTCAAACTTTAGCGCAAAGAGCGAAGTGTTGAGGAGGGGGCAATCCCCTTCATACACGTAAAAATATCTGTTCGTTTTAAGTTTTAATGTTGCTCCTATTTTCAGTACGAAACATTTGTTTTCTTTTTTAATTTAATTTCTTATGGTTTTTAAGTAACGCCAGGAAATCTGGCCCAACCTCCACGGAGAACTTCCCCTCCCCAGGGAAATATTCTCTAGACAATTCATTCCCGTTGAAATTTACCCCGGACAATTACAATTAACAACTCCACGCGTAAAAATTGAGACGGAACAGAGAAAGCAAGACATTTAAAAGAATTATGTATAGGAATTCTGGCAAATTCCCTGGCAAATTCAATTTTCATTAAGATTTTATTAATTTTAGGGGATGTTTTTCCCTTTTTTTTTTGAAAATAAGGCACAATATCTCAGGCTCTTAAGTTTTGACGGTTGGATTAAAGTTAATGAAACTTATACATTTAAAATCAGCATGAAAATCCGATTCTTTTGATGCATCTATTGGTATCAAAAGTCTTTTTTAGAGTTTCTGTTACTATTGAGCCGGGTCGCTCCTTACTTACAGTTCGTTACCACGAACAGTTTGATACAATCTACAACCGGAATAAGGTTGCAACAATAAAAAATATAGAAATAAAGCAGAAAAAACATTAAGGGACCCACGGGAAATTTTGAACGACCAGAAACAAGCCATGGCTTTCAACAGTTCTTGTTCTTTGGGGCTCTTTTTCTGATGTGGTTTAACAGAGTCTGGTGGTTTTACCAAATTTAAAACTATATCCCGCACTTCTTTACAGCAAGCAACGTACGAACAAGCAATAAGGACACAGGTATAACAATGATATATAAAATAAACTGTTGGCACGGCAATAAACTTTAGCTCAAGTGGAACTTGCAATAGAAGTTGATGAGCAGCCAAAGGTAGAAGTATATTCATCACTGCTGATACACAAGCTGTCACTACAAAAGCTCTCGTAATATCAAGATAGTTGTAAACATTGTCGTCAAACTGTATAATCACCGTACGCCTGTTCTTGAATAGCTTTGACATCAAAAAACCCAGAATTAAATTTAGCAATTTTGGTGCAGCAAAATAAAATGCGAAAATTGGTGCCATATTTCTGTCTGCTGTAGGAAACTCTGTTGTTCTGTCATAACAAAATTTATAAGTTGTCAGGTTTTTAAAGTTAAAAAATATCATCATAAAATACGTTATATTTAAAAACAATACCCCAGATAAGTGATACGATATAGATTTTGGCTGTATTCCAAGAAAAAGTTTGTGACACTATGATAACAGTTGTTACACCGACAGCACTTTCAAGACTGCTTATTATGGCAGAAATTAAAATGAAGCAAGCTGATAAAGTGACACAAAGCCAATCAGGAAGATCAAAAGGCAGAAATATTTTCAATGACAATAAAACAAAAAGCGATTACTATTATTAAGATAGTAACGGAGTATAATGTTAATAGCATATTTATCTGGGAAGGTTCTATCGTACGTCTCATTTTACTGATAGCTCTAAGAACCAAGCCATCAATGGTGCAAACAGTTAAAGTTGAAATTAGAGCAGCGATAAAAAATATCAAATACACAAGCATATTTTCTTTCATATTCAAATCACTACTGTGCGAACTTCCTTCTGTTTTATTTAAGCCATCCTGTACATAAAACATGGAACAATTATTTGAATTACTGCCTCTGTTGAGTAGAAATATTAGCAGAGATAAAAACGCGCAGATTTTTGGTTATAAGAAAAACGTTGTAATTTTCACACAACCATATGAATAAAGCAAGTGTTTTCATAGACGGGTGAATCTATTACAGCTATAACGTGATGCGACGTAAATTTAAGATCCTCAAGCGTGCCTTGGTGACCCCCTTATAAATTTTCTTCCATGGTACCTGCAGGGGGTTCTCAAGGTTTTTGAGGCAGGCCCTGTTTGAGGCAAATCTGTTGTTTTGTCTAACTTGGAAGATGTCGGATAAAAAGGTCTGCTTTTTCTCGAGTTTTAGATATATTTTGTTTTATATATTTTATATAAATTTTATTTATGTCTTCGTTAAAGTTTGGACACAAAATTAAGAAAAGCTACTTTTTTTCTATTTTCTCTTCATTTCTTGGGCATTCAAATTCTTTTACAGACACAAAATTAAGTATCACAAAGATGTCGGCACCTTTCTAGGTAAGACTGAGAATAAATTTGTTGACCGATTATATTTATATTCTTGGGCGCACTCGGCTTAAAACTCCTATGGTAACAAGACCAATACAGTCAAAATTACCTATGTAATATGATATTTTACAAGTGTGTGATGTCACATAGCCTTTTGATATTGGATCCTTACTGATAATTGTTGGGTAATAATATCCTCTTTATACAGATTGACTAATCACCTCAGAAAAGACGGTTGCCTTACTTAATTTAACCATAAATAAATTATAATTCAGTGATTTTTTAATCCTCATCTAGAAACAACACTTTGTGTTGACTTTTTTTAAGCTATAACATGCGAGCATGGCTTAATATTATGTATTAATAGATTGGCTTTTGTCTCTTTGTTGAATATTTAGCCCCTAATATACTTTCATTAGGACTGCGTCAAGATTAGTTTTACTTAGTAACCTTTGGATACCCACCGGGTTTTATCAACTAGTGGAATGATTTAAAAGTTTAAGCGTATTTAGTAACTTTCAAGCTAAAACCTAGTCAATTTGTATTTGATTTATTAATAATATACCACTTAGAGCGTCATTAAGAGCTAAGGTACTAATTCTATATCGCAAAAGCAGTCGCGAAATCATGGTAACTCTCTCTGTAACGTTTAGCAGGAAGCAGGGGCGGATCCAGGTTTTTTTTTACGAGGGGGGGGGGGGGAAATAGGTTGATCCGAAAAAAAAATTTAGGGGGGGGCAAAATAGGTTGATCCGATAAACTTGCGTTATGAGTAAGTTTAATTAACGCACACTAGAGTTATTTAAGTAAATTACACTACTTTCGACTAAGGGGGCGTTTACTTTAGGCTAAGGGGGCGCCCCCTCGCCCCCCTGGATCAGCCACTGGCAGGAAGTAGAAAATGGGGGGGGGGGAATTGTGAAGTATGGGGCAAGTGGAAAGAATTTACATTTGAGACTAAGCACCTTTCTATGTTGAAGAAACCAGATTCTACAGAAAGTATGATTACATTTTGAATTTAGCACAGAGTATGCCATTATAAAACTTTCCTAAGCAATTACAATTAGTTTTTATTCATAACATCTATATTTAAAAAAAAAGCGTAAAGAAAAACTGTAGGTAACTAGAAAAAAATGCGGAATGAATATTATTTTCAACGAAAAGTTGTGTTGCAAGTACAAACAAACTTTCTAGAAGCTGAACTGCGCCTCCAAGTGACATCAAGACGTCTTGATGTTTAACTATGAATGGACTTTTAGAGTACATTTAAGCTTAGAGTGAATTCCCTAAGTAAGAAATTCGTGTTTCCAATCAGACTGAGCCAGAGTCGACCCACCTCTAAATTGGTACTGGGAGAAATCTGGGGGGTAAACATGGGAATCGTCCATTCCCAATCACGCATTGCACTCCTGGCCGAAGGCAGTGGATCAGGAGATCGGTAATTGCGCAACGCCAACCATGCGTCAGCATGTGAAAAGGCTTTTTTATCAATGTGTTAATTTAATTTTTATTCTTATTTTTTCTCTCCTTTTCTTCTATTTCTGTTGATAAGGCAACAAGGCTTCCGGATGTGAAGCTAAAACGTCCGGACTTTAACTATTATTTGGGCATACCAGATTTTTTCCCTAAGGGCACTGTCTAATTAAAAGTTTTACCCGTTTTTCAATATTTCCATTTCACTTAATATTTCGTATTCAGCATTTCATTTTAATTATAAATGGAGGGGCAGTGTGGTCTAAGAGAGTATTTTATCACAGAAAAGTAGACTGGTGAGGAAAAAGGCTTTCTCGTATTTTTGAGCCCAATCCCAGGATAAACCCTGACACAAATCAAGGGTTTGCCCAAATTCATCCCAAAATAATGTTATTTTATTGTTTTTTTTGCAATGGATCCTGTGCAGTTTCTAATGTCATTTATGGCTTAAAAAAATGATCTTATAAATCATTCGTTAATATACTCATGTATCTCCTCATACAAATAGGCCATCTAAAGCGTCGTTTATAGAACATATTCCTTTTTTATAAATAGCATATATGTTTAAAGACAAAATGTGCCCCAGTTGATATATCTTTTTGGAAGGTCTCCGCAAAGCTTTTTAATAGCACTAAAATCCCTGGTTCTTAACATTTTGATCCGATGGCGGTTTGGTCTTAGTTATGACAAGCTATCTTTGGGCTTTTATGTCCAAATATTGGATTTGTGGGTGCGATTTAAGGTGTTTTTTTTTTACCTTAGACACCTTTATTTAGGTCAAGATTTAGAAGTTCCCGTTTTACTGGTAATCGAGAAAGTTACCAAGAGCATTCGATCAAGTTACAGCAGACTTGTTTCCCCAAGTTTAGCCTGAACCAAAGGATCCTTGCAAAGCTTTACACAGCAGTGGCTCTCCCTTACCTCCTCTATTTGTCGAGTTTATGGGACTGGTTTATCCAAACTGACAGACTTGAACTAAGATCAGTAGGCTATACTGTAAATATCTCAAGTTTTTACTTCAATATCCACTTTTGGGGAGAAATACTTACGTACTGACGACCTAAAATATGGTGGACCCAATTGGTATTGTGCAATTATCTGAACAAAGTGCCAAGAAAAGGGCGTTAGAAACATTGCACGAGTTTCTACCATCACACGTTATTACGAGTGCGATTGAAGAGTTATTGTTTATTGAAGTGTTTTTCTGTTGTTTGAGTGTTCATGTTTTCTTTTTCCTAATTTATATTACTCCAATTTTTCTTTTCTTTTTTTTTGTATGAGGGGGCACCAGTTAAATTACGATTATTATAGTCCTCGATGGGCTCCGCAGACACTTCGTAGGGAGAATTAAGTTCTCATTCGTTTCTCCCTACAAACCATGCATTACGCAGAAAATCAAGCCAAAAACGACGTTTTTTGTAATTTCTTTTTTCTTTAATATAATAAATCATGTCAGAATGATTAAAACACACCATCTAGTCTATAAAATAAATTTTTCTAGCCCAATACTCTAATTATGCAAAATATTTAGAGCAAAGAAATAAAAAATGACATTCCAACTTTATCGAAAACAGTTATGTAATATGAGACACACAAGATCCTTCCGGGTATATATCGCTTCCAGCAGTCTGAGTCGACTAAAATAGATTCTACTAAAATCCAAGAACTATTACGAAAGGACGACACCAAAGAGTATGGGTAACTGATATATGTTACCCATACTCTTCTGACTATACTATTAACGAAAGGACCAATTTGATTCGAACATTTAAGTTATACAAACAATATTTCCATTAGATTTTTTTTTAATCCCACCTCCTCTCCTCTCGGTGACCTTCAAAAATTCTTTCAAATTATCTCATAGTTTATCTAATGTCACCTACTCTTTTCTTAATAAAAATAAACTTCTTCAAAAAAATTCAATTTATTCAAATTTTACATAAAAATTGAGCATTCCAAAATATACCAGGGCGTAAAAATAGAGGTATACTACAATCCAATTTTCTTATACCTTTTAGGTTCATGCAATATCTCAGGTTGCCCTTCCCCCTTAGGGCACCCCTTCCATCGTTGACCTTAAATTACACTTTTCAAATCCATTTTCATCAACCTCTATTTGCCCCGATATATAATTCACGATATATAATTCCATTAGATTTGTAATTGTCCCAAGCAGATATCGTTAGAAAACCATCTATTAACCTTCGAAATACTCTTACTCTTACACTGTTTTACCTTAACCTTTCCTCATTTTAATATTATATCCTCTCCCTGTGCTATCTTACCTCCAGCCTAGCTCTGAAAGCTCTAATTTTCATTACAGCAATAAGAAGATAAAAAAAGTCAAATTTTTGGGAATCCAAAAAAACGCGTTATTTCAAAATCAAGCCCCCTCCTCAGATCCACTCTTGATAAAAATAGTCTAATATTCATTGAAATCTGGATTTGCACCCCTCCCTCAGAACATTTCCGTTAGACATTTAGAGGTGTGACGAATCAAGAAGTATGGAAATGCTTAGTCAAAGCCACCAAAAAATCCAAATATAACTATTTCTTGGGAGCCTTACTTGAAACATTCGCAGAATGAGCCGGCACCAAGACCGTATCCAGGATTTTGTTCAGGGTAGGGTGCAATTTTTTTTTTTAACGCATCACAAATTTGTTTATATGCACTTTTATTACTTTTTTACGAGTTAAACAAAATTTCGGATGGGTTGGGGGGAGGGGTTCAAATCCAGTACCCCCCCCCCCCTCCGGTACGGCTTTGGTTGGCAAGCTTTATATGATATTTGTTCGATATAAAAAATTTGTGTCTTATCTCAATTAAGAAAAATATCGCAGGAAAGCGAAAGAATTTCACTTCAATAGCCCCAAAAGTAAAACCGACACATCTGAAAAGAGATCCGTCGAAAAGCAATTGGGCAATTTACAGCTGAAATCGAAAGCAGCCAAGTAGCCATTTGCCAATACAAGTTCTCAAGTAGATAAAAATAAACGTGACATTTTGAGTTTAGTGTGAAAATACCACTGAAAGACCATTTAAATGAGTTAACTGATCATCAAAATACTTTTATCCAAGGATTGCTGTGTTCCCTACCCCGAGATAATAGCTTTAGTATACTTTCAGCTGCAACAATTCAAAAGCAATGCTCAAAAACTTATTTTTCTTTTTTCATTCTTTTTAATACTTTAATTAAGGATCAGTAGTCGTACCTACGGTGAAGGTACAACTACTATTATAAAGGTAACACAAAATTACCTAAAGACAATTTTATGCTTTTAGGCGCTAAACTGCTACTAAACATCTCACTGCAGCACCAAGCCACCTGAGTCCAAAACAGCCCATCATGCTCTTCCTTCGTCCTAATCTACCCAAAACCTCCCCCTTTACACCCTTCCAAATAGTTCCTATTTCCCTCAAATCTTTTCTTGCGAGATCCTCCCACCCCATTCGAGGACGACCTGCTTTTCACAATTAAAGGAAAGATTTAAGGACAACTTGCTTTTTAGGCATTAAAGATTATTGAATAATACTTAAAAAGGCCATAATAATAATACTTAAAAAGGTCATAATAATAATAATACTTAAAAAAAAAAGGCCAAAATACTAAAAAAAGAAAATATTCTTTTTATTAACAGCAATTAGGGATCAAAAGTTGTTTGTAAAATGATATTTTTTAGGCATTAAAAATTACTGAAAACACTGAAAAAAACTAGATATTTTCTTTATTCTTTCTAAGTCTAATTAAGGATCAGTAGTTGCTCATAAAACAGTTAGTTCGTCATTCGTCATAATTTCAGTCATTATCCAATCACAATATCTATTAAGCTTATATCAGAAAGGGAAGACAAACAACCACGCCTTTTTACCCGTTGTTGTATTTATGTATTGTTTCTATGTCAAATCGAGGCAGTAAAAGTACAAAGTGCCTGATTGTCTGGTTTTGGTATCAAATTTAGCCAAAACTATCCTTGATATAAAATCTTAATTATATACCCTTTCTGTGAGTGAAAAAAGACAGTAAAACCCAACTTACTAAAATAACAATTCTAAATACCTAGAGAACCGAATGAGACAGGAAGACGTGCCGTTAACAGATCGACAAAACTTGCTGTTTAGGGGATTGGACTTTAAATCAAGGACTTAGGGGGGAAATCACACAAAGCATCGTTTTCTTGTTTTTTTTGTGCATGGAATTTAGGCGAAACTATCTTTTATATAAAATCTCTATTCTCACTCCTGTGAGTAAGAAAAGGAAATAATACGAATTTATGAGAAAAACAATTCTTAATATCTTGATAACCAATTAAGATAGGAGGGAATGGTTAGACCTGACCGATATAGCCTGTTGCTTAAGCGACTGGGCTTTCTATCGAACTTTTACAAAAAAAAAAAAAAAAACATAAAACCTTTCTAATTATTGTATATGTACCATTACTTTCTTAGTTCCTTAGATTAGTTTAAATCGTAGCCTACATTTTTTTTCACAAAATTATTTCGGGACAAAAGTTCACAATCGGCAGACATACAAGCAGATTTTTGCAATTATTGGTTTCGAATTGTTTCAGTCAATAGTTTCTTTTGCATTTTATCCTTTTAAGTTTTGCAGCAACTGTCTCGAAATACATTATGCTCCAAGTCTTTCCGGGAATAAAATTTTCCACCGAATGGGCTCCCATCCTTTTTTTTTGCTATTTATGGTCATAGAATAGTTTTTACCATTTCATCTTTAAATTTTTTAGATAATATCGTTTCAGGACAAAGTTTTGCATCCAACAGACCCATAATCCATTTCTCGCAAATGATTTTTTAATACGTTTTTTGAAATGCGTCTTTGCATAATTTCTTTGGCCCATAAGCTCCCAGCTTTTTTGGCTTATAATAACCTTTCTGGGGCTATTTATAGGTAGAGAACAGTTTTAATTACATTTACTTTTAATTTTTAGACGATATTAAATAAATCTCCTGGCTTGTTTAAAGATACGCCCTGGCCACAAAAACCTTTCAGGACAAAATTTCAAAAAAAAGACCCTTAATCAATTTTTAGGCACAAAGTATTTTCGATACATCTTTCCATAAATATTTTAAATTTTTATTGATATATTTTGCCACTTTCAAAAGACGCAAAAAAGAACAACGATTTTAAAATCTGACATAAATGGTAAAAAAGACATAAATGGTAAAAAAAATTATGTGCATGCCAAAACTCTTAGAAAGAGTATAATATTATGAAAAAGAATTTGTTGTTTATGTTTCACTGGAAAACTTGATTTGTATTTTTAAAATTACAAACTTTTTATCCTTTTCTCAAAAATGCTGGGTGAAATGAGAATTGTGGAATAGACAACAGAGCGTGCTTGGAAATAAGATAGATACATTCTACCACAGTGACTTGTCCAAAAGCTACTATATTGACATCAAAGCGTAAAATTTGATAGAAGTACATATAAATCTAATACCAACTTCTCTAGATGTAACATTTCATAAATAATATTATATACTTATCCTGCCATGTGTCATCTGAAGCAAGCCAATGTTTCCAGTTTTCTTTTCAATCTGTGAAACCCCGGCGATTTTCGCTAGCTTCTTTTTTTTGTCGGGAGGTGGATTGGGGATTTTTCAGATTTCCCGAAAAATCGGTAGAAGTGGCAACACTGCAAACAGCAAATTAAATTTGCAAAGAGCAAATTATATATAATTATAAACAAAAATAAATCAGTGGGGATCCGGGGGATGGTGGCTCTATTGCTTGTCTACAGTTTAATTCCGTACACTTTGTATAGCTTGCATATACACTTGTACAAATCTTCAACCTTAATCTTGGCTGCAGTTTAATTCCGACATAATTTTTTTGTTTCTTATTTACATAAATCTGACGATCAGCTCCCTTTGGCATGGGCACAGCTTAATGTTGCGTTTTTTTTTTTCGTTGAATTTGCCAAGAAATAGAAGCCCGAAATAGATAATTTCAGGGGCGATATTGTCTTTTCATTTATAAACAAAAAATATAAATTTTATTGATAAAATTTAATAAAATTTATTTATAATTTTAATATTTATTTATAATTTTAATTTGTATTTATAAAAAATAAATGATTTCAGGGGCGATACTGCCTTTTCATTTAATGAAATCACATAATAACAGGCAAAACTTTTAATTAAGCCATTGAAAAAAAATAAGACGGTATATTTACTACCCGTATTATTCCATTTTAAAAAAGAAGAATTAAATGTATTTCCGTCTGGGTATCTGTTGAACAAAAAAGTCAGTTGCTAGCAACTATCCCTCCCCAACCCTTCCTAGATTGCCACTTACGGTAAAAGAGGTTTTCATTTTAGTTATTCACAGTTTTCTTTAGGACTTTACTGGTTGCAAGTGACCTCACTATTGAAGCAGAAATAAATTTTTTACTGATTGCAAGTGACCAAGTGATTGGTTTGCTGGTTGCAAGTGACCTTGGCACTTATCCATCGCGGTTCAAGCAGAAATAATTTTTTACTGGTTGCAAGTGACCAAGTGACTGGTTTAGCTCCTGGTTGCTGGTTGCAAGTGACCTTGGCACTTATCCATCGCGGTTCAAGCAGAAATAATTTTTTACTGGTTGCAAGTGACCAAGTGACTGGTTTGCTGGTTGCAAGTGACCTTGGCACTTATCCATCGAGGTTCAAGCAGAAATAATTTTTTACTGGTTGCAAGTGACCAAGTGACTGGTTTGCTGGTTGCAAGTGACCTTGGCACTTATCCATCGAGGTTCAAGCAGAAATAATTTTTTACTTGTTGCAAGTGACCAAGTGACTGGTTTGCTGGTTGCAAGTGACCTTGGCACTTATCCATCGAGGTTCAAGCAGAAATAATTTTTTACTGGTTGCAAGTGACCAAGTGACTGGTTTGCTGGTTGCAAGTGACCTTGGCACTTATCCATCGCGGTTCAAGCAGAAATAATTTTTTACTGGTTGCAAGTGACCAAGTGACTGGTTTGCTGGTTGCAAGTGACCTTGGCACTTATCCATCGAGGTTCAAGCAGAAATAATTTTTTACTGGTTGCAAGTGACCAAGTGACTGGTTTGCTGGTTGCAAGTGACCTTGGCACTTATCCATCACGGTTCAAGCAGAAATTCCCTAAAAGCAGCTTTCACACTATGTAAGTAATTTGTTATGATAAGGGTTAAGTAACATTATGTTAAGCATAAATATCCCACTTAAACATGTCCTTTCAAACTAGGCAACGTTAAAAAATCGATAAAATCATCAGATTCACCATCTAAAATGATCGCTGTTAAGTACAGCGTCACCAAATATCTGTTTTACATCCAAGCTACTATAACCAACAGGCAAAAATTAAAAATGTGAAATGGAGAAGAAGATTCATGCTCTGATCAAATATAAAAGGATTTCTAAGTTCCATTCTATTACTGCTATTTTGTCTTTTCCATAACGTAAGACAAATTTATGTAACGTAAAGTTCTAAATAGAGCTCAAGTCTATTTAGCATTGCCTACGTTAAGGATAAAACCCGATCCTTAAGATTAGATTTTTTGGCGTAGCTTGAATGAAAGTTTAAATTTCTGAAATATTTTGTTTGATTAGCGGATATTTTATCGTTGTACGTTGTACGTTGAAAGATGCTATTAGGTTTAGCGTCATTAAAATTTATATTTCTATTTTACATCCAAGCTACTATAGCCAACAGGCAAATCACAACCAGTATAAGCACCAATTGTAACACAATGCTTCACAAATGCTGACCAATTTTCATCAGTCACAAGTAAATGAGGATCACCGATCACAATTAGTAAGCACTTAGCCCTAGTTATGGCTACATTAAACCTCTTTGGGCTACGAACAAAGCCTAAACTGTGAACAACATCTTGTTCTAGCTGCTCCACTTCTGACCTTACAGTTGAGACAATAATGACATCACGTTCTTGGCCTTGAAACTCTTCAACAGTTCTACTTTTACTGTCTCAAGGTTGAACATATCAATCACGAATCGTATCTTTTCAACCTGTTTTCTGTAAGGGGTGATAATTCCTATTTCAGAGGGGAAAATACCCTTGTTTAAAAACTGATCTCAAATATGTTGCAGCTTGATATGCTTCTGAGGGGTTAAACCAGCTAGGGTCATCATTCTCCTGCACGTTTTTTCCTCTTAGTCCGTGAAATATTAGAGGAATACCCTTTTTTTGTAGAAAATCACAATCAACTAACTTGTACACATTATCAAAGGCGCAAGGAATAAGATCATTATTGTAAAATAGTTTTGATGGTAGATAGATGAGAGAACCATGAGATCGATAATTTCTAATCAGTTTTGTTAATAAAAACGGGTCATAATATCCTTTGTCGGCAAATTTTTGCTCGTTTCTTTCGTACAACTCATTTTTACTCAATCTTTCAAGAAAAGAATATTCAAGACCGTAGCGGGAGGCCAGCTTCGACTGTACAACCGGTCCAAGTTGATGAGGATCGCCCGCTAGGACTACTTGACCAACATCCATCATTACTAGACCAAGTGGAACTAAACATTCCGGCTCGGTAGCCTGTCCAGCTTCATCTATAAACACATGAGTAAAATGACCTTTCTTAACTCCAGCTGTGTATATGTGACCAGCTGTACCACAAGTCGTAACAATAATGCGGTGCAAAATAATTGAATTGACATCTTCACACGTTTTTGAAAAAGGTAGAACCGTTTCTGGCACTGATTCGAGGATTCTATTGTGAGCATTTAGGCGAATAAGGGTGCCGGGTTTTAATTGGCCATACTGAACCAGGCGCTCAACTACCAAATCTGCCGAGCTATTCGACGGTGTTGCAATGAGGATCCTGAAAACAAGATATAATCAAAGAGTTATTATCATATTTAAAGGCATTATTTAGTGTCGAGGAGGGGGGGGGGAGGAGGGGGAACGTAAAAACTTAATGACCAAAAAACAGAGATCAATTAATGGCCCTTCTCCGACGGGGAAGATTTACTATATCAACTTGTATTCCCTGAATATCTCATATAATAATGTTAGATCCAATGTTAATGAAAACAATTGATAGCAACTTAATAATTCTGGTCATAAAAATTGAAATTATTGTTATTTATGCGTCCTCATTATGGTAATTTACATAATTATAATCACCTTGTCTTATTGAAGTCTGCACTAAAAGAAAAAGCGTTTTTTTTTCTCCTTTTTTCTTTTTAACAATTCAGTCCTTCAAGAGAACGTTTTTGAATATATCTACTTATTTTTAAAATTTAGAAATAAATATACTAGCTTTTCACATAGAGGGAAAGATCAAACTCAAACAAGCATATCCATGACAGCATTTAAAAAAGAGGGGGGAACAAGCAAATTGGCCAAGACCTAGATAGGAATCGAAAAATTTATTTCACATAGCTTAAATACAAATAAAAAGTAAATCTTACAAATACCGCGCTGTTCCAATACATGTCAACACTGCTTAAAAATGGTTAAAACACAAGAGACGACAGACATACAAAAAGTATAAAGGCTAGATTTTCATCAATTCATAATGTTGTGGAAAATTTATCAATCTATGGCGACACGGTAGAGATCTTTCAGTCTTTATATCACTTTTATAGTGTTTACTGGAATCTTAAATATTTGTAACCTTTTTTTCTTATCTATTATCTATTTTCTATCTATTTTTGCTTAAGCAAAGGATCTAGGTTGGATTGAGGTGGTTCATTGATGGATTTTCAACCATTTTTTATTTCTTGTTCTCACCTCAAATAGTTTGAATGCATATAAGAAAACTAATACACATTATGCATTTCTATATTATACCTACTCTGACTAAAAGTTCTTTATTACACTATTTATAATATACAAGGCCTTAGATATAATGCCTAGGCCATATAAGTCCTAGATATAAATAAACAGACAATCGAAAAGTACCTTTTTTCAGAGTTATATTGCCTTAAGACAAGTAATGTATACGCGCTACATCACAGTATAAATATAAATAAACAGTAGCGAAAAAGATTTTTCATAAATGGGACACATCACAGCGCGCGGACTGGGAAGTTACCAATACTGTCAGAGCAATAGGTCTCCCATAATCAAATTGTAATGCAATACACATTTATCATTGCGCTGGCGCAAAAGGTGGATTCATGAAGAGAGGTGTGCGACTGATGTGTCCCAAAAATCTTTAATGAAGAGCAAAGGACTTTTCGTTACTGTTTATATATATATTTATACTGTGACTGTACATTTTTTATGAAAAGTTAAGTTACTACTAGAGATTGGTTTTAGAAATGGTAAAAATATGCTGCAGGTGGCAACCCTAGTCAGCGGCGAATCCAAGGGGGGCCGAGGGAGACGTACCCCCCCTATCATAGTCTAAAGTAGTGTAATTTACTTAATTAACACAAATTTGCGTTAATTAAACTTGCTCCTAACGCAAGTTTATCGGATCAACCTATTTTGCACCCACCCCCCCCTAAAAAAAAATCCTGGATCCGCCCCTGACCCTAGTTGGATAGAGCCACAAGGAATTAAAATGAAAACATACCTTGATTATTGCCTGAGCCAAACCTCAGTCACAACTATTGATGTACATGCTAAAATTCATTAACAATACGATTTTTCTTCTTGACTTTATAGTTAAACTTGTACTACATAAGCGAAAAATTAAAATGAGAATATATTGTTTTGGAAAGCCTTCATCAACACTTATTGGTTACTAAATATTGGCTACTAATACAAAGCCTTTGTAACTATTGCTGCGCTATCCCGCTACCGACGGGAAAACATGGTCCCAGGATTGTATCTATTCTGATCTCAATAAACTGTGTCTTAGATCTTCACCTTGACTGGTCAGTCATAAAGTTTATTCTGGAAAGTTGAACATAGCTCAAATCGCCATTTTATGCGTGGGATACATTATCGGTATTATAGTTGTGCCTAATTTTGATTTTAGCCACAAATTTAACAGTAGTATTAATCGAGCATACCTATAATTTGAATTGCATATTCTGATTAAAATCGGGTGAAATAAAAAATTTTTTTTTACACAGTACATTTGGCTTATAAAGATTGTTTCAAGATGGCTTGTTTTATACACGCAACAAATTGTTACTTTTTTCCCTATTTTGTTCACTGATCTTACGTATCTTGTTACTTACTGAAACGCAGTCTGTTTTACTCCCCTGTTTTCTGATCTATTTCTCTCCTATTAGACCCTTTCGGAGGAAGAGTCAAATCATAGGATTAATTGTCATATAAATGTCGTAAATGTCATAATTAATAATGATTAATTGTCATAATGACACTTAGGCTTATGTGTCAGAGATTTATCGAAGTCTGGGGACATGGAGTAGACTTTTAAACTTGGTATTTTTTTTATAGACTTTTAAAACTACTCTTTACTCATTTTTGCTTAGTAAATGCTCGATGTGTCATTCCTCGATGTGTCATTTAATTCTTTTTTAATAGGTTTTTGATAATATTTTTGTTCTTGTAAAAATTTTGTATGATTCGAGTGCATAAAGAAAAAGTAAGCGTTTTGAACAGCCTCTTTCACATCGGCCAGTAAGAAAATCTTTTGTATTCTATGAGGTGACTGTGTCTCCTAGGATGTATGTTAAGTTTAAGCTACCTCCACAATAGTTTGTTTTTCGAAAAGGCCTTGGATCCACCCATGTACAAGTACTTCGACTTCTTGCTACCATGTTCTTTGACGATCACCATTTTAAGAATATTTGATTATATGTGATTATGATACGGAGAGAGCTTCAGCTCGGAGATAACGCTCAGATTTTGATAATAGCCATATAAACCATGCACATCACATTGTGTCTCATTGAAAATGCCTTGGATGTACCCATGTACTTCGACTTCTTGCTAGCATGTTGTTAAACGATCACCATTTTAAGAATTTTCGATTATATATGATTATGATACGGAGAGAGATTTAGCTCGGAAATGACACTCAGATTTTGATACAGCTGTGTAAGCGAGCTTGTATTCTTCTTTCACATGGTCACTACGTAATATATGTATAGGAACCACAAACCTCATGTAAATTTGCAAGATGGTGAGCAAAGTGAGGAGGCTTCCGTAGATAAGAGAAGTAAGAGAGGTACTAAGCCAACACCGTCTTTGTATAATAGCCATATAAACCATGAACAACACATTGTCTAACTGAGTTACATTTTATGTACATTGATTTTCACTTCTGGGTTGCTCAGAAACAAGACAAGTATGCCTTACCTTTTGTCCTTGTTTTAAATTCTTCGATCATTTTAGTGGACATTTCCTTGAGCGGAACTCGACTAAGACCACCTACTTGTATTTTGTAGTCTGATCTTGTGGATGTGTTAAGCATTTAAAAAAAAATTGTATTATACGAGAAACTCGAAAATTTGGATCGCGAATGACGCGAACACGAGACAAGAAACTGGTCAAGCAACTTCTTTATACCAGACAATTATCTTTGGCTCGGTTGGATAATACGCTGCAGCTATATTTTATTTAAGTATTTAGATGGTATTTTGGTTAGGTTAGAATAAGTTTGTTTAGGTCACGTATTTAATATATGCTATGCTTTACCCCCACCCGCTAATGTGCAAATATATAGCACTGTTTCTAAACTATTATGCTGTCATCATAATTTTGTTTTATTTCATTAGCATTGAACAAACTTCATTTCTCGAGTGTTTCTCGTATAATACTTAAGTACCGAGTTTGTTTTTGTAAGGGAAAATGTGCAAATAATATACAGGTTCTTAAAATCTGAAATGGTAAGTAGCCAACTTAAAGTGGACGCATTCGGGCGGCTGAGCATCTGGGGATATTTAAATTAAATTAAAGAGATATTTCTTGTAATAGTGTATTATACTAGAAAGTACTAGTGTATGGTACTAGTTTATTATAAGTTTGGATCTATAGATCACACAATAACCGGTTTATGCCTGTCAGTACTTGACAATTAGCTTAGCCCCAGTAGAAATCTACGTTGTATATGGGCATATTTTTATTACGTAATTAATATATAGAGATGGTATTTTTGTTGGGTTAGGTATTTAATATAAAAGCCAGACAAGGCCGTATCTATTTTTTTTTTATTTGATTGGATACTTGAGGGGTTTGACCCCCCCCCCAAGATTTTTGTTCGACTCGTAAAAACGTAGTAACACAATGCATATAACCAATTTTTGATGCATTTTAAAAATATATTTTTGGGGGATTATTTGTTGGACTTTAAAGTGTTCTAGGAGGTCACATTCGAGATTCTATCAAGATAGGTGACTTAACGATTCAGCTGAGGCATCTAGTCTGGTGACTCATCTGGTGCCAATCTTCAGTCAGGTCACTCATTTTTAGGTATGAGCCCATTGAGAAACAAAAAAAATTACTAATAAAAATCAAGGGGCTCCGATTTTTTTTTTACTGGCCTAACATTTCCACAGGAGAACTAATCAGGTAGTATTTAACATTTTGCTTCTTTTACCGGCTTAAAATTTCAAAAATATCGTTTTAAAGCCGATTAGGTTTCTCAAATGCGGGGTTATTTATATCTCCAGGAATAAAGAATCATGTACTTAGGTTACGAAAATAACTCACAAGGGAAAACCAGTGAAATTTAAGCACGCCTATCACTACAGCACTATACACCCTCTTAGGAAGTTCCCATTTCCTTTAAACCTTTCTTTTATGACATCATCCCACCCCAACCGCGGACGACCTGCTTTCCGTTTAGCCCTAGACGGTTGGGCGAAAAGAACAATCTTCGGAAATTTGTCGTCCTTCATCCGCAAAACATGCCCTAGCCATCTCAACCTTTCAGTCATTATAGCCCTACAAAGCGGGATGGAACCCACTTTTCGTATAGCCTATTGTTTGAAATACGGTCAGTCAGCCGGGCACCCAGAACAATCCGTATTGCAATTTCTCTGGAAAACATATAGTAAATCTTCATCAGCTTTTCGGAGCACCCATGCTTCAGAGCCATATCTGACCACTGTTACCACTGTAGCTTCCAAAATTCTAATCTTAGCTTCCAGACTTATCTGCCTATTCTTCCAAACTTTTTCTAACTGTGAAAAAACACACTGAGCATTGGCTATTCTATGTTTAACATCTTCACTACTCCCACCATCTTTACTAATAATACTACCAAGGTAAGTGAAGCTGCCCACCTGATCAATTTTTTCATTACCCAGTGTCACCTTTTCATCTTTACTTATTCCTAGCCTTAGTGACTTAGTCTTCTTAACATTCATTTTTAAACCTATTCTAGCTCCTCGAACCCGTGAAACCTCTAAAAGTCCATTCATTTCGCTCAAACTTTCATCTAGGATGCTTAAATCATCAGCATAATCTAATTCCAGGAGATTTTTTTCCTCCCCATTTGATTCCGAAGTCTCCCATTGCCTTTCCTGTGCTCCTTAAGACAAAATCCATCAAAATGATCCGTATAAAGGGGGATTGAACACAACCCTGCTTAACTCATGACTTAATACGAAATCAGCTGCTAACCTCATTTCCTACTTTGACCACAGCAGTGGTATTTTCGTATATAGCACTAATCACCTTAAAGTATTTGTCTGGTATACCATACAAGGATAAGATCTTCGCTAAAGCTCTTCTATCAATAGAATCGAACGCTTGCTCATAATCGATAAAACTGAGGACCAAAGGTGTTTGACAACTCAGGCACTTCTCAATTATTAGCCTAAAACTAAAAATTTGGTCGACACATCCTCTACCTTTCGTAAAAACCGCACTGTTCTTCTCTTGTAACTTTGTCTACATCATCTCTCAGTCTAAAAAGTATCATATTACTAAGTAATTTGCTAACTACAGAGACCAGACTAATGCCTCGAAAATTACCACACTCGCTCTTATCACCTTCCTTATAAAGTAGTTTAATAAAAGTTTTCCTAAAATCGCTAGGTACTTCCCCTTTTTCAAAAATTATATTCATAATCTTCAGTAACTTATTTCTAACCTCAGAGCCACCATATTTAAGAGACTCATTTACCACACTATCAGCACCTGGAGCCTTATTATTTTTGAATCCTTTTAGTACTGTCGCTCATTCTTCCTCACAAAAAAAATCTTCCTTCACGTCCAAGGTGTTACACTTTTTCATTTTCCTCTGTATCTTTTTCTGCAACTCTATCTCGGTTAAGCAAATTCTCAAAATGTTCGGCCCATCTCTCCTTAACTCTTTCCTTATCACTAATTGTGGCTTTGTTCCTATCTTGTGAAAAGATAGAGATGAGAAAACAGACCATATAAATGGTTAATTATTAACGTTCAAATTATCTCTATGAGCTTAGTTAAAATAAATAGTACTTGTATGATAAACGGCCTACCGCTCGTTGTTCATTCATTAACGCATTATAGAAACCAGTTTTTTTTTTTCGTTAGATTCTTTCAGCTCAGGGTGATATAAGACAAAGAGAAGTGACAGAATAGATGGAAAATATATAATTTGGATTATATATTTACACATTAGGGAGGGGGGCGTAAAGTATTGGACAGTGTGAAGTTAGAAAACAATTCTTAATACATAATATGCAGAATATCTATGGCTAACACATTAGGCAGGCAGACCCACTATACTTTACCCCCACTCCCCCCCTAATGTGCAAATATATAGCCCCAAATTTGTTTCTAAAGTATTATACTTTTATCTAACTTTAGTAAATTTCGTTAGGATTGAGTGTCAGAGAAACATATAAGAACATTAGGTAGGCCATCTATCATAAAAGTACCAAATAAATTTCTAACTAGCTTTTTGTAACTTAAATGTTAAACATAAAACAATAAAAAAAATATCACCTGCTATGCGCAACCAATGTAAAAACCTGTAGAACTGCTTCAACAACGGTAACAGTCTTCCCCGTTCCAGGAGGGCCATAGATTACATAAGGCAACGGCCTTCCTTCGCCACGACAGATCCTGATCACTGCACTTCTTTGTTCTTTATTCAAGTCTCTATTATACCAGTTTATTTTGCCCTTCTTAGAACTACGCTCTACATGAGCTCGAACGGGTACTATGGGACTTACAAACTTAATTTCGGTCACGAAGACTTCTCCATCAAGAGTAAATATCTCACTTTGTAACGCCTTGCAATCTCCTATTTCTTCTTCTTCTTCAGAATTGGTGACTGAAGAGGGGATGTATCTAAATTCGTTGAGGGTACAGCATATCTTGAAGGCCAATGATTATTTAATTCAACCAACGCCTGATCCGACGCTGATGCAAAAGCAGCAGCAGACATCTTTTTCTCAAATAGACGCTGTGCAACCGTTTTCTTTGAAGCTTTCGAAGTTTTACAGGGGCTTGTTTGTTCTGAACAATTATTTTTCTTCAGAAAGACAGAGCGAGGTGAATAAACAAAAGGTCTGGCTTCATTATCAACCATATCAATCTATAAAAATAAGTTTACTGTATTTCACATTACAATAGAAATTCGTGACGGAACGGTTAATACGAGGAAAATTGGGATTTCAACCAATAAGGATCGGCACAGCAATCGAGAAAAATTTCCCAAAAATCCTCAAAATGACCCCACACTCAAGCTTTATCATGTAAAAAAAACTTATACCTTAGCTTGGCACATACTACTACTACTAACAACTCACCGCAGCACCAAGCCGCCTGAGGCCAACACAGCTACGCACGCTCCTTCTCCACCCCAATTGGCACATATCATGCAACTATACACTTTATTTGGACTTTTGATAAGTTTTTCCTCGAAAACATGCTTTTTTCTTACAAGATAAATAGATAATCGCTTTTTCTTCATGAGTAAAATCAACATATTTGGATTATCATAAATTTATGTTCCTTGAAGAATAACAAAGTACCGGTCAAATCCCCACATCATTGACTACAGCAATCATCATTACACACAGCAGCCGTAAATAATTAAGTTTAACATAATTTCAATTTCGCACAGGGTAATAAACTTTTCCTATATTAGTAAATTTGTTACCCAAACAGATCAAGCTAAACTGACTTTAAAAACTATAAAATAGAGGTATATACTAGGTTAGACTCCAGACGAGAAATCGCCAAACCGTCGATCACGAGCCACTGATAGCTTGCAGGGACTTTTTGTAGCCCGCGATGAATTTTCAGACACAGCACTCGGGATGCTTAATCTAACTTTACTACTCAACGCAAACCTATGAGTCAAGAAAAAATAGAACCCGCTTATCTGCCACTCACTCAACGTCTATTCATTAAGGAGTGAGGTTAATTTGTTTATCTTGCGTTTTCTACTGTCGTTTTCTACCAGACATAACCAAGGCCGTACCCCCCCCCCCCCCACCCCAAATGTTTCTTGACTCGTAAAAACGTAACAAAAATGAATATAAACAAATTTTGCATGCATGTTTTGAGGGTTTTTTGTGCCCCCCGAAAAAAATCTTTGAGAAAAAAACCCCCGAAAAATAAATCCTGAGTATGGCCTCGGACATAACTGACGTTATTGTTCTAATAATATGGAGTTCCAGCAAAAACAAAAAACTTTTAATTTTCATGTTGAATGGAAATCTGACAACTTTTTTAACTAAGAAAAGGGACAAATGTGTATTTTGATTTTAATGCTATTGTACCTATTGGGAAGAGGGAAACGTGGACCGTCACTACAAAACCGTTCACTCTAGTATTGACAAGGATTTACCTCAGAATTCTTCCTTAAGGAAAAAAGAAGGTAGCACGACAAAAATCGCAACTAAATGCTCAATTATCTCAATTTTTTCATAATCTTTTCGTGTTTCAGATTATTGCTAAACTAGGTGAATCATTCCCCGATCTAGAAGATCCAGTTCGGCTGCAAGATTTTGTTTTTCTTGTAGACATAACCAAGAAGTTAAACACGCCTAACTTACATTTTCAAGGCAAAGACAAAGATATTGGTTTAACTATTTTAAATGTGGTCTTATTCACAAAAAAGCAGGAGCTCTAAGGGAAAATCTTGCACAGGGTAAGTATAAAAACATTGCTTGTTTGAAACAGACCCTTGATAAAGAAGGATCTTCCACTCTTCTTATGAAAATAAAAAAAAAACATATTACAATTCTCTTGGCCTTTAAAAATCACTTTAATCAACGCTCTTAAGACTCCGGAACATTTTGAGTGTAGCACAGTTCAACACACCTCCTTTTGTAAAGACTGATGCTGAAGGATTCTTTACTTGTGTCGCGCAAAATTTTGAAGAAGAGAACGCTGAATTGGAGATGGAACTGATTTATTTTCAGTGACGTTTCATAAAATTCACTCACTTCAAACAATGTAAATATTTGGCCTTTTTCTCCAAAGCAAAAAATCCAATTTTGGTTCAGGTCGGTTTATGGGTGGAGGCAATATTAACCTCCAGTGGATGCAATCTTCAGTTCAGAGACATTATTGTTAAGTAAGAAAATCAAGAAAAAAAGAAAACAGTAACTCACTGAAACAGCAACTACATTCGAATGATTGTTACGACACGTGAACCAAATATTTAAAAACTTTTTGATGACAAAAAAAAAGAGTGCTACCCCTCACATTGGACTGTGTCTTTCTAATTCAAATATATTTATAATGAGAACTTAGAAACGTATATAATAGACAGCGCAATAGCGCTGCCTAAGTAAAGAACGATGTTGGCACAATTTATTATTATTAATTTTTTTCTTGGTTTAGACCAGGGAACTTCGTATAGAAGGAGTTGTCGTAGAAAACTTCGCAAAGGGCACATTCGATTGGAAATTGGAGTGGCTAGTGTCCTTTTTAATAGTCGACAGTGATTGAAGGGCAACTAGCCCCCCCCCATGTCCATCATTCCCCCAAACACATCCAATCAAAATTTTGAGATAACCATTTTGTTCAGCGTAGTTGATTTCCACATGGAAAATTTGTTTTTGAGGAGGTCACTCCCCCAAAGCCCTCAGGGCAAGGGCTGTAAGTTATGCCCTGGGGGCATATAAGGTTTTGATAGAAAGCGTTGTCGTAGAAACTTCAAAAAAGGATCATTCGATTTGAAATTCAAAGGGCTAGTGCCCTTTTTAATAATCGAAAGTGACTGGAGGGCAACTCGCCCCCTCTCACGCCCACCTTTTACCCAAACACATCCAATCAAAACTTTAAGATAGTTATTTTGTTCAACGAAGTTGAAATTTCTGGAAATTAGGTTTTGAGGATGACAACCCCTCCCCCCCACAGCCCTCAGGGCAAGGGTTGTAAGGTATGCCCTGGGGGCATATAAGGTTTTTATAGAACGCGTTGCCGTAGAAACTTCAAAAATGGCTCATTCGATTGGAAATTGAAATGGCTGGTGCCATTTTTAATAGTCGAAAGTGATTGGAAGGCAACTAACACCCCTTCAACGCCTACCATTTTCCCAAACTCATCCAATCAAAATTTTGAGATAGCCTTTTTTGTTCCACGCAGTTTAAAGTTCAGGAATTATACATATGAGCAGGTCACTCCCCCCAGGTTCTTAAAGGCCAGGGGTAAAAGTTATGCCCTGGGAGCATGTAAGTTTTTATTGAAATCTTTAACGTAGAAAATTGAAAAAGGGCTCATTTGATTGCAAATTCAAAGGTCTAGTGCCCTTTTTAATAGTCGAAAGTGATTTGAGGGCAACTAACCCCCCTCTCACGCCCACCTTTTCCCCAAACTTATCCAATCAAAATTTTTAGATAGCCATTTTGTTCAGCGTAGTTGATTACCAGATAGAAATTATGTTTTTGAGGAGGACACTCCCCCACAGCCCTCAGGGCAAGGGTTGTTAGTTATGCCCTGGGGCATGTAAGGTTTTTATAGAAAGCGTTGTCCTAGAAACTTGAAAAAGGACTCATTCGATTGGAAATTCCAAGGGCTAGTGTCCTTTTTTAATAGTCGAAAGTGATTGGAGGGCAGCTAACCTCCCTCTTACGCCCACCTTTTCCCCAAACCAATCCAATCAAAATTTTAAGATAGCCATTTTGTTGAACGTAGTTGAACGTTCTGGAAATTAGGTCTTTGAGGATGACAGCCCCCCCCCCCCACAGCTCTCAGGGCAAGGGTTGTAAGTTATGCCCTTGGGGCATATGAGGTTTTTATAGAACGCGTTGTCGTAGAAACTTCAAAAAGGCTTTATTCGATTGGAAATTGAAATCGCTAGTGCCATTCAAGCCATTTTGTTCCGTGCAGTTTAAAGTTCAGGAAATTATACCTTTGATTAGAACACTCTCCCCACAGTCTTCAGGGCAAGGGTTGTAAGTTATGCCCTGGGGGCATATAAGGTTTTTTATACAACGCGTTGTCGTAGGAACTTCAAAAATGGCTCATTCGATTGGAAACTGAAATGGCTAGTGCAATTTTAATAGTCGAAAGTTATTGGAAGGCAACTAACACCCCTTCCACGCCCACCATTTTCCCAAACTCATCCAATCAAAATTTTGAGATAGCCTTTTTGTTCCACGCAGTTTAAAGTTCAGGAAATTATACCTATGAGCAGGACACTCCCCCAAGGGTCTTCAAGGCAAGGGTTATAAGTTGTGCCCTCTGGGCATATAAGTTTTTATTGAAATCTTTGTGGTAAAAACTTTGAAAAAGGGCTCATTTGATTGGAAATTCAAAGGTCTAGTGCCCTTTTTAATATTCGAAAGTGATTTGAGGGCAACTAACTAACCCCCCTCCAGCACCCATCATTTCCCCAAACACACCCAATCAAAATTTTGAGAAACCCGTTTAGTTGAGCATAGTTGAAAGGTCCAACAAATGAATGTGCATTGTCAGTTTAATATACATATACTGATATTTAGTAATCAAAATGTTAATATTATTTGATTTATTAAAGTTATAAAAGTAAAAAAAATAATATTTTTTGTTCAGTAAAGAGCAAATTATGTTCTGGCCTTGGGAAGGCATAGGGGTTTTGAGCCCAACTTATGTTAATTTCCGGTCGTTTTGAGTTTGACTCGATTATTTATTGTAACTTCGTTCGTTTTGGATTTCATTTATTTGTCGATGCTGATATGTGGTAGATTCACACTTGGTAGATTATTTGATTTTATTTTTGCTCATTTTTTGTTTAATGGAGTTCTTTACTTTTCTTTGAAAAACTTATTTTGTGGAAAGTTTTTTTTTTAATAATTAAAGTAATAAACAACTGTGTTATTCAAACAAAAAGCATGTACTATTTTTCAACTTTGCTGGGTAGCTAACACTAAGGTTTATAAGCTGTAAGGTTGCTAAGTCAAAGTTCAGCACCCACCGCTCTAGACTATAGAAACTTGACTAAATTAGAATTTTTTCCTAGATTAGTAACATCTTTGCATATCTTACAAAGGCTGTCTTGACTAAGTAGTGTATCCTGCCCATGCAGAAAAGACGCATGAAGGTCCAATTATTGGCGTCTTTGATCATATCTTTAGAGCAATGAGAAAATGTTTAAAAACACTTTGATGGTTAAACTATTTAAGTTCCTTCGATTTGAGAAGTTTTTTATACTTAAAGGTTTTTAATTATTTTTAAATAGGGTTATCTAAAGACATGGATTTTTTTTTCTTGTTTGACACATCTTTTAAGCATGACGAGAGAGAATAAACATCTTTTAGTGACCAACCTACTACAGATTAAACACTCATCGGTGTCTTTCTCACTTTTTACTTCAATTCTGAAAGTATTGGGGGGGGGGGGGAGGCAATTGCTACCAGGAGCTTTGTTTTAACCAAGATTAAAATGGGAACATTTCTAATTTAACTGATTTTTTACATTCTTGACTTCTCCTTGTTCCACAAAGAGTGACAATGCCCCCCGCCCCACCTGAGAAGCACCTGGGTTTGTGTTGCATAACAATTTATAACCACTGGGTAGCCACTTCTATGGAGGCAAGTGGAGACCCCAGGGGCAGTTTCCCAGTCCTGCAAATGCCCAATCTCCATGATTCTGGTTCAAACTCGATACAAAAGGCTTTCCTTTATGCTAAAAAGTTGGTGAGGATATTGGAGGGGCCCTATAGCACACTTCATTTCTCCGTTAATAAGACAATTGAAAATCTGAATGTTATTCTGGAACAAAGAAGGTGCAACATGCATGCCCTTCTGCGAGAAAGATGGGAGTGGGAAAATCGGAAAAAATTAGGATAAGCTATGGTCCCACTTTATGCTTCTAAGCTATAATACGAATTTTCGATTAAAATCCTTGCGTGATTCCAGTTCAGACAATGGGCAGCATACCTGCCTTACTTTTAAAAATCAAGCATAGAGTGCGAGAGTGTTGAGTTTCCATGACCCTATATCTTGCAACCAATCCTGATTTTAAAATCTTTGAATGATTCTGACTCAAAAAGGCGAATGACAACTTTAATGCCAAAAAACTGGTGGATATTTTTGGAGGGTGTGGCCACAACCTGCTCCTCCAATTATGCAGATTGAAAGATTGCATTCTAGCCGAGCACTGAACACGCGGGACATGCAATCTTATACCGTTCATTGCTGGAGTTCGAGTCCTGGTATAACTAACTACTTGGTTTGGGACAGGGGCCAGTAGCGTAGCCCAGCTATATCTCAGCTAATTCTCTATATTTGAGTAGCGTGACTCTGTAATCTCAGCTAGAGTCGATTCAGCTATAAATGGCAACCTGGAGAAATCAGAGGAAGGTAAACAAGAAGGGAGTGCGAAAGAACAAGATGACTCCCCCTTCCCTTACAGTTACCCCCAGTTTGGACTTTAAGATCTAGTGCAGTTTCTTTACCTTTACCTTAATTTTGAAAAAATTCCAGTATCCCATCACGATATTTAATCCCTTTTTTGTAATTCAATCTCCTGAAATCCCTTTTTTTTCCAAATGTATCACTGGTTAAGTCACTTTTATTTATCATTCACTTAACCACGAATAATATCTAAGGCGTAAAAGTTTAAAAAGCGGCCTTTCTTTAACAAAAATCAGCAAAAGATTTGCCATTAATCAACACCAAGTTTAAAATTTTATTCTATAATTTTCAGTCGTTGACTGTGATAGCGAAGACTGATGATAGCGAAGACATGCGAGGATTCACAGGACAATTGTTGGTGTGTCAAATGTAGCTGCTGGCCACACTTAAGACAGTTCCATAAATAGTATGACCTCATACAGGACACTTTCTACAAATTCAAATTAGTGCTGAAAAATCGAAACTGACCTAAAGAAGAAGAAAAATGATGTTCATTCTAGAACTTAAAAAAGATAAATAGCACCAAACAGAAATTTTACAGTTAGTGAGGCTTGCTCATTATTTGAGCAATGCACTTATTTTGGCTCAATTTATCTGAAAAATTATATTTCGCGACTAAATTTATTCCCTTCTTCTAAAAAGAACATTGCCTAAATAAAAAAATTGTAGAAGAACTTACAACAGGTGTCTAAGGCACCACCTTCTTCAGAAGAAGAAAAACCATCAAAACATAAGTGAAACTTCTGCAGTATTCAACATAGACAGTAGCCTAACTTTTAAATAATAATCAAAACTTATACTAGTGAATTAAACTCTTCTACTAGTAAAGTAAAAAAAAAAAATGTCAAAATTCAGGATGAATGATGAATTTCGTAAAGTTGTCGTGCTAAGTATCATGCTTTCAGATATAGAAAAGAATAAACTTCCTCCATTCCATAGTCTTGAAATTATATACTTTTCATACATAGTGCTTTTCTTTCTTCTTCTATATGTTTCACTCCGCTATTTCCATTTTGTCATTATTGGGTTATAAATAAAATATGCGCATTTATAAAAAGAAAATAATAGGGCAGGCAGCTTTGTCTCAGTTTCACTTAAATATACGATTTTACACTTACCCTTTTCTAAAAAGCACAGCCTAAATTGAAAATTAATGACACATTGTAATGAGTAGAAACTTACCACAGGCTTTTTAGGCGCCATCTTTTTCGGGAAAAGAAAAGCAAAACTTAGGTGACGCTCAGCAATTTCAACTGACTGGTGACATCGCTTAAGTGGAGTTCGGCTGAATTTAAACGAAATGTTGTAATCTTCACCAGCATAACTATCATGCAGAGTGGGGTGGAACTTAATAAAAACTTCATTTTTGGCTACTTTATGAATGAAACCTTCATTCTCAATACCTAGAAAAAATTGAAAGTAGCATATTAGGACTTGTGGCGTTCTCAGATAATTTTGTGTTTTTACGAAACCGAACTTCATTTGCAGACCTGCAAAAACTGATAGTAGTATATTAGGACTTTTGGTAATTTTTACAGTAAGTTATAATTGGTAACAATTTATTGTAATTTATTGGGTAGTTGTGGCCACTTTATGAATAAAAAAATTCATTCCTCAGACCAGAAGACACTGAAAGGTATATGTTAGTACTTAAGATTACTAGTTAAACAATATTGGCCACTTTATGAATCCAAACTTAATTTATAGACACACCGAAAATTAACACTAGTATATTAGGGCTTGTGATAATATTAGGCTATAGTAAGTCATTATTCGTAATAATTTGTTCAAGTTCAAGTTCTTTATTAATCAATAAAAAATGTTCTGACAAAACTATCAAATTAATGACCCACAGTGAGAATAACTCGTGTGTGGGTTTATATACACTCAACAATAAATAAATAATACTATCTCCAGATACTGGAATAAAAAAGATTGCTCTTCAACTCTCCGTATGGTAACAACAAACAAAATCCGAATAAAATCAAAATAACCAAATAAATAAAGTGAAATGAGGAGCAGCCACCCCATAAAATAAATCAAATTAATAATTACTGATTAAGTGATTCATTCACTTAAAATAAATGCAGAAAATAAATGCAGGTTAATGGATAACTTTGGTGCTATTTTCTGAATCCAACCTTCATTTATAGACATACCAAAAATTGGAACTAGTATATTAGGGCTTGTGGTAATTTTTAAGGCAAGTTACTATCAGTAATAATTTGTGGCAGGTTAATAGAGAATTTCAGCTATTTTCTGAATCCAACCTTCATTTATAGACATACCAAAAATTGGAACTAGTATATTAGGGCTTGTGGTAATTTTTAAGGCAAGTTACTATCAGTAATAATTTGTGGCAGGTTAATAGAGAATTTCAGCTATTTTCTGAATCCAACCTTCATTTATAGACTATACCAAAAATTGGAACTAGTATGTTAGGACTTGTGGTAATTTTTAAGGCAAGTTACTACCAGTAATAATTTGTGGCAGGTTAATAGAGAATTTCAGCTATTTTCTGAATCCAACCTTCATTTATGGACATACCAAAAATTGGAACTAGTATATTAGGGCTTGTGGTAATTTTTAAAGGCAAGTTACTATCAGTAATAATTTGTGGCAGGTTAATAGAGAATTTCAGCTATTTTTTCTGAATCCAAACCTTCATTTATAGACATACCAAAAATTGGAACTAGTATATTGGGGCTTGTGGTAATTTTTAAGGCAAGTTACTATCAGTAATAATTTGTGGCAGGTTAATAGAGAATTTCAGCTATTTTCTGAATCCAACCTTCATTTATAGACATACCAAAAATTGGAACTAGTATATTAGGGCTTGTGGTAATTTTTAAGGCAAGTTTACTATCAGTAATAATTTGTGGCAGGTTAATAGAGAATTTCAGCTATTTTCTGAATCCAACCTTCATTTATAGACCATACCAAAAATTGGAACTAGTATATTAGGGCTTGTGGTAATTTTTAAGGCAAGTTACTATCAGTAATAATTTGTGGCAGGTTAATAGACAATTTCAGCTATTTTCTGAATCCAACCTTCATTTATAGACATACCAAAAATTGGAACTAGTATATTAGGGCTTGTGGTAATTTTTAAGGCAAGTTACTATCAGTAATAATTTGTGGCAGGTTAATAGAGAATTTCAGCTATTTTCTGAATCCAACCTTCATTTATAGACATACCAAAAATTGGAACTAGTATATTAGGGCTTGTGGTAATTTTTAAGGCAAGTTACTATCAGTAATAATTTGTGGCAGGTTAATAGAGAATTTCAGCTATTTTCTGAATCCAACCTTCATTTATAGACATACCAAAAATTGGAACTAGTATATTAGGGCTTGTGGTAATTTTTAAGGCAAGTTACTATCAGTAATAATTTGTGGCAGGTTAATAGAGAATTTCAGCTATTTTCTGAATCCAACCTTCATTTATAGACATACCAAAAATTGGAACTAGTATTTAGGGCTTGTGGTAATTTTTAAGCAAGTTACTATCAGTAATAATTTGTGGCAGGTTAAATAGAGAATTTCAGCTATTTTCTGAATCCAACCTTCATTTATAGACATACCAAAAATTGGAACTAGTATATTAGGGCTTGTGGTAATTTTTAAGGCAAGTTACTATCAGTAATAATTTGTGGCAGGTTAATAGAGAATTTCAGCTATTTTCTGAATCCAACCTTCATTTATAGACATACCAAAAATTGGAACTAGTATATTAGGGCTTGTGGTAATTTTTAAGGCAAGTTACTATCAGTAATAATTTCTGTGGCAGGTTAATAGAGAATTTCAGCTATTTTCTGAATCCAACCTTCATTTATAGACATACCAAAATTGGAACTAGTATATTAGGGCTTGTGGTAATTTTTAAGGCAAGTTACTATCAGTAATAATTTGTGGGCAGGTTAATAGAGAATTTCAGCTATTTTCTGAATCCAACCTTCATTTATAGACATACCAAAAATTGAACTAGTATATTAGGGCTTGTGGTAATTTTTAAGGCAAGTTACTATCAGTAATAATTTGTGGCAGGTTAATAGAGAATTTCAGCTATTTTCTGAATCCAACCTTCATTTATAGACATACCAAAAAATTGGAACTAGTATATTAGGGCTTGTGGTAATTTTTAAGGCAAGTTACTATCAGTAATAATTTGTGGCAGGTTAATAGAGAATTTCAGCTATTTTCTGAATCCAACCTTCATTTATAGACATACCAAAAATTGGAACTAGTATATTAGGGCTTGTGGTAATTTTTAAGGCAAGTTACTATCAGTAATATTTGTGGCAGGTTAATAGAGAATTTCAGCTATTTTCTGAATCCAACCTTCATTTATAGACATACCAAAAATTGGAACTAGTATATTAGGGCTTGTGGTAATTTTTAAAATTGGCAAGTTAATATCAGTAATAATTTGTGGCAGGTTAATAGAGAATTTCAGCTATTTTCTGAATCCAACCTTCATTTATAGACATACCAAAAATTGGAACTAGTATATTAGGGCTTGTGGTAATTTTTAAGGCAAGTTGCTATCAGTAATAATTTGTGGCAGGTTAATAGAGAATTTCAGCTATTTTCTGAATCCAACCTTCATTTATAGACATACCAAAAATTGGAACTAGTATATTAGGGCTTGTGGTAATTTTTAAGGCAAGTACTATCAGTAATAATTAGTGGCAGGTTAATAGAGAATTTCAGCTATTTTCTGATCCAACCTTCATTTATAGACATGTAAAAATTGGAACTAGTTATTAGGGCAATTTTTAAGGCAATTACTATCAGTAATAATTTGTGGCAGGTTAATAGAGAATTTCAGCTATTTTCTGAATCCAACCTTCATTTATAGACATACCAAAAATTGGAACTAGTATATTAGGGCTTGTGGTAATTTTTAAGGCAAGTTACTATCAGTAATAATTTGTGGCAGGTTAATAGAGAATTTCAGCTATTTTCTGAATCCAACCTTCATTTCTATAGACATACCAAAAATTGGAACTAGTATATTAGGGCTTGTGGTAATTTTTTAAGGCAAGTTACTATCAGTAATAATTTGTGGCAGGTTAATAGAGAATTTCAGCTATTTTCTGAATCCAACCTTCATTTATAGACATACCAAAAATTGGAACTAGTATATTAGGGCTTGTGGTAATTTTTAAGGCAAGTTACTATCAGTAATAATTTGTGGCAGGTTAATAGAGAATTTCAGCTATTTTCTGAATCCAACCTTTATAGACATTTATAGTATATTAGGCTTGTGTAATTTTTTAAGGCAAAAATACCAAAAATTGGCAGGTTAATAGACAATTTCAGCTATTTTCTGACTAAGTATATTAGGGCTTGTGGTAATTTTTAAGGCAAGTTACTATCAGTAATAATTTGTGGCAGGTTAATAGAGAATTTCAGCTATTTTCTGAATCCAACCTTCATTTAATAGACATACCAAAAATTGGAACTAGTATATTAGGGGCTTGTGGTAATTTTTAAGGCAAGTTTACTATCAGTAATAATTTGTGGCAGGTTAATAGAGAATTTTTCAGCTATTTTCTGAATCCAACCTTCATTTATAGACATACCAAAAATTGGAACTAGTATATTAGGGCTTGTGGTAATTTTTTAGGCAAGTTACTATCAGTAATAATTTGTGGCAGGTTAATAGAGAATTTCAGCTATTTTCTGAATCCAACCTTCATTTATAGACATACCAAAAATTGGAACTAGTATATTAGGGCTTGTGGTAATTTTTAAGGCAAGTTACTATCAGTAATAATTTGTGGCAGGTTAATAGAGAATTTCAGCTATTTTCTGAATCCAACCTTCATTTATAGACATACCAAAAATTGGAACTAGTATATTAGGGCTTGTGGTAATTTTTAAGGCAAGTTACTATCAGTAATAATTTGTGGCAGGTTAATAGAGAATTTCAGCTATTTTCTGAATCCAACCTTCATTTATAGACATACCAAAAATTGGAACTAGTATATTAGGGCTTGTGGTAATTTTTAAGGCAAGTTACTATCAGTAATAATTTGTGGCAGGTTAATAGAGAATTTCAGCTATTTTCTGAATCCAACCTTCA